>OX422219.1:389937746-390412746 GCA_949130495.1 Sambucus nigra
TTAATTAGGTATAATACATTAGGTGTGCACGTTAGTTGAGAGGTGAGTGATTATGCATAAATTCTTCCAAATTTACCCCTTAATTTAGAGGATTTTATTACCTAGAACATCGTAAAATGAATTAGTTTATCTCATATCTTGGCTAATGATTTTGTCTAACAAGTACCCCGAGTTTCGTGTATTCTTTTGTTAATTTTACAGGTATTTAACATATGAAAGAAAGAAAGAAACCGAAAGAAGCAAGAGAAAAAAAAGAAGACGAATCAATAGGGCATAAGTGTAATTTCTACTAGGAATCCGGTTAGGAACCAAAATAAAAGTCGAAGATCTCGTATTTGTGAACGCGTAGGAAGAACCGACGTCCCAATCTGAGTTCTGGATTAGAAGTTATGAAGACCCGAAGATGCGAGATTTTGATGAAATTTTGAAGAGAAGTTGAGAAGACTACCCGGACCAATCCGGTTTACTAGAAAAATGGACTAGTCCAGGGTCCAAAATTACTGAATAGGAAGACGTTTAGCGGACTGATCTGGTTTCCCCAAAAAAAGGATTGGTCCGACCCTCAAATTTACTGTAAAGAGCTATGTTTAACGAGTCAGTCCGATTTATTTGTAAAATGAATCAATCCGGTTGTCAACCGGACCAGTCCGATATGTCTTGACCGGATCGATCGGTGCTCAAGATTTGATCTAATCTTTTTAGAGTTTTTCATTAATCCAACTCTTGTAAATTACGTAGGATATAAATTTAAAAGAACTCCCAGAAAGAAGGAGGCTTCTAATTCGTTTTTAGAGAAGCTTTGTAATTAGTTTAGAGGAGAAATAACAAAAACCCTAGTTTGATTCCAAATTTTCAATACAAGTAAATTTAGTCCAATCCTTGCTTTCGTATTTGCAGTAGTTACTTTCTTTATTAGTAATTTCATTATTCTTCATCTTCAATAGTTAGTAAAAAATGTTTTCTTTCCTCCAAAACATATTTTCTTCTAGTTTTAATATGTCCGGCTAAGTTTTCAAGGGTTGGGGTTCATGAGCCCCACCCGATGTAATTCATGTTAGTGGAAATAGAAGTTGGAAATAAAATTTAGGTGAATTGTATCGTAGTTACTATGATACTACTTTAATTCAACCTTTGCTTACATATTGTGCGGGCTACGATCCCTCATATATGTTATACTTAGGAGAAATAAAGATCGAATTTTAATTCAACCTTTGCTTACGTACTGTGCGGGCTACGATCCCTCATATATTTAATACTTAGGAGTATTAAAAAGTCGGATTTACTTGAAGTTTTAATTCTGAATCTAGTATCCAACGAAGTGAATTACTAGGGTGTGGGGGATTTTAACCTGACCTATCTTTCTCTTCTTATAGTTAAAGTTTTAGTTAAATCATCATCAGTCTTTAGTTAATTAGAATAATTGCATTTCATATTTTCATAATTGCATTAATTAATCACTTTCAAAATTTCATTTAGTTGTAGTCATTTCACAATTCAAAATCACCTTTTCATTTTTTTGAGAGTCAAAGTTAGGTTACCTTCGTCTTTCCGACGTCGTTACGAATCCGTTCATCCTGTTTCCCTAAGGATCGATACCTGACTTATCGGATTATTACTTGAGCGACATGCTTGCACTTGAGCCTAAATATCACAAACACTAAATACATTTGTGGTCGCGTCAAGTTTTTGGCGCTGTTGCCTAGGAATTAGGTAGACTAAGGTAGATCAAGTCAATCGAAAACTTCGACCAAGAAAATCCAAAAACATAAAAAAATAATTTTTTTTCATCATCTCTCAAAAGCCTTTAATGCAAAATCCTGAACACACTCAGAATCCTCACAATACTCAAACTAGAATCCAAGAAAATCCAATTGTTGAGTCAACTCTAAAATCCCCCACACACCTCGAGCTACACAATTTTGGTTTCCAATTCCTACTCCCGAACACTCTATCAATAGCTACACCCAGAGTCGAACTTCGAGTCATGCATCTAGGACACTGATTGATTACACAGAGTCATTTGAAGAGAGTATGAGTGCGATGTCTGATGCAGCGAGTTTCGGTACTGGAGAGGGAGATCTCCCCTATCGTCCCATGAAAGACTTACTCTTTCCTGAGCAGACTGTCACCCGTGGTTGCATTTTACTTTCGTATACTATCGATCAATTCCACTTTTTCAATGGGATGATACAGATTCTCCCTAAGTTTCATGGCATGGAGTTAGAAAAACCATACCTGCATATTTATGAGTTCGAAGAGGCATGTGACACATTTGGTGATCAAACTTGCAGGTAAGATGTCCTTTGCCTAAAGCTTTTTCCCTTTTCCTTAAAGGATAAAGCCAAGACCTGGCTATGGTCTCTACCCCCGAACTCCGTCACTTCCTGGAGAGATATACAGTCAAAGTTTGTCCCTAAATTCTATCCGCATTACAAGACCAACTCTGTCAAGACTCAAATTCAAGGTTTCCAACAACACGATAATGAGTCTTTTGACAAATGTTAGGAACGGTTCCAAGAGTTAGTACGCGCATGCCCCCATCGTGGTTTTGACAAACACCTAGTGATATCGTTCTTCCATAGTGGGTTGAAAAGAGCTTAGTATGCGCATGCCCCCATCATGGTTTTGACAAACACCTAGTGACATCGTTCTTCCATAATGGGTTTAAAAGATCTTCCAAACAACTTTTGCAAACAATGTGTAAAAGACCCTTTTGGGATTTAAACTCATGCGACGCCGAGGCCCATCTTAAGTATATCGCAGAGACTACTCAAGTATGGGACATATCTGATCCCAACCAAGCTAGACCTAGATAACCATCTCTCAATCAAACTACATCCTATCTATACCATTTAGATAGCCATACCTTAATAGACCTCCGATTCGATCAGTTTCAGAGAGATATGAAAGAGTGGTTTGATGGTCGGTTGAGGAATATCTCCAGATCCAACCATGGTTCGAAAGAAAAAATGTGTGCTATTTATGAGGCGGGCCACTCCACAAAGGCATGCCCAACGATTCTACCTACAAGGCCACGCACACCGAGCAGGTGGATGCTATTGGAGGATTCAAGGGGAATTTTAATGCCCCGCATGGTAATTCTTACAACCCTTAGTGGAGGAACCATCCTGGTTTTAACTATGGACAACCACAAGCTGTAATGAACCAGCATTCACAAATTGTCCCACATCCACCAGCTCCTCAATACCAATGCGCCACCACCTCCAGTCCCATATGTAGCTCCATCGCGGAGGAGCCTTGAGTATACAATGAACCAGTTCATAAATTCTCAAGGTGAAAATAATGCTTGATATGAATGCTGGTTCGCTGATATAAATGCAAACATCTCCAAGATTCAATCCGCATTAAGAATCCAAGATAAGGGCAAGTTTCCTGCCTAAGGCCAAAGACCTCCCCAAGGTCAACCTAGTGTTAACTCCACCTCTACCGAACTGCAGGAGCATTGTCAAGTGATAACCACTCTTCGTAGTGAGAGAGTTATTGATTTATCACCTCCCCCACACGACATTTCAAAAGACAAGGAGTATTCTCCCGACACGAAAGAGGCCAAAGATATTTCCTTGAATGAGAGTGAAAAAGAAAAGACTAGTGATCCCGAGGTAGTTGGGAAACCACCCACCACTGCGGCATTCCCTCAAAGATTGGTTCCTGCCCATAAAAGTAAGTGCTAGAAGTGCTTAAGAAGGTGAAACTAAACTTACCTTTCCTCGATGCAATAAGGAAAATCCCATCCTACGTAAAAGTCATAAAAGACTTATTGAGAGTCAAGAGGAGGATGAAGGTAAAGAAGAACGTGTTTCTAGAACAGAATGTGAGCTTAGCCCTTCTTAACGATCTCCCACTTAAATATAAAGATCTCGGTAATGCCACCATTTCCTGCACTATTGGAGAGAACAAATTCAAAAAAGCTTACTCGATTTGGGGGCAAGTGTTAATATCCTCCCCTATTTGATTTATAGGAAACTTGATCTGGGCGATCTCAAGCCCACAAGGATCACTCTCCAGTTAGCGAATCGAATCGTGAAGATACCATGGGGTATAGTTGAGGACGTGATAGTCTAAGTGGAAACTTTCTACTTCCAAGTAGATTTTGTCATTTGGGACATGGATCCCTCCGTTGCCTCAAAAAATCGTGTTCCCATCATCCTTGGATGCCCATTCTTAGCTACGACTAACGCAGTTATCAATACTAAAAATTGGTAGATGCAACTCACTTTTGGGAATATGACTTTAGAAACAAACATCTTCAATATAGCCTAACAAGTAGGGGAAGAAGATGATCTTCACGCGGTAAGCCTAATTAAGGAGATTGTGGAAGAACACTTTGAGATAAATTACTTTAGAGATGCCTTAGAAGCTTGCCTAGCTTCTAGTCATGAGAGGAGGGAGCTTACACCGAGTTTGAGAATGAGATAGAGGAGTTGAGAGGCTTACTCGATGAGAGAGCGTCGGACGAGGACCAAAGAGATGTTAATTGGGTTTCCCGATTCAAAGAGCTACCGCTAAGGGAAGCATGCATGGTTCCCTCTAGCGACACATTCCCGACTCTCGAGTTGAAAAAACTACCCTCCAGTGTAAAATATGCTTTCCTAGGTAAAAGTGAGACATTTCCCATCATTGTCTCCTCTAGCTTAGATAAAGAGAAGGAGGGGAAACTATTAAAGATTTTGAGGAAGCACTAAGGTGATTTTGGTTGGTGTATAGCTGATTTAAAGGGGATAAGCCCTCTAATTTGCACTCATAAGATTCACCTCGAGGAAGATGTTAAGCCTTCGAGATAAATGCAATGATGGCTAAACCCCACGATGAAAGATGTGGTGAGGAGTGAAAGTATAAAGCTGTTGGATGCCGGAATTATCTTCCCAATATCGAATAGCAAGTGGGTAAGCCCCGTTCAAGTCTCCCCGAAAAAGTCGAGCATGACAGTGATTGAAAATGCCAAGGGAGAGTTAGTTCCCCAACGTACCACCACTGGGTGGCGCATTTGCATTGATTATCGAAAACTCAATGTGGGAACTCGAAAAGACCATTTTCCCTTGCCATTTATCGATCAAATGCTCGAAACAGTAGAGGGTCACCCTTATTATTGCTTCCTAGATGGTTATTTCGGATATAAAAAAATTGAGGTATATGTACTTGATCAAGAGAAGACGACCTTCACTTGCCCCTTTGGAACATTTGCCTACAAACGTATGCCATTTGGCTTATGTAATGCACCAGTGGCCATTCAAAGGTGCATGTTGAGCTTATTCAGTGACATGGTTGAGAGAGGGCTAGAGGTGTTTATGGACGACTTTAGTGTTTTTGACACCTCCTTCGACCTATGTTTAGCCAATCTTGAGAAAGTACTAGCTTGATGTATGGAAAAGAACTTAGTGATGAATTGGGAAAATGCCATTTCATGGTAACCGAGGGTATAGTTATTAGCCACATCGTGTCATCCAAAGGGATCAAAGTTGACCGATCAAAAATAGGCGTCATAGCTTAACTACCCCCACCTAAATCGCTGAAAGACGTGCGCTCCTTCTTGGGCCACGCGAGGTTTTATAGAAGGTTCATTAAGGACTTTAGTGCCCTCGCTAGACCCTTAAGCAATCTTCTTATGAAGGTCACCCCATTCGAGTGGACGAAAGCATGCCAAACTGCTTTTGAAAAACTGAAAAACATGGGCTCCCATCATGCAAGCTCCAGATTGCTCCTTACCGTTCGAGCTTATGTGTGATGCTAGTGATATTGCGATAGGGGCTGTTTTGGGCCAAAGAAAAGATAACAAGGCTCATGTAATCTACTATGCTAGACGAACTCTTACCGGACCACAACTCAATTACTCCACCACGGAGATAGAATTATTAGCGGTAGTATTTGCTCTCGACAAATTTCGGTCCTATCTTATTGGTTCCCCCATCATTTGTTAAACCAAAATGCGACTTTAAAATATCTACTTGTGAAGAAAGACGCAAAGTCGCACCTCATAAGGTGGATACTACTCCTACAAGAGTTTAATCTCTCCATTAAAGACAAAAAAGGAGTAGAAAATGTCGTTGCCGATCACTTATCACGACTTTTTTCCGACGTACCTAGTGATTCCACACCCATAGACGAATATTTTTCGGATGAGAAACTCTTTGCCACCTCTTCTTTGCCCTGGATTGTAGATATAGTGAACTATCTTGTCACATGAGCCATTCCTCTCAATTGGACACCGCAAGATAAGAAGAGATTCATCATTTGGTCGTACATGTTCTTCTATGATTATCCATTCCTTTTTAAATATTGCGCTGATTAAATCATCCGACGATGCATACCGGATGACGAAATTCCAAAAGTCATCTAATTCTGTCATTCGGAAGCATGTGGAGGCCACTTTTTCGTGAAAAAGACAACCTCTAAAATTCTCCAAAGCGGTTTGTACTGGACCACAATGTTCTAGGATGTTAACAATTATTGAAAATCTTGCAACAAGTGTCAACGGATGGGAACGATTACCCGACGAGACATGATGCCCTTAACCCCGATTCTCATCATTGAGATTTTCGATTGCTGGGGTATTGACTTCATGGGCCCTTTTCCCCCATCCTTGGGATACCTATACATCCTAGTCATGGTAGACTAGATTTTTAAATGGGTGGAAGATATATCTACCAAGACCAATGACAATAAAGTGGTGATAAAGTTCCTACACGAACACATACTTTCTCACTTCGGTGCACCTAAAGCAATAATCAGTGACAACGACACAAACTTTTGCAATAAGTCGTTTGAAAGACTTATGAAAAAGTATGGTGCCATTCACAAGGTTGGAATGACATATCACCTACAAACGAATGGACATGACAAGTTGGAGAATCGTGAAGTCAATCACATACTAGAGAAGACCGTCAATCCTGACCGGAAAGATTGATCCCTTCGATTGAACGATTCGCTTTGGGCCTACCGGACCGCATACAAGAACCCATTCGAAATGTCCCCATTCCGCTTTGTGTATTGTAAAACTTTTCATCTCCCCGTTGAGTTATAGCACAAAGCGTATTAGGCCATTAAGAGATTAAATTATGATATGGACAAAGCCGGTGAAGCTCGCAAGCTACAACTTAATTAGTTAGAGGAGATACGCAATGATACGTATGAGAATGCCAAGATTGCAAAAGCCCGGATGAAAATAGCACATCATAAGATTATTTAACGAAAAGAGTTTTAACCAGGACAAAAGGTACTCCTCTATAACTCCCAGCTTCATCTATTTTCGAGTAAATTACGGTCTCGATGGACTGGTCCAGTCGTTGTGAAGAGCGTATTCCCCCACAGAGCAGTAGAATTGGAAGATCGCAAAGGGGGGGACGCGTTCAAAGTCAATGGATAGTGCCTAAAGATATATGTTGAGGCGTGCGTAGAAGAGATCGACACCATTTGGTTATCCACCCCATTTACGAGGTAGAGTGAGCTTGAATTGAGAGGTCCCCGCACCCCCGACGTGTATGGGGTGAATTCTTGTGTATAGTAGCTTCACGTAGGTTAGGATAGTGGAGTTCGTAGGATCACATCGCAAAAGGAGCGGAATTCGAGCATCATCACGCTTTGCGAGGCGAGCATTTGAGATCCACGATATTGAGGAGAGAGGTAATCAAGTCATACAGGTATTGGTTCATAAGTCAGAGCAGCCGAAAGTCGTCGGAGGAGTTTAGACCAACCCATAGGTGAAATAGAACATTTTTAGGGACCGAATCAATCCGGTCCTGGGCACCCGGATTGGTCCGGTATGGAAAATTGAAGAAAAAAAATACAGGACTCGAATCAATCCGATCCTGGAGACCTGGATTGGTCCGGTGTATGAAACTCTTGATTTCCCCTAGGTTCACATCCTTTTCCCCCAATCCCTACAAATCCCTCCCCATTTTCCCTCCAAATCCTACCTAAACCTCCCCCCCCCCCCCCCCCTCACCACCTATAAGTTACACCCTTTCCCCACCACTACTCACTCTCCTCCTCTTTTTCCCTTATTCTGCCCAAACCCTTCTTAAATATGATTTTGTCATAATTCTCGACAACGGAGCTGCCGTCTACCGCTCACGTCAAGAGCATCGGTGGTGTGAACGTTTCTTCGGCCAACCTCGCAAACTTCAAATTGAGCGACAAGTCATTTAGAATGACATGCCTAATGCTATCACCGCTCTCTTTATGGACCGAGGTTGGTGTCGTTTCCTCAACGAACCTCATGACGCGGTCTGGCCCCATGCGGTGCGCACCTTCTATGGCTCCTTTGTTTGCACTGGCCACCACACGGCTGAAACTTACGTTGGCGGCATCCGCGTTCCTTTCTCTTTGGAACTTCTGTCGCAGAAGTTGGCTGCTAAAGATGTCCAAACCCACAACCATACATTTACCCAAACCCTCTTGCCCCGCTTAAAAAAGACGTGTGCATGTCTCACATCGATCCCAATGCTCATTGGAATATCGAAACCTACCCGGTGGGCCAGTTAAGCGAAAAAGTGAGCCTCACTTTCAAAATAGTGTGCCCCAACATTCTCCCCACGGGCAATAAATCGGTGATATGCCCACGTCAAGCCACTCTCGTATAACACCTTTTCAACCATAACACCCCTGTTAGCCTGGCTGCGTGCATCTATAAGTATATATTCTTCACCGCTACGGATAAAAAGGGCGTCGCCCCTCTCCCCTTTCCCCAGATCATCACATCCATGCTAGCCATCGTCGGCATTGCCACACCACAAGATTTCCCGCACCTCACAACTCCGTTTGAGTCCACCACCAGGACCAAACGGGAATGACAAAAAGCCCGCATCCAAGCCCAATTGGCCCAAGAGAGCAGCGAAGAAGATGAGGGTAGTGATGAAAAAGCGAAAGAGAGCGGTGACGATGAGAGCAACAGCGAAGAGGAGGAAGATAGTGAGATGGGCGAGGGCGACAAAGATTATGATAGTGGGGAAGATTCTGATTTTTCGCCCGCCAATGCCTAAATTAATCGACGCCTTTCGGTGGTCGAATCACGACTTGTTGGGTTCCTCAACCAATACAACACTGACTGAGTAGCCGACCTAAGGGCTTACCAGCACGATACCAACATGATGCACCGTCTCCAAGCGGAGATGTATTGGATGACCATGGGTGCCCCACCACCGTCCTATTTCTATGACCCATATGACCCTAGCACGCCCGAAAGATCCGATCCCCCACCCCAATGATGATTATTATGAAAAGTGGTTGTTTAAGTGCTGGATGTATTCACATGGTTGCTTACTTTCCTTTTAATTTGTAACACATGATGATCCTCTATATAAAAATCTGCATTTCTGTTTTATTTGTTCATTTTTTGTACTTTTAATTCGCTTTGAGTTAGATTTTAGTCCTTTTTGCTTGAGGACATTGCAAAAGTCTAAGTTGGGGGGGGGGGTCACAAGTGCGTCTTTCTAAAACTTCACAAATTTTCAAAAATGCCCAGAAATTTTTAAAAAAAATTGAAATTTTTTGAAAAAGCCTAAAATATTTTTCTTTAAAATAAATAAAAATTGGAATTCAAATTTTTCAAAAATATCATTAAAAGTCGATTTAAAGTCTCAAATTATAAAAACATAATATACAAAGTCGAAATTGGCCAAATACGGAAATCGAGCGAAAGTAGACGACTTAACGAATAAATGTGGAGATTAACAACCCCGGTGAGATTCGAGCCTTTCATTATTGTGAATTTATAAATCAATCCAAGTTAAATATTAACTCAAAGTTCTCTTCAGCGTTCTAACAAGTCGTTGAGGATCTCAATTCTTTCACTTTGACCGGTTATGGAAAATGTGTGTGATATTGTCTTGAAAAACGTGCTAAATAGATCTCTAAATTAAATTAATCTCGAGACGCATATGGTAACGCAATTAGTATTTCGAACAATGAAGTAGGCCCTCGTTTGTCACCAAAAAATATTGGCTAGAAAAAGTAGCAAAAAATTACCCCTTTTGTAAACCCAAATTGAGCCGAATAAATTTTTCCTTTTCGTTTGACAACCCGAAAAACCCCAATTGGCCCGAAATTGAGAAAGTTGATAATCCCAGAAATTAAGTTTGGAAAGTGCATAAAAAGGGGCAAGAAAAGAATAAATATGCTTAACAAAAATAGCAAGCAAAGAAAAGCATAGAAAAAAATAGAAAAAGAAGAAAAAAATAAGCAAAAGCTCGAAAAAGCACAAAAGGACATCATAAATGAATTTTCCAATTCCGACCTTCCCTAATATTCCCATTTTACCCAATATACCTTTAACCCGAAAAAGTCCTAACCGAGTCCAAAATGCAAAATTGGTTACTGCGTGGAGAGTTAAAACACGAAAAAATAATAAAAGAGATTATAAATATGAATTAGAGGTAATGTTCCTGTTTACTTATAATCGTAATCTAATGATGAGATCCATTTACCATAAAATTCCGCCTTTCTATTTGTGTTCGTGAACTTGGTTCCAATTCATTTACTCTTATAAATCACGCATACCGAGAAAAAAATAGCCACCCTTCCGAGAGATTAATTTGCGAGAGCATCCCGTGAGAATTTGAAATCAAAACGAATAAGTAACGTAATGATCAATTAGTGGAAATATACGATTAAATTTCTGGCTTCGCGCACACACACTATGATTTGAGACTCTTGAACATGAATTGATGATGACTATTTTCTGGAAAAGTTTAAGTTATACAATTTTTGCGTATTTGGAGTTTCCTTTGAGTCGAATTTTGTGGGTATATTCGCTGTAAACCCTCACGAGACACAACTCGTCCTACTAGGATAACCTACGATTTTAAAGGCTTGTTTCATATCCTAAATGCAATCGCTTTCCCGTAAAAGAGGTATTCTATCCCATTTTTTGAGATGGATCAAGTTTTCATTCTTTTACATTGCCCGGGACGATCAAAGTTCTAAGTTAGGAGGGGTTTGATTAGGCATAAATTCTTCTAAATTTACCCCTTAATTTAGAGGCTTTTATTACTTCAGACAACGTAAAATGAATTAGTTTATCTCATATCTTGGCCAACGGTTTTGTCTAATAAGTATCCCGGGTTTTGTGTATTTCTTGTTAATTTTACAGGTATTTAACACATGAAATAAAGAAAGAAACCGGAAGAAGCAAGAGAAAAGAAAGAATACAAATCAAAACGGAAAAACTGTAATTTCTACTAGGAATCCGATTGAGGACCCAATAAAAATTGAAGATCTTGCATTTGTGAACACGTAGGAAGAAACGGCGTTCTAATCTGAGTTCTGGATTAGAAGTTATGAGAACTCGAAGATGTGAGATTTTGATGAGATTTTGAAGAGAACTTGAAGAGAAGTTGAGAAGACTACCCAGAACAATCCGGTTTACTAGAAAAATGGACTACTCCGGGGTCTAAAATCACTGAATAAGCAGACGTTTAGCGGACTGATCCAGTTTCCCAAAAAAATGGATTGGTCCGGCCCTCAAATTTACTGTAAAGAACTATGTTTAGCAGACCAGTCCGATTTATTTGAAAAATGAATCAATCCGGTTGTCAACCGAACTAGTCCAGTATACCCTGACCGGATCGATCTAGTGCTCGAGATTTGATCTGATCTTCTTCTCCTTAGAGTTTTCCATTAATCCAACTCTTTTAAATTACGTAGGATATAAATTTAAAAGAACTCTTAGAAATAAGGAGGCTTCTAATTCATTTTAGAGAAGCTTTGTAATTTGTTTAGAGGAGAAATAACAAAAACCCTAGTTTGATTCTAGATGTGCAATCCAAGTAAATTTATTCCAATCCCTGCTTTCATATTTGTAGTAGTTACTTTCTTTAGTAGTAATTTCATTATTCTTCATCTTCAATAGTTAGTAAAAATAAATTTTTTTCCTCCAAAACATATTTTCCTCTAGTTTTAATATGTCTGGCTAAGTTTTCAAGGGTTGGGGTGCATGAACCCCACCCGATGTAATTCATGTTAGTGGAAATAGAAGTTGGAAATAAAATTTTAGGTGAATTGTATCATAGTTACAATTGGTATAAGGCGACTCCTCTTTCACAGTGACTCAAGGTTGGTTATTAATCAAGTATTGGGGGTTTATGAGGCTAAGGACGAAAGGACGACCAAATACCTGAAGAGGGTGAGAACGATACTCGAAGTCTTCGAAGAGGTAAAGATGAGGAGAATACCTTGACAAAACAACAATCATGCAGACGCATTAGCAAGGCCAGCTTCGACAACGAGGACAAATATCAGAAGGATAGTCCCTATCGAGATCTTGCCCAGAGCAACCATTGAAGAAGAAGAGGTTAGTAACCCTTGACTCAATTTAAACCTAGGGGAATCAAAGATGGATCCCCTTATCAGATATATTAGAGAGGGGGTGCTATCAAATTCAAAGTTAGAGAGGAGGAAATTGAGGTACCGAGCTGCAAAGTTCTCAATTGTAAGAGATGCCCTATATAGGAAGGGATTCCTATTACCTCTCCTCAGATGCGTTCATCCCACCAAAGTTCCCCACATCCTACAGGAAGTACATGAGGGTTCTTGTTCCAGTCACATAGGAGGGAGACCTTTGGCGAAGAGGATTATCACGCAAGGATATTAGTGGCCGACCTTGGCCAAAGATGTTGCAGCTTACATAAAGAGGTGTGATAAATGTCAGAGGTTCTATAATACCCCCCATCGACCTAATCAGCCTATGATGTCAATCAGTTCCCCTTGGACATTTGCGGTATGGGGAATTGACTTAGTGGGTCCCCTGCCAAGGGCTGTAAATAATTACTGATTTCTGATAGTTACCATTGATTACTTCTCCAAGTGGGTAGAGGCAGAGCCGATGATCATGATTACAGAGAAGAAGACCTTCCAATTTATTTAAAAGAACGTCATATACAGACATGGCCTCCCATACACCCTCATTTCGGATAACGGAACCCAGTTCAAGAATTCTTCCCTGGAAAAATACTGCGAAACAGTTGGGATAAAGAAAATTTTCTCTTCTCCTGGCTGACCTCAAGAAAACGGTCAAACCAAAGTCACAAATAAAACGATCCTTGATGGGATCAAGAAGATGTTAGAAAAAGCTAAAGGTAAATGGACCGAAGAGGTTTATACTGTGTTATGGACCTACAGCGCAACGACTAGGACACCAACATGGGAGACCCAATTTATGTTATCACATAGCTCAGAGGCCTTCATACTAACAGAGACAGGACTCCCTTCTCATAGGGTTCAGACCTATGACCCTGAGAAGAATGGGGAGGAGAGAATACTCGACCTAGATTTGATTGAAGAGAGAAGGGAAGACGCAGAAGTTAGGCAGTTAGCTTACCACCAGAGAACATTAAAATTCTACAATCAAAGGGTAAAATCAAGACCCATAGCTCTAGGAGACCTAGTGTTGAAGAAGGCGTTGCAGAAGGTAAACAAGCTTCACCCAAATTGGCATGGTCCTTATAAAGTGATTGAGGAGGTTGTACCTGGGACTTAGAACCTCGAAGAGGAACCCTTTTCCAATCCTTGGAACGTTGATCATCTAAAAAAGTATTACATATGATGTTACCACCAGGGCTTTCATGTAAATATATCATCTTATCAAGAGATTATTAATGAGAAGATCAATTCCCGTGGCAATACTTGGTTCATTGTGCTTGAATGGAAAATTATTTATGGGGATAACATCATAGTTGATGACCTCAGACCTTATAACATCATGATTTGGTGACAAGTTCTGAGGTCAGACATCATACTTGGATAACCTCAGACCCTTAACATCATTAATTTGGTGAATATTTTATGAGGATAACATCTTAGTTGATGACCTCAGACCTTATAACATCATGATTTGGTGACAAGGTTTGAGGTTAGACATCATACTTGGATGGCCTCAGACCCTTATTATAATTAATTTAGTGAATATTTTATGAGGATAACATCTTAGTTGATGACCGACCTTATAACATCATGATTTGGTGATAAGGTTTGAGGCCAGACATCATACTTGGATGGCCTCAGATCCTTAACATCATTAATTTGGTGAGAATATTTTATGAGGATAACATCTTAGTTGATGACCTCAGACCTTATAACATCAAGATTTGGTGACAAGGTCTGAGGTCAGACATCATACTTGGATGACCTCAGACCCTTAACATCATTAATTTGGTGAATATTTTATGAGGATAACATCTTAGTCGATGACCTCAGAACTTATAACATCATGATTTGGTGATAAGGTCTGAGGCCAAACATCATACTTGGATGACCTCAGACCCTTAACATCATTAATTTGGTGAATATTTTATGAGGATAACATCTTAGTTGATGACCTCAGACCTTATAACATCATGATTTGGTGACAAGGTCTGAGGTCAGATTTCATACTTGGATGACCTCAGACCCCTAACATCATTAATTTGGTGAATATTTTATGAGGATAACATCTTAGCTGATGACCTCAGACCTTATAACCATGATTTGGTGACAAGGTCTGAGGTCAGACATCATACTTGGATGATCTCATACCCTTAACATCATTAATTTGGTGAATATTTTATAAGGATAACATCTTAGTTTATGACCTCAGACCTTAAAACATCATGATTTGGTGACAAGGTCTGAGGTCAGTCATGATACTTGAATGACCTCAAACCCTTAACATCATTAATTTGGTGAATATTTTATGAGGACAACATCTTAGTTGATGACCTCAGACCTTATAACATAATGATTTGGTGACAAGGTCTGAGGTCAGACATCATACTTGGATAACCTCAGGCCCTTATAACATCATGGTTTTGTGATAAGGTCTGAGGTCAAACATCATACTTGGATGACCTCAGACCCTCAACATCATTAATTTGGTGAGAATATTTTATGAGGATAACATCTTAGTTGATGACCTCAGACCTTATAACATCAAGATTTGGTGACAAGGTCTGAAGTCAAACATCATAATTGGATGACCTCAGACCCTTAACATCATTAATTTGGTGAAAATATTTTATGAGGATAACATCTTAGTTGATGAACTCAGACCTTATAACATCATGATCTGGTGACAAGGTCTGAGGTCAGACATCATACTTGGATGACCTCAGACCCTTAACATCATTAATTTGGTGAGAATATTTGAAAGTGCGTAAGTAATTTCCTTTGTATTTAAAACTCAATGGAGGATGCGGAAGCGTTGAAAGATGATGGTTCAACATACAATTAAACAAAACAAATTTTGATTTAATTGAACGAGATTAAATCAATTCATTAATCCAAGTCCTAGAATTTGCCTAAGTCATAATTTTCAATTTTCCAAAGTTAGGCGAAACCAATTTTAGCAAATGACTTGAATAAACCAAATTTACCCAAAATTTAATTTAGTCCCAAATTAAATGAGTGTGATAATTAAACCAAATTTTATCTTGAATTAAACCTAAAGCATGGATTCTAAATTATTGTGCAAGATAAAATAAACAATATCACACTACGCCGCGATGTACGAGGAAAAACCCAAGAAGGGAAAAAACCTCGGACGGCCCTAGCCACAAGTCCACTAGATATGGAATTACAATTACAAGACAAAAGACTTACATCCTCGACTCGAACCCTCTCAAGCCTTGTTGCTCCCTCTTGTAGAAACCTCTTCCTAGCGGAAAACCACGGAGCTCCACCGCGATCTCGGAATCCACCGATACGACTTTGTATGGTCACCGTCACTCAAGCTTGGAGCCTTTCTCCAAGTGAGTAATACCGCAACAAACTTCTTCTTCTTTGTGATGGGATGTAGAAGGAAATCCGAAACGTCTCTTTTTCAATTCGGTAGAGAAAACCGGTGCCAAAAATCCAAGTAAAGATATGTATATAGAACTTGGATAAACAACTATTGGGTGTAAACACTAGAGTGTGTAGGATTTTTTCATTAAAGAATAACAGTCAAAACTTGATCTTTTTCCTGAAAAAAATTTTCCATCAAGACACTCTCTAGGAGTTTGTATGGTATGAAAAAGAAACCCCTTCAAAAATGATTCCCGTCCTTAATAAAGCCTTAAAAAATCAGTTAAGAAACAAGTGGGGAAATGGGGTGAAAACTGCCAAAAACTGCTCAAAACTGTTCCCGCCTGGCATCTCGTTCGAAGGAACTTGACTCTCGTTCAAACGAGACTTCTAACGAGCGACCAGACTGGGCTCGTTAGAAACTCGTTAGATATCTCGTTAGAACGACCAAACTCGTTCGAACGACATATCGAACGACTGACCAGTTTAGGTTCGTTGGCAAACTCGTTCGAACGAAACCTGGTTCGAATGAAAAACTCGTTCGAACGAGACTTCGAACGACTTCCAAATTTTTTTGATAAATTCAATTTTTGGCCCAGAAACTTTATGTACTTTATTTTAAAGTTTCAATTAAATTATTCTGAAAGTAAAACATGTTTTTTTATTAAACCTAACACCCAAATAAATTTTTTTTCCAAGCTCCTATATAAATATAATTACATTCATACCTTGGGAGCATGGAACCTTAGTTGATGACGTAGAAACGAGGCATGCAAATCGGAATATTGATGAAGCTTTAAATTCTTTTCCGCTACGTCTTCAACTCATACTTCATAGGCTTGAGAATATTACAATTAAATACTATCCTATGAATAAATGTTTTTGTCCGGAATTGAGCCAAAACTACATATGGACTCAATTGGAAATTTGTGTCCTTACAATATTTTATGAGGACAACATCTTAGTTGGACCTCAGACCTTATAACATCATGATTTGGTGACAAGGTCTGAGGTCAGACATCATACTTGGATGACCTTAGACCCTTATAACATCATGGTTTGGTTACAAGGTCTGAGGTCAGACATCATACTTGGATGACCTCAGACCCTTATAACATCATGGTTTGGTGACAAGGTCTGAGGTCAGACATCATACTTAGATGACCTCAGACCTAAATAGACATTGCATGGCAAATAAAATCATTCAAAGAACACTCAGCAAATAAGGAAGTGAAGCATGTACCAGAAGTTAATAGAAACTAAGAGTTACAAGGTAACTAAGTTTACAATCAGAAGTTACATCTTGAAATCAAAATCAGAGAATTACATAAAGCTTCATAAAAAAGGCCTAAGGGTTTGCAACTACAGTAGTGGCATCCTCGACCTCATTCCCCTGACCGATGTTGGTTACCTCGGCCCCATCATCTTGGAGGTTGGCGCCTTCAGTCTCAATAACATCCAAAGGTGCTGTCTTTGCAGGGGCAATATCTTCCTCTTCAACATCTTAAAGGGCCTGGGAAATTGAGGATTGCTAAAACCCAGACCAATAAAGTCAGAGGATTTCAAGTTCCCTAACACCTTCTCTTTTACAGCAGCCCATTTTCCAGTGGCCTTATTACCTCTTTCGAGGTATTCAAAGCCAAAGCTGATGAATTTATCAGAGATTTTATAATCAGCCAGGATTCCCTCAGAAACATCCTCAAGGGATGCCTTCACTGCAGCATCAACTTTCTGCTGGAGAACATCATCCTTGGCCTTCAGATGGTTCCTGGCAGAGGATGGGATATAGCATCCGGTGAAGACCTAGACAGGAAGGTGTGAATGGTGAACTGCCTTCTATAGACCTATAGCTCCAATTATCACCCTTCAGGCATTGGGGGATAACTGAGAAGGAGCTAAGTTGATGTAGGAAAGTATATCCCTAATGATGGGATGAATGGGCAGATAAAACCCTAACTTGAACATCTGCTCATACACACAGATCTCACCATCTCGGTCGTCGAAAGCCCTCTCTTCCTCAATAGTCTTTTGAGTCTTATAGAGGGGCTAATGGAAATAGATGCCTGAATGTAAGAAGGTCGAGCTCGGTGGAAGTTCTCTCTATCTCGGTTGCCTCCGAGGTGTCAACATATCTCTCATCCCCATCATCATCCGGTTCAATGTCGGCCTGAGCAAACGATGGGGCACCACTTGGGAACTTCTAAGAGAACTCAGCCCCTGTGATAGCCGATAGGGGAATGGCTTCAAGAATTGGTGGAACAGCAACGCTAGGTCCTATAACCTCAACGTCAAAGGAAGAGTGCGATGTACTTGAACTGTTGTGAGATGAGGCGCGACTAGAAACCTCGGCTTTGTCAGGGACCTGATCCTGTTGAGTGGAAAAGTCCATGGCCTCTTAAAAAGAGTCCACATACATAGGGTCTGAGGTGGACGAATCAGACTCAGACATGGGGGTAGGTTCAACTGGGACCTCTGCTATTTTAACTGGTTCGGCTGGCTCAGGGTATATGACCTTCAGAGGGGGTAGAAAGATAGGTCTGAGTGGGAACGCCTCTGCCCTACGAGCTTCCTCTTGGGCTCTTTCTATTTTCCTGATTTTATCTAAGGTCTTCTCCCTAAGAGAGGGGAATTCCTCTAAGAGTTGGTAAAGGGGTCTGAGCATGTGAATCAGACCCTACACTTGCGACACTTCTAAATAAACAAGATTGACAATTTGACTAAGGATCAAAGATGGGTTTTTAAACAAGAAAGATTATAGAAATTGCTCACCGAAAAACTCTTAGGCTCATCGAAAAATGCTTAAACTCGCCGAAAAATGCAACGAATGGAAGAACAAGGCAGAAAAATGCAACAAAAGGAGAGAAAGGGGTGATAGACGATACCTGAGAAGATTCGTAAAGAAGAAAAAGAGAGGATTGCAAGAAAAAGCCACCAACATCTCCTTAAACAGGCTCTTATAGAGAGAGAGAGAATTTTAGGCGAGGGAATGAAGAAGTGGGGAAGAAAGAGAAAGGAAGGGGTTATAACCCACAAACCCTAATGCACGCGTCCCAAGGCCAATCATTGCCTTGGGAGCCCAAAGGAAGGATGACATCACATACTTTCCAGGCACGCCTCCCACTTCAGCAGTTGACACTTATCAAGGAAATATTGGAACTAACATAAATCATACCTTGGACATGCATACCCCTTAGTCACCTATTCTCATAGGCAACTAAGGGCTAGGGGTGATTGATATGCCCTATATGTACCCAACAACTCAGAGACATCAACCTCGGCCAAGGAGATGGCCAAGGTTAGAAGGGCCCAAAATTGACAGCTGGCGGTCTCATCCCAGGCAAGGTCGGCCATAGCTGACGTTACTAGTTTCCTCACGCGCAGACAGCAATTGAGGTATTCATGATGTACACGACCAGATTACTCATTAAGTCATCCAAGGGTGACAACCTCGGCTAGGTGCAAGCCGAGGTTACAAAGATAATTCCATCATCATAACTAGCATCGGCTACGAATCAGCCGATGTTCCTGCTATGCCACCATTACCTCGGCCTAGGACGACATCACAGCTCAACATACCTTACCTTGGTTCTCCCACTGAGCCAAGGTCACCACCTCATCCTCTTCTAGGCCGAGGTTGGGACCATTCACACATGGCCCAGCCCTTATCAGCATATGTACTGTTAGGAACACGTGTACACAATCAGTTGTAACCAAATCATTCCCCTCACGTGAGGGAATATTATAGTCATCATTATCTACATGAGATCATCCAGGTGTCATTCTCATACTGATTTGATCCTCATTCACATGTTCATTGCATGCTTGGGGGGGGGGGTACATTACACCCCCAGGCACTATATATAGTTGTCTTCTCCTTCTTGGAGAGGGATCCGAAATTAGCAACCCTAGCTGAAACTCAGTCTAAATATACAGTAGAGAGAGAAAGCTTGAGAGTTTATATCTATGGTCATTAGAGCCCTCATACAGTGATATTAATCACACACTTGCACAGTGGACGTAGGCCTGATTGGCTGAACCACTAATATTCTGGTGATTTTCCTCTTCTCCTCCCCTTTTTCTACTATATACCACTTATACTACCATTGTTAACATCGAATTGAGCTTACAAACACCTTGAAGGGTGGTGTTGTTTCCAGCATCATCAAGTGTTCCAATGCTCCTAAGGTATGAATGCAATTTATATATATATAGGAGCTTGAAAATTTATTGGGTGTAATTTATAAATTTTTTTAACGACTTTGTGTTACTCAGAAAATATGTTTTAGAACTTGTCATAAAAAGTTTTGGACTTAGAATGAATATTTTATTTTATGATTTTCTGGCACGTCGTTCGAATCACACCAGAATCTCGTTCGAACGAGATTACCATGTCGTTCGAACGAACTGGCATCTCGTTCGAACGAGACTTCTAACGAAATTCCTTTTTCACCTCGGGAACATCGTTAGTAAAGTCGTTCGAATGAGATGTTGTTCGAACGAATAGTCGTTCGAATGAGATTTGGTGGGAACAGGTATTTTGGGCATTTTTAACGGTTTTCCCACTTTTCCCATTTCTTTCCCCCCTATCTTTTGCCAGATTTATTAAGTGCGGGAACCAACATTTTGGAACTAACCTTTTCACATTCCTCCATCTCCTAGAGAGAGTTTTAGAGAGTTTCAATTCCAAATGAAAAAGTTCAAGTTTGAGTGTTTGTCTTTTAAGAAAAATCCTTAAAACACATTTGTTTACACCCAATTGTTTAGTTTATCCAAGTTCCTTAATATATATACTTTTCTTGGAGTTTTGGCACCGGTTTATCTCAACACTTTAAAGAAGAGAAGTTTGGGTTTACTTCTACATCCCCAAAACAATAGGACTTGTTTGTTGTTGCGGCATTCTCATACGGTGAAAGGCACCGTGTGTGGTTGATGGGTTCCTAAAAGTCCGATCTGTGGATTCTGAGACCACGGTGGACCTCCGTGGTTATTTTCTAGGTAGAGGTGTGTACAAGGAGGAGCGTCGGGGCTTGGATGGAGTCAAGTCGTGTGTTGTAAGTCTTACTATCTTGTATTTGTAATACCATACTTAGTGCATTTGAGGCTAGGGTCGTCCGAGGTTTTTTTCTCGTTGTGGATTTTTTCTCGTACATCACGGCGTAGTGGTTTGGCCTTTGCAATTAACATACACAATATCCAAGCGATTAACATACACAATATCCTTTGCGATTAAGCCACCGTTTAATTCGGGTAAAAAAAGTGTGGCATTAAAAACAATAGCCAAGACCCAAAGAATTGAAAAGTGCCCAAAAAAGTGTGGCATTGAAAGAAGTAGCCAAGGCCAAACTAGTTTAGGATAATATGATCATTTAAGCAAACAAATATCATTATATGACCATTATTACATTTGAGGGAGTTTGGTTGGATTTTTATATCAACGGATTTTCCCTTTCTTGAAAATCTCAAAAAAGCATTAAATAGTTTTGGGCATTATTGGTGTGGAAATCACTATGAACTTTGATTTGTTGATTTGATTGAGTCAATTTCTTATAATTTCACCATTCTATACCTAAGGAAGATGTTGAGTTCATTTTTTAGGAGTATCCAAAATTCATGTGCACATATGTTATGTTTGTTTGTGTTGATTTTCCCATTGAATTTGTTCACATCCCTTCATTTACGCTATCACCGACTTGGTTATTTTCGTGTTATTTCATGGTGTGATTATTTGCTGTATATTTTTGTTTTGTTTATTAGAATTTTTTTTCAAAAATTCAAAAAGAGTAGTTTTAGCACCTTTTGACACTCTTCATATGCATTGCTTTGTGTTCTTCTTATTTGTCTATTTGGGGACACCATAAAAAGGGAGAACGAATAATGAGGGAGTATTTGTTTCTATGATTACATGATTTGATTATGCTTAATTGATATTCTCATTTATGCTTATCATTGTTTTCATACTGTTGCACGTCATGGGTATTCTTTCTTGTCTCATATGTGTAGGTACATTTTGAGGATCCTTTGCACACCCTGATGATGACAAAGAAAAGTTGAAGAATTGAAGATGTTGAAAGAATTTTGAAGACATGTTATTTAGTATTTCTAATTTTTGGGTTTGTGGGGATATTAAATTGTATGTCTTTAAATTTTAGTTTGGATAGCATAATTCGGATATTTTTATTTATGTACCGGCATTGACATAGGGGGAGATTTGTAAGGACATGATTTTAAAAATGTCCGTTTAGAATCTAGGAGTTTTATATGTGTCCTATATCACAACAAGTACTTCATACACCACTACATTCAGCACGTTAACACGATCATCCATAACGGCCTTAATTCGAATCCCGAGCTTCATGCACCCATCATCTTCAAACGTGCGTAATGCAATAACATTGAGAAACGTGCATCTTCAATTGTTCCCACTAACTCCACTCGCTAAAAAGGTATAATGTTTAATTTGGAGTTTTTAATATTTTCGTATTTATTTGGGAATTTTTCTAAAATGCTTTTATCAAAATAAGTCGGATTTTCTAAGTCAAAATTAATTTTTGAAGACCTGTAGGCGGAGTTCTTATAGAAAATATTTTGCCTTTGGTCTTTCAAATGACTTTGATATGTCGTTCAAACGACATTGAGATGTCGCTCGAACGCCAACTTCAAACGATATGTAATGTCGCTCGAAGGTCGTGAGAAGCTCGCATGAAGCATTTCATCAAATCAACCCATATGGTTTATAAATTTTACCTCATTTGATAGGTCGAGCGAAGTAACTTCTAATGACATCAGATATTGTTCAAACGACATGCTGAAGTCATTTGAAAGATGTCACCGACTTAACTTTTTTATGAATACCTGTTTCTGCAACTAGGTTTTATAAGTCTTTATAACTCCGTTTTGTACAAAACAACTACAATTTTAAGACTTCATCTTTTAGGTTTTAAACCTCTTTCAATTCAACAAAACATCCCAAATATTTATGTGAATCATTATAAACCCTTGTTACTCATTCTACTCGTTCTTGGAGTACATCTTGTGAAGAAGAAATGTTGTCTTTGTTGCTGACCATTAGAGCTCTTACGGGATGTCTTGCCGATGACAACGAATCGACGCATGCCGATATTCGTGTGCTATAACAAGCTATATTTCTCCGTATTTGTAAGTGGTTTACATAATATAGTGAAATAAAAAGATTTTTCCCCTTTGGGAGATTTTTCCTCACATCCATTTTTGTGATTTTTTGGGTGTGCATGCTAGATTACGTATATTCTGTCAATCATAATTAGATGCATGAGTTGTGGTTTAAGTAAAATCTAGGCATAAAATTGGAATTTAATTAAACAAGTTTATTCATTAATTACAAGCTCACTCTCATTTCTTGTTTGCAGCTCCGTCAAAGAATATTTTCCATCTGAGGTCCTCTTGACAGGTGTAGAGAATGTCTTCGTCCGGGAATTCAGAGACCCAAACATCGACCTTTTTCTTGGGGTAACCAACAAGGCAGTCTAAGATGATTCTCCCTTTTCTGACTTTCTGCATAACATACACAATAACAAACTCATCTAAAAACATCAACCATCGGGCCATTCGACTGGACAGAGCGTGATTTTTTAGTAAGTACTTGATGGGATCCATACGGGACACAAGTCTAATAGAGAAGGCGAGCATGTAATGCCATAACTTCTGCGTGACCCAGACTAGGGTAACACATGATTTCTCTGAAGCAGTGTAGTTGACTTTGTACCTTACTAATTTTTAGTTAGCGTAGTTAATGGCTCTATTCTTTTAGGATTCTTCAATGTATTCGACTAGAAAAGACTCTGCTGTAGTATTTGCCACGGTTAAATATAGGAGCAGAGGAGACCTGGCTGCAGAGGCATCAGTACTGGAGGTCGGGTAAGGTACTGCTTTATTCGGTCAAAGGCTTCTTAGCAGGATTCATTCCAGACTTTGGTATAATCTTTCTAGAGAATCTTAAAAATGGGTTTGCAGATATAAGTTAACTTGCTGATAAATCGGTTAATGTACTGTAATTTTTCTAGGAATCCTCAGACTTCCTTCTCCATCTATAACAGTGGCATCTCAAGTATGACTTTGAGCTTAGCAGGGTATGCTTCGATTCCCTTTTCACCGACCATGAATTTTGAGTGTTTTCCTTTTGTGATGCCAAAAATTCATTTTTGTGGGTTTAACCGCATCTAGTATTGCCATAGTTGCTCAAAAAACTTTCGAAGGGCGATAATATGACCTTCTCGAGTCTTAGATGGGATGATCATATCGTTCACATAGACTTCAACCTATTTATGAATAAGGTCATGGAGGATCATTGTGGCAACCTTTTGGTAGGTAGCCCTGACGTGCTTGAGTTTGAATGTCAGTGTAGCAGAAGGTTACCCATTGGGTGATGAAGGTGGTTTTCTCCTGATGTTCAGGGTGCATCTTGATTTGATTATATCCAGCAAATCCATTGACAAATGTCTTGAGGCCATGGCTAGCTATGTTTTCCATATTGGGTAATGGATAATGATCCTTTGAGGATGCCTTGTTCAAATCTCGGTAGTCGACGCACATGCAGAATTTCACTCCTGACTTCGATATAAGGATGATGTTGGCGAGGCATGTAGGATATACTACTATGCGAATGAAACCTACGTTCAGTTGCTTGACCACTTCTTCTTTGAATTTGAGTGACTATTCGATGTGGAGCTTCTATAACTTCTATTTAACCAATTTACATTTTGAGAACATTGGGATCTCGTGTTTAGCTATTTTTGGGTCAATGTCAGACATATCATCGTAGGATCATGCGAAGACGTCTACGAATTCTTTTAGCAGTTCTTCGAATTGCACAGGCTCATGTTCATTAAGGGTGGACCCTATCCTAATCTCGCACTAATGGATACTAGAACCAATATTAATAACAAAATTTTCATCACCATTAATTTGAACGCATTTATATTGTTTGTTATTCTCCTTATTAAGATAAGTTAAGAATTGTTCATTTGCGAAATCATCATCATCAATAGTTTGATTAAAATCAAGACAACTAATATAAAGCATAATAAGATACTTGAAAGCTTTGTTTATTTCATTATCAGGAATAATAGAATTGAGAACCTCATAAAAAGAGGTCTCAGTTACATTGATATGGAAAAAGGGAACACCATTATCGGATGGAGAGATTTGGATAGGGTAGACAATAGTGTCAACTTTAATCTGGGCAAGTTGGATAGGTATGACATTCTAGTTGGGGAGAGGCACGTCAGCAGCTTTGATCTGAGTAGACGGGTCTAACGACATGACATTTAAATGTATCATGCAGATACTCAGCCCCAATGTCTGTAGGTTGAATCCTTATAATCACTTTCCTCAAAATCCCCAGTAATCAGGCAATCTATGACCCATGGGTTTCTGTCTTGAAAGAAGATTTCCATCCCCAATTTTATATTCTTATCAATGTGGTCATTCCATGGCTCGAGGAATCCACAAAAGGGAAGTCTTCTCCTTTATTGATAAACCTTCCATTCAAAGAGTCTTTTAAAATAGTCCTTTCTTCTTCTGAGCTTCTTTTCGATCGTGTATGCCAGAAGGCTTTGAGTTTTTCTAGTGAGGGTTAGTAGCCCAGGCCACATAGGGAAAGGCCTCCTTCAAGACTATGGATTCAAGGATCCCTTGTTGGTGATGTTCTAGCCTCATTCTGGGCAGGAAGTGCATTTTCTTGAACATCTAAATCACGTTGACATTACTGTGAGGGTTGTGTTTTGAATATACCCATTCTTTGTAGCTATTTCCTGCTGAAAGGGGAAGTGGGTCGACTCTGAAGCTATAGAGGAGCATGTCATTCATCCTATAGTGGATCTCTAATAACAAGTTAGTAGTACTGGTAATTTTAGAACTGTCAGCATAGTCCAAGATGGTGATAACCTGGAGAAAAGATGATACCCCTCGGTTATTGTGGAGCCATGAACAATGAAGATGAAGGTTAAAACATGTTGGTATATAAATAACTTGGAACTCAGTGACAGGATTGATAGGTCTAGACCCTATTATGAGTTTTATAGACCCCATTACCTCTTAGCAGGTATTATCATAAGCACGTACAATGAAAAAAAGTAGGAATGAGATCACTAACTTTCAAACCCAAGAAATTAAAGGATCTGAGAGGGTAAATGTTGTGGGTAGATCCATTATCAATAAGGGAGAGTAGGACCATCTTTCCCAACACATCAACAGAGATGCTGAGGGCATAATTATGGCCAGGGCCAATCTTTGGTATCTTTGCTTTGGAAAAGGAGAGGAGTCTGGACCCAACAATGTTCACGACTTCTTTAGGTGTGGTTGAAGGAGAGACTGTAGGCCCGATGATGAGTCTTACTAAAGCATTCTAGTGCAAATGGGAGGACATGAAAAGCCTCCATAAGGTGATAGTGGCTTGTATTTTCTTGAGATGATCAAGGACCTTACTTTTTTCTATGGTCATCCTTGGCATGGGAAGTTCTTCGGTAATTTCCTTTCCTTCATCTGTCTTGGTCACACGAGGAGCCAAATCTCCGTAGTGTCTACCTCATCTGGTTATGTGATTTACTGAGGTGGGGAAGAATAGAACCCCCGTGTCTTCATCGCTCAACCCAGGGGTTATTGCTTGAGCGATACCAGGATGTTAAATTTATTTAGAATAAAGGCTAAGTAATTTAGATTCGATAATTTAGACTCTGATTTTGTTTATTTCGGGCCACGAGAATAAGTCCGAATATATTGGTTGGGGGCAACACCAAAAGTAATTTAATTAATTAATGTGTGAATTAATTAATAATTAGAGTTGGACCCTAAACTCTTAATAATTTGAATAGGCTTGTGTTACGGACTTAGTACACGGGATAGATGGGATAGTTTATCTTATATATATATATATATATATATATATATATATATATATATATATATATATATATATATATATATAGTGGCTAGATATTATTATTACATATACTCTAGCACAATAGGGGGAGGTTGTGCGTAGTGGGTGAATCCCCTAGCTTGAGGAGTAGGGCGGGTATATTCCCAGGACATAGCGTCCGTTATATGGGTGAGGGGCATCTCACTTTCAGGGAAGGAATATGACCGCCTCCAATTTTTACGTATTATCCAAGTTAGTGAGCAATTCTGACTTGGGGTAACTAGGTTATAAGAATATGCCTAGTGGGATAGCACTTTAGAAAATTTACATCCGGTGAGTTATTACTCGGGAGAATGTTCAATATTAATTATTATTCCAGGATGTTTGTGAATGTTGTAACATACCTATACGTATATAATGAGGTAAATAATTATATACGGGTAAATTAATACAAGTCGTGAATTGTATTATACATATAATGGTGTGAAAGTTATATGATTTTAGAAAGGGAAATGATTAATTAAATTAAGTTAATAATAACTTAGAAATCATAATTTTGGAACACTCAATTAGAGTAGGGTGGTTGCAAGGGGTTATATAAATTATCTAGTCATTAGATATATAACTAGGTAAATTAATGAAGACGTTAGTAGTGCACATTAGAGAAGGGGTAAGGATGTTCTCAAGAGAGTGAGGCACTAACTAAAATATGAAGAGCATGCATATTTACTTATTACTGCAAGTTAATCATTTGCTAAATCTTTTCCAAATGTTTTGGGTACTAACCCTTTCTATAAAAACTTTTAAAAACCTTTTAGGTGTTCAGCCAAAGGGACGCCAGGCTTGACTCATTTCAGGGACCCATTGCTGCAGCATATGTGGATGTTGAGGGAGTTTGATAGACGCCTCATTCCTTCCATTTCTAGTGTCGAAACTTCCTATCAGTTATTCGAGCATGTTGCTCACTGCTTTATTCAGTACTTATGTTAGACTTGTTGAGATTTATTTGCTTGTCTTTATTTCTGTTGGATTTAGAACCGATGGTTTATTCGGTCAATTAATTAATTGTGAATGGTTGAATTCAGTTATTTGTGATTGTCATATTATTTTATTTTCGTATGAGTATTTTATTTAAGTTAATTAAAGATAAAAAATTTGGCACCAATCTAATTTTCTCACTTAGATGGTTAGTAATTAAAAAGGCGACAGTGATGCTAAGAATAAACCAACTGAGAAACCTGTTCTAATGTAATTTAGGACTGATCACCCGGGGTTAATTAGGTGGGGTGTCACAGATGGTATCAGAGCATCAGGTTCTAGTGTCCTTAGGATCTGTGCGGCTTACTACATTTCAGCGTAGCGTTCGGTTGATGTAGAGCCCTATTGTTTGGGACGTTGATTCATTTTCCACTTTTGAGTTATCGTATTTCTGCTATTTGATATTTTTGTATAAACTGTGTACTTATACGATTCAATCTATTTTCAGATGTCACCGAAGAGGCAGAGAGTGGAGAGGGCTGAGGCTAGGGATGAGTTAAGGGAGGCTCGTCAGGAGCCATAGGTACCGCCACCCCCACCCCCACCCCCACCCCCACCCGAGTTGATCTCCATTACTCAGGTGGACGTGATAGTGGCCCAGAAAGTTGAGACCGCAATGAGGGCTGAGGCAACCCATTTTCCTCAGCCCCAGGCACCACCTCCCGTGGCACTAGCAATTCAGGCTCCAGTGGGGCCACTATCTTGGCAGCGAGTTAGGGATTCCTTTCAGAAGGGTCACCCACCCAAGTTTCGGGGTAGCACCGATGTGGTAGAGGATTGTGACTAGAAGAAGAATATTCAGTGCCATCTGTGCATGCTGGAGTGTACTAATGTGCAAAAATAGATGCTTGCTACCTTTTGTCTATCGGGGTCAGCCTTACAGTGGTGGGAGTCAGTTACCACCGCTGAGGAGAGGGATTTGATGACGATATCTGAGTTCTGGGTGCGGCTTGATCGAAAATACTTCCCACTAGCGGTAGAGGCTGAGATGAGGAAGAAGTTCAGTGAGTTAGTGCAGGGTGACCGGTCGGTGGAAGATTATGAGGAAGAGTTCACTCGTTTGGCAAACTTTGTGCCAAATGAGGTGAGCGATGAGGAGCGAAAGAAGTCGAGGTTCATGGATGGATTGGCCTGCAGGATCAGGCAGCATTTAATTGGGAATCCGACATTATTGACTTATACAGAAAAAAAGGGATACTCATGTTTATGGTTTTAATAAGCATAATTACCTTAAAATTGTGAAAGGCATTTAGTTTTATTCATTCATCTTAATAACAGAAAAAAGGGATACTCGTGTTTATGGTTTGGTTAAGGTAATTATGATTTAACTCACTTTGACTTTCAAACTTAATTGTAAGTAACTGGGTTGGGGTGTGTCAGCATCTCACCAAACTCAAATATGCATTAGAAGTCAAACATTCATGTAAGCTCATGCATGTGTGCGCGATGGCATATATACAAAGTCGAATCCAAATGCAAATCAACTTCGAAACAACTTCATTAATCAATGGCTAAAAGCATTCTAAGCATCTATAATTATGACCAAATGTCCTTGCCACATGGATAATGAAATGATATGGGTTCACGCACACCAATATGTCACATCAAACATGTAAACTCATGACACAAAAATAAACCGAAAATCTTTTGTATTTTTCAAAACATATATTTAACTAAAAAAAAAATATTTTTGTACTTTTCAAAAATATATGAAACCAAAAATCTTTTTGTATTTTCAATTTTTTTTTTATCAAAACAAAATCTTTTTGTATTTTTCTCATTAAACTCAATAAAATAAAAATATAATACAAAGAGATTAGCATGTTATAACACTAGAAGGATATATATAATGAAGCAAAGACTATCATGATCATGAGAAATATGTAGGTGTGTAAGGACGCATGGGGGTTTTGGGAATCAAAAAAACTTATTTCTAAACTTCTTAGGAGAATTTTTAAGGTCATGGAAATAACGTTTAAGGAGACCCTTCCTACCGCAATGAGTGCAAGTGTAAAAATGACGAGGAATGTGACCTAAATGTGGACCTCTGAGAGTGCAGCTACAGCGGAAATATTGCGACTTCTCAAATAAAAACCAATTTTAATTAAACCCAAATTTTAGTTAAACCCTAAGACATGCATCTAGATGATTTATCAAATAAAATATAACATGCAGGATAAAACAAATAAATTTAAGGAAAAATCCCCCACAGGGGCAAAACCATTTATTTTCACTATAATTTGTAAGAAAACGGCTTACAATCGGATTACAATGAAAATACAAGTTGACTAAGAATTACCCTCGGGTATCGGATTCTGTAGTCGCGGCTGGAACTATCCCTTTCCAGTAGGGCTGCAATGGAGAAGAGAAACGGCTTCTCCACAAGGTTGTCGGCTGGAATTTTCCCTTTCCAAGAGGGCAGCAATGAAGAAGAGAACGGCTTCTCCACAAGGGTTGAACAAACCAAAGTTGTGTTCTTGGGTTACCAAAAAGATTCACAAAGGTTAGGCAATTGTGTGAATCAAAACATGAGTCTTAAGACTCAAAAAATATGAAGACTAGAGTAATTTGGACTCTCAAAAACGTCTTCTAAAGTCTTTCAAAACTGCTCCCCCGAAGGTGGTTTAAATAGCAAAACATATGAAGATTTTTGCAAAATAAAAACACTGAAATTCTATCCAGCGTACAGGTACCCCGAACCGGTTTGGGGTACCTTATGCGGTTTGGGGTACATGGGTTTGGGGTACCTTTCTGGTTTGGGGTTAAAAAAAAACAGCATTCTTCAAGGAATTTTCTCCAACTTCAAAATGTCATAACTCCTTCACCGTAGCTCGGATTGAGGTGCCGTTTCTTCCAGTATCTTCGTTGCGGCGAGCTCTTCAACTTTCCAGTTGACCACACCTCCGGACTATGGATGTGAAATTACGAAAATGCCCTTGAACTCTCCTATCATGAATTTTTTCACTGTTTTGACTTCCCTTGCGTACCACTTGCATTAAGTCCCTAAAATCTTGGAACGTGAAGTCGTTGAGGCAGATGTGGGACACATTAATGGAGATGTTGAATGATTGATTCCTGGAATTCGAATAGAGGCCATCATGTGAGATCGTGAGGTGACGTGCCAAATGTAGTGGCGTACGACATACATAAATGTAACTTGTTGGACATGAGAAAAATGTCCTTACAACCTCTATTAACATTCCTAGTTGGCTCTCTGACACAACTGGTATTGGCTTTGGGAATGGGTGAAATTCGATCATCGAAGCCTATATCACACCTAGCATCAATAATTTGGATGGTGCCTAAAATCTTATTTAAAATTTTTAACCTAGCCTCCAAATCAAACTTTACCTTACTCGAGTCTCTCAATCTCATTAATCATAAAAGCAAGAAAACGACCAGACTCCTCAAACTCTAGAATTTTCTTCCTCAAAGCCTCCATCAAACCACGGAGACTATCTCTCTCACCCTTAACGTATTCTAGTTTCTTTCAGAGTGGCATCTACCGTGCCCTAATATCCTCAATTAATGCATTGTTATTTTCTATGGCACGCTCTTTCAACCTAGCTTGTAACTTTAAGTTAGCCTTCTTCACCTTCACCGTTTTCTCAATCATTGACAATAACTTGCAACTCGCTCACATCTATCTCCTCCTCCTTACTAGCTTCATCCTCACTCACTTGGGATTCACACACAACGGCCTCGAAAGTGTCATTCACATGAGTATCTTCATGAGAAGATTTATCGTCGTCGCTCATATGACATGCCATGAACATAACAAAGTTATGCAAAATGGGGGAATGTCCTCCCTCTTCCGGTTCACTATCACTTAAGGTGTCATTATATGTAATCGGTTTCTTGCCCTCCTTCTTAACTCTAGTGAGGCACTCCGCTACCCTATGGCCATAACCCTCACAACCAAAACAGCTATCCGACTCATTCCTATTATCATTCTCACTTCTATTCATAGGGATGTGATCGGATTTATTGTTCTTGAAGTTTTCAAGTCTTTTAGCATCTTTTAGTTGATTTTAGAGATTAAGAAACTTTTTGAACATCTTTGACAACAAAGCTACATCCTCGAAATTGATTTCGGATTCATCATCTAAAACGTTAGTCTCCTCCTTTCGTGCTTTTAAAGAAATGCCATTTTCTTTCTTTGGCACTTTCTTAGAGGTAAACATATCAAGCTCATAGGTTTGTAAGTCACCTACAATCTCTTTTAGTTTCGTTGATTCAAGCATACCTATGGAGTTTAAAATGGTCACTTTTTGATCAAATCTATTAGGCAACGACCATAAGATTTTCTTTATGACACGATTATCGGGTATTTTCTTTCCCAAGTTAAATGACGAATTGACAATATGGGACAATCTAGTATAAAACTAATCAAACTTCTCACTCTCTAACATCTTAATCGCCTCAAATTGGGTAGTGAGGTTTTGGAGTTTAGACGCTCTAACCGTGCTAGTTCCCTCATTACTAAGTGCAAGAACATCCCAAGCCTCTTTCAATGTTTCACACATCATAATACGATTATACTCTTTCGGGGTGACAAACGAGGAAATAACATTTAAACCTTTAGAATTATAAAGTGTAAGTCTATGTTCGGCTTCGGTCCATAACTTAACAAGTTTAAAATTTGGGGCCTCTCCATCTCTCGTGATCGGTGGTGACCACCCTTTTTCAATTGCTAACCAAACACGCTGATCTATGGCCTTAAGTTTCATTCGCATTTTTGAATAAGCATAATTTGTTCCATAAAAAATAGGAGTTCTAAAAGCATCAAATTTTTTGAAATTCATACCTACAAGCACACGGGATCACTCACACAATAAAAAGGTGTTTTTAGCTCGGATACCAATTTGTAAGAGGCCCCTTTCTATGTGTGCTTTAGATGAAAATAATTTTCAATTTTGTTTTCAATTATAATATGTACCAATTTGTGAACCAATTTCAATTAACCCAATTTTATCTTGTTGATCATAAGCATTCATCTAGTGTGATTAAGCAAGTAAAATAAAGTAAAGTCCACAAAACACGTCGATGTACGAGGAAACCACTAAGAGAAAAAACTTCGGACGACCCAAACTAGACAATAACTATGATACAGTTTTACAAAATACATACAATAGACTTACTCAATGACTCAATCACGCACAAGACTTAACACTCTCTTATATGCTTCAACCGCTCCTCCATAGTGAAATGCAGGAGTCCACGTACGCAAGGTCCAAAACACACAAGTCTACGCATGCCTCTGTATCCATCGGTATAGCTAACAACCGTCTATGATTCAGAAAATTGACTCCATCGCTTCTTCACCGCAAAACTTGACGATTTTGTTTTTCAACAGAGATGAACAAACTCCTGATGGTGCAAACACAAAATATCTAAACACAATGGTTATGAATGCTCGGATATTGTAAACACAAAGGATGGTTTTAAATTTGAAAACAAGTGCAGAAAAATGTATGGGCTTTGTTATGTATTTTAGGTTCTGCACACTTCAAAATTCTGAGCAAAAGATGCCTTAAAAAACAAACTTTAAGTCATCTCACCATTAGAAAAAAATGAGTATGTCGTTCGAACGATATAGTCGTCTTGTTAGAATGAGATGTCCATATCATTTGAACAACTGATGATGTCGTTTGACCCTTTAAAACATAAGGGAAAGATCCATATGACTCTAAAACGGATTTATCTCAGAATAAACGAATTAAAACATTTTAAAAATCATTTTAAATATATATCATCGTTATAAAATATTTATCGAGTTCCATAAACATTATGTATCCATACCCGATCAGAGTATCTTGGAATGTAATATGATATGAAGATGTGAAATGTACATCGATAAACATCACATAATCTATCTTTGAAGCTTGACCGCTACGTCTTCACAACAATGTCATAGACTACGTGGGAATCGTGGCAAGTAAAAATTTATCTATAACTTAATTTTTTTTTTCCGGAATAATGCATATACATACAAATTGACACTATTTGGAAATTTTTCTTTACAATGTTTAAATAGATCAGGTATGTCATTCCAACGAGGTACCATGTCATTCAAATGACCCAACGCATTTTTCAAGAAAATAGTTTTTGTTCAGTTTTTTCCCACTTACCCATGTTTTTAGAAAAATTATTTTTTGTTAAAGTTCATGGTAGCAATTTTTAGAGTGAATTTTTCATGCATCATTAAGAAAAAAATAGTTCGAAAAATCCTTTTTAAATCATGATCCTTTATGATCAAATTTTCCAAATCCTAACCCTAATAAACTTTTTTTCATCATATGTTCGTGGTTGTGCGATGGATTCTGCACTATTGGAGATGGTAAAGGAAATTGGTTAATACCAAGGCAAGGAGTTGTTTTGAAGCCCTGTTGAATTACTCAGAGCTATGGACGGAGGTTTTGAAGACTGCATCTTCATGGGATTGAGGATTCAATTTTTGTAAGACAATTGAGTCTTATTGTATAATCGTATTTCTAGTGAATTCATCTAGGCATGTCCATCTGAGATTTTTTCCATTTGGGGTTTCCTCGTGTATTGGAATGTCATGGTTTGTCTGTTTATCTTTATAATTAATTCTTGCATGCTTGCATTGTAATTAGGTTAACAAGATTAAAACTGGAAATAAATGAGACTTTCGGCTTAGACTAATATTTACTTGCTTCAAGTGTTTGCAATTTGGGGTAAATTTAATAAAGTTGAACATATATAATATAACCGGATTTCTCAAATTGGTATCAGGTGGGAGGGATGTAGGAAACTACACTCATAGGTACAACAGATGGTTGCTGATCATCAGCAGGACCATCAGATGTTTCAAGAGCTTATGGTCAACATGGCGCATGATCAGGAGAGACATGATTGCGTGGACACTATGATGATGCAATATTTTAAGGATATGCATCACCATGATCAAAGTCAGGGAGTTGATTCCTCTCGTTCAGTGCCTAATCATGATGATGGGATTGATGATGCTAATGATGGCACGACTTAGTGAATTTGACTTGTAGTGATTATTTTCTGATGTACTTTAGAGAGATATTTTATTTGGTCTACCTTTTGTATTTTTTCTCCTATTGTACCTATTATGTATTTGATACACTCTATTATGGATCACTTTTGTACTCTTTTACACTTGTATTTCATCTATATAATTGTGGTTCCATTTTAGGGTATTCCCTTCTCATGCTTTTGTTTGTAGTGGTCTTATCTCTCATTTTCTTATTTCTCTATCTTGTGGTGATATTCCATTACATATCTCTTATGATATACTTTGGTTTCCATGTGATAGACTAACCTTATAGGTGCATGTTCTATCCTTTTGCCATTTTCGATCAAAAAGAGGGAGAACAACTTTAGGGGTAACTTTGATTTTATTGGTTTATTTCATTCTACATATACTCCCATGCATTGCATGTAGTTTGTTTCGTGTGTGTAGGCATTATTCTATATGAATGTCATATGGAAGCATCACATAAATTGGTTATTGCTAGGTTATTGTGTTGTCTCGTATCTTTCCCTTTTGGGGGTGGGGATGGGCATTAGATTGGCTTGACGGCTTGGCTTAGCAATTTCATCTTTTTTTTTTTGTGTTTTGTCCTGGAATAGCAAAAGGGGAAGATTTATAAGGATAAATTTCCACACTAAGTAAATTTATAGTATTGGCTTATTTCGTTGGTCAAAACACGTGGTTATTGAGGTGTCGTATACTCAAGCCTACAAGTGAGGATCAGTTAGCGGCTATATCTCCATAAGTCGTGTTAAACCTCTTACTCATTTTTAAAGTTATATGATCCTTTTGATATTTTGAGAAAAACGTTTTGAGACTTTAAATGTTTTTAAAAAATTAAAATTTTCCTGGTCGTTATAATACAAAGACATATGATATGTTATTCGAACGAGGTACTCTATCTCATTCTAACGAGAGATCAAATGGGTCCCGTTCGAACAAGAGATCTACCGAGGTTAATAATCAAAATATTTACCTTTTATAGAATCTCGTTAGAAGACTCGTTTGATGCTCGTTACAACGATATAGATACCCTCGTTATAATGAACTTCAAAAGAGGTTTAACTGAAATAGCGTTGCCAAAGCCGTTTATGAAAATAAACTATTTAAGCAACTCCGAAAGTTTGTTGAAGAAACTCTTTACTTAAATCAAAACGATTTTGAACACAAGATGTGTTAACAAAAGTATGTACGAGATTAGGACAAGATTTGATAACAAGTTTTAGTAAACAGTTTAAAATGTTTTAAACTCAGCACACTATTAGAAAGAGATGAGAAGATGTAGAAATATTGATACTCAGGATTTTTAACGTGGTAAAACCTCAACCTTGAGGAAACATCCACGACTCCCTCTACGAAGTAAAACAAAAACAATCACTAAAACAAATATATGAGTTACAACCTATTTAACTAACATGCACACAAAAACAAATCTATACAAGTTCAGGATTGTACCCTCTGGCGTCCTTAACTTTTCTGCAGATCTTGTTTGTTGATGTAGTTGTCTCAGTTTGTCAACTCTTCTTTGTTTCAGCACTTTACGTCGACTTATTATTCACCAAATCTTATAGCCAACACTTTGAGTGTTTGTAGTGTGAAGATGTTTGTGAATGGTGTTCTAAAACACATGCATGCACACACACTTATTAGATACAGACGATCCTAACAAATCACATATAAAGTCTATATGCAGTGTATTTGTTATTTTTCTTTGTTACAAAACCAAGAACCTTTTTGACCTTTCAAAATAACCCAGATTCCACGGAGATCTTGCTTAAGAAATCGGTCAATACCTTTCTCAATCACTTTTGAAAATATTATGTGGATTGAGAACCCTCCAAGTGCGAATCCCACTAGGTCAGGTTAGGTTTTGTAAAAACAGAAATAGAAAAACATCTATTGTTGATTCTGAAGTAAGAAAATGTTTTATCAGAAAACAATCAACAACGAAATTCTCAAGATGAGAAATAAATGCAACTAAGTGTGCTGTGACATGAAAAACTTCAGATCTATGATTTCTATTGAAAGAGAAACAAGATCTGAGTCTATGTCTAAGTTGGAAATAAGATTTACGAACACAAGGATTTCAGCAACCCAGAAATCACTCAACTCGAACTCTCATAACTCAAGAAACACTAAGGATGGTGTTTATCTGGTTATGGTGTTTATGAAGAGGTAAGTGGTTTAGGTTTTGAGGTATTTGGACGAAGTTAGGGTTTCTAACTAGTGGTTTGGTTTCTCTCTCTAACTTCTCTCTCCTCTCTCTATTCTCTGAGACTTTTCAAAATGGCAAAAGCTTTCGAAGGCTGAGATGAGAGGCCTTTAAATAGGAAGAGAAGAAGATTCCAGAGCTTCGTTCAAAATCAAGGGCTGTGATTGAGTCAAGCTCCTTTGACTACAATCTAAGGGTTCACAGCAGGCGGTGGATTAAACAGGCTGTGATTGGCTTAAGGGTTTACACTGGGATTCACTCAAAAGACATGCAGGCCATCGATAAGGGTTGATCTAAGGGCTGAAAGCACGCGATAGTTTGTCTCAGTAAAGAAACACAGTTCAGGCCAATCAGAGGACACCAGGTGTAGGCCTGAGGATGAATGTAAACGCGCGTCCCAAAATAATTACAAAGCCAACCCTAGAGTCTCTAGCGCTTTCGGTTTCTACCCAGAGTAACTTTAGGCCAATAAACACAACAATTCATATTTATACATTAACCCCAAGACCTTTTAAATCAAGTTTTAATTAAATAAAACCTTGTTTAAAATATGTTTTAAATTCCCAAAAAATTATTAATAATCAAATTGAGGGATTTAAACACACTCACAACATTAATACTCATAGTGGTGCAATATGAAATGCAAGAATGAAATTCTAAGTGTGTGAGTGATGGCTATAGTCTCAGGATCATCACAAGATGGATAGAAGAAGAAGCAACCCAATCTCTGAAGCTCTTTGGTTTCTAGGATAGACACTATTTTGTCACAATTTCCAAACTAGATGAGCTCTTATACAGTCTAGACTCAAATGAGTCAAAAGTATAAGGGCTTCATTAACGATCCATTTTCCTCTTGTTTAATACTTCGTTAGATTCATGTTCGAAACAGATCAGGCTTGTTATTCGAACGAGGTGCAATGTCATCTGAACGAATCGATGCATTTTTCTAGAAAATCAATTTTTGTTTGTTTTTTCCCATTTACCAACATTTTTAGAAAAATCAGTTTTTATAGAATTTCTTGGTAGCAGTTTTTAAAGAGATTTTTTCACACATCTTTAAGACAAAAAACACTTCGAAAAATACTCTCCAAATATACTTGATCCTTTATGATCAAGTTTTTCCAAATTCGGACCCTCAAAAACTTGTATTCATCATATGCTTGTGGTTTAGTAGTGGATTCTACATTATTGGAGATGATAAAGGCAATCAGTGGATACCGAGGCAACGAGTTATTGTAAAGCCGTATCAGATTTCACGGAGCTACAAACGAAGGTTTTGAAGATTAAATGTGTGTGGGCTTAAGGAGTCAAGTTTTGTAAGCTAATTAAGTCTTCTTATAAAATAGTATTTGTTGTGAATTTGTCTAGGCCTGGCCCTTCGAGTTTTTTCCCATTCGGGTTTTCCTCGTATATCGGCATGTCGTGGATTGCCTATTTATATTAACAATTTAATCTTGCATGCTCACATAGTAATTACGTTAACAAGATTAAAATTGTAAAGAAATGAGTCTTCGTGCCTAAATTAAAATTTACTTGATTCAAGTGTTTGCAATTTAAGGTAAATTTAACGAAACTAAATCTATAACATATAACCGGTTTTCTCAAATTAGTATCAACTGGGAGGGAGATAAGGAACTACGTTCATAGGTACAACATATGGAAACTGATTTTCAGTAGGACCATCAAATGTTTTAGGATCATATGGCCAAGACAATGTGTGATCAAGAGAGATAATTACACATAACCTCTACGATGATGCATTGTTTTGAGGACATGCATCGCCATGAGCAGAGTTGGGGAGCTGATTCATCTCCTTTAATGACTAGTCATGATGATGGGACTCATGATGCTGATGATGGCATGGCTTAGAGATTTTAACTTATGGAAGTTGGTTTCTGATGTACTTTAGAGATATGTTTTATATATTCTACCTTTTATATATTTTTTCATATTGTAGTTGTTATGTATTTGATATACTCTATTATGGATCACTTTTGTACTCTTCTACAGTTGGATTTATCTATATATTCTGAGTTATGATTCCGTTTTGGTGCATTCCTTTCACATGCTTGTGTTTATAGTGGTTTTATCTCTCATTTTCTTATTTCTCTATCTTATGGTGATATTCCGTTACATATCTCTTCTGATCTACTTTTGTTTCTATGTGATAGACTAACCTTGTAGGTGTATGTTCTATTTCTTTATCTACTCCCACACATCACATGTAGTTTGTTTCGTGTGCATAGGCATCCTATGTAAGCATCACAGAGATCAATTGATGCTAGGTTATTATATTGTCCCGTGTCTTTTCCTTTTTGGATTTAATATGAGCATTAAATTGGCTTCATGTCTTGTGATGAGGAGGATTTTCGAATGACATCTAAACCAAAAAAGATAGGCCGCATTTTTAATCCATTGATCAGCTAAAGAAAGATGATTGGTATACCAGTACTAATTTCTGATCATAGCCAAAGTCCCCGACCCCGAAGATGGATGGACAAATGGTCTACCCCAACTAGATCACTAAGATAGAGACTATGAGGACCTTGTCAGCAAACCATCAATGATCGAAGGATTATTATTCTTCGGTGCATTATCCTCCATGATCAGTCAAAGAATCATCCCTGTCAGTTCTAGTATATTTGAATATTCAAGGACTCAATCAAAGTATGTTATCTCAACAACAAGCACGAACCCTGTTGTGGCGGGTACGTGTTTCTAAGGATCCGAACATGTGTTGCACCTAAATTTAAATATGTAAAATATGCATGCCAAGAATAAGGGAAAATATTATAGCAGGCTGTGTATATAACACCTCACATAGTAATAGTGAAGTACACAACAAAAATAGTACTCTACAACTCTCTATTAATCTCCCATTGATAAAAAGAAAGACACCCCCTTCACCCGTGGATGTAGGCCAAGTCTAGCCGAACCATATATATACATTGTTCTTCCTTGTCTCATGCCTTTTTTTATTTTTATTTAGCATTACAAATTTATTGTGTTGTGTGGGAATCATATTTTTGCACTAACATAATTATCACCTTTTATTAGTGGAGAGGTTAGTGGGTTAGTTGCCTAAAACCACTACCCACTTTTTTGAGCATTTTTTTGTATAAAATAAAGGCTACATTTTTTAGAAAATACACAGAAAAATTCTATCTCTCTCACTTTCTCTTCAAAAATAATTTTGCTATTTTTTACAATACACTTACGTTCATTATTTTTTTGGGAGTGATGGAGTATTCTGAGAGTTCAAAGATTTAACATAAAGCATATGTTTAAATCTGATCGTTGAATCCTGGGAGGTGTATGTTCACGAGGCTGACAGCTACAAATATCAGCGAGGAATTTCACCTTTAGGACTTTGTGTCAAACACAAACCTCGATCGATAAGTCCTTGCAATTTTATCTATTTCGTATTTGGGTTTTTCATATATTCTGCATATATTATTTCCAACATCATATGTATCAGATGTTTCAAATGTGTTGGAATATATCATGAGCTGTATTGGGGGATACAATCTGCACCTTATGTTGAAGCCAATCATGGAAAATCTGTAAACTCTGAAGATATATGCGGTCGATAGGAAATACCCAACGTATCACTAGTTTGAGTGGGGTGGCTGGGTACAATTACAGGCATCTCCCTGTCAACTAGATCATGATGAAACTGCGAGCCTCATCTACCTTTCCCACTTTTGTGTGGTCATGCTCGTTGTGCACCCCACATACTTCTCTTAAAAAATCCAGTGCGTTCTCATCTACGAGTGGAGGGACAACCGTTAGAACTCTTCCCACATATCTAACCGCAATGAATCTGGTGCTGCACGACCCTTTAATATCCAGTAGTGTCATATGTCCAGTAACTGCGCCATGACATCGTCCATATAAGGTAGCCAAATCATATACAATTAGTAATCCATATAACATCATTAACTACCAATTAAGTATTAAAATAAATGTATATTCATATGAATGGAATGGATACAAAATAAACTACGTGTTACACATCTGGTCCAACCTCATGAGATCTAACTGATCATAAAAACATCTAAGGTCATTGACGAGGGATATCCCGCTTAGATAACATGGTGCACCATCTGAAATAATTTTGTTTGCCAATATAATGATTCATTTAATAGTGTAGTGAATAACATAGTAGATTTATGCGTATATAAAGTATAGAACATTATATTATAATTTATCGGTGTTTATGCCTAAAAATAGATTTAATTTATATTTATAATCACAAATAATAATATAGTAAGTAAATCGAATCACACACACAAGAGAAGAGATTTTTAGAGTGGTTCATCTATAAAATAGCCTACGTACATTATTGCTATTATTCAGCAGGGTTTACAATAGCTCAGTATGGTGTGCGTATAAATGATTCCAGTTGTCCCTTGAGCTAAGGAAGTAGTTTGTATTTATATGGGTGTAAAACCTTAGAGATTGAATGATTTTATATTGCCAGTCATTTACATCTGTGTATAATAAATGAAACTCTTGGAATCTAGTGTTGATTGGCATCCCATCCGAGTAACTAATGATATTCCTGTTGGTTGTACTTATGGAGTTGGTCAACCTTCTAACTGACTAAGTATCTATGATGCCAATCAAGGAGGAGGGTTGGCCACATAGGAGGACAAGTGTACATTCATAATTGGTCCACGTAGAAGAGTAATTTTCACATACAATAAATGCCCCTATTGCTCTGTGCTTGATCATTGATCGATAGTGTGAAGTATTTGTCCCAGGAAATTACTCGGTGTACTGCCTTGAGTACAGGGTCACTAGCCGACCTCCCATACTTATAAAAATATTTACTGGTAGTGTTCGACAATGGAATTCTTGTAAAAAATTCAAACTTGTTTGAACCGCCATAGGGCACGATGGTCTTTTAAAGCTTCGAGGAGCGTGTAGCCGGTTGTTATTCAATCATTTGTTCGTTAATCATTTCATATCCATTTATCGAGGTAACCTATAAACAGGCATGAATTTTCCCTCATTTCTCTTCACCTCAAACCTTTTGAACGTAGTATTTCCTTCGTCTTCAAGTTTTTTCTGTGTGATTATTTGTTGCCAGTTTTTCTTCATTCTCTTATAATCGTCTTTGATCCCCTGTAAGCCTTCTTTCTTCCTTTTTCTATTTTATCACCTTTTTCTCTATTTTCACCATGGTTCATATCGTAGTTGAGAGTTCATTAGATAAGTTTAGAGAGAAAAGAAAAATCCATCTTGGGTAGATTTAAAGATAGCTAGGTCCCATAAATGTTTATTCTCTACATGCGGGTCATTGGATCCCTACTTTATTCATAGCTGAGTATGGCATCACCTTTCCACCAAACCCTATTTTTCCTCATTTTTGCTAATATTTTGATGTAGTTCCTGCCAGAGTATCACCCAATACTTCGAGGGTTGTAAACGGTGTACATAGGTTGAATAAACTTTATGGGACCCATATTAGGGTCTTAGAGTTGATGTTCTACTATAAGTGGGGTACTATTGGAGAAAGTAAATATTATTTGAAGACTAAGCAAGCCAATAGGGTTTTAGTAGTCAATCTACCATATTTCAATAATGAGTATTCGGATGATGGTGTGGTTGTAAAGAACTGGCAACATGATCCCCTCCCTACTGAGAATCTTATACTGGTCCCAGATGTCCTCAATCAGGATGTGGCATAAGTTGTAATTATGTTAACTATTTTTCCTCTTTTATTATGCATTTTTGACGTTTGCCTACTAACTTTGATGTTTCTTTTTAATGCAGAGGAAATTAAAAAGAGGTGTCCTAAAGAAGGGGAAATTAACCTTGCTGAAGTTTCTGTGGGGACTTAACCAGAGAATGGGAGAAGAACATCCCCAATCAGCTTCTTTGTTATTGGAGTACAAAAGTTTTGTCACATCTTTTGTTTCCCGACCAACACTCGTGCTTTCCCAAATTACAATCAACTTAGAATAAGATCTTGTACCTACTTCCTCGACCACAGGATTTGCTGGTGCTGAGTTCACATAGGGAGGAACTTCTTCATCATTCGAATCCTTAGATATTTTTTAGATCCCCTTTCTCCCTCATTCGACATGACTAAAAGGAAAATGCCCAACTTATGGTGTGTACCTTTATCTCCTACCCCCAAGAAAGTTGCGAATGCGGTAAGAAGCCAGTCGAAAAGAAGTCCCAGACCGGTGACAAGAGGCCTTTAACTTAAGGTGCTCAAAATTCTAAATCTCAAGTGAAGAGGTTGGAGAGAGGTTTGCTTGAACCTCTAAAATAGGCCCAAAAAGCACCAGCCAACCAACTAGCGTTGGTTGTAAAGAAGACTGTCGACCAATAAGATTCGGTAAGAAGAATTAAAGCTGACTTGAACATTGGATCAGCCTCTGTCGCTGTTGACCCTGAACTGGCCAGGGGTTTGATAAATTTTAGGACACTTCCTGCTAATAGAGCTGCATAGGCCCCAATGCCCAGGTCTAGGCTGACTGAGAGGGCTTGCCATAACTTGGCCTTGGTAATCTTATCACTTTCTACTATTTTCTCCATATTTCTGACCTCCTCCCAATCATCTCATGTTATTCTTTCGCTTACTTTATAGTTTTTGGTTGACTTGAACCAAATGATGGAGAAGGACGACCAACTGAGGTCCTCTCTTAGTGAAGTGGAAGAGGTCTTTAAAGGCTTAAAACAATCCTTGGAGGCTTCTCGATAAGTTTTAGAGACAAAGTAGAAATCTTGGGAAGAGGATTTGAAGAAGGACAATAATCTACTACTGACGCTGAAGGCCAAATAAATGTTGTCTATGAAAGAGCTAAAGATACTGAGTAGAAGCTGATTGATGCTGAAAACATGACCAAGATTGATGAAAATAAGCTCTCAAAAATTACAACCTGAGCCCAAACAGCTAAAGATAAAGTGGTTGGCTTGACTTCTGAGGTGACTTCCTTTAATAAAGGTTTGGAAAAGGCCCGCTTTGCCGCCTCCACTCAAATTGAGTATACTAAAAAACTATCCTTCAAGGAAGGATGGTCTGAGGCTCTGAAGGTGGTTGGCAGTGAAGAAAACTCTGAACTCTTCCAAAGGCATGATCCTGGTACTCCTTTTAACCTGGATGAGGAGTTTGATGATGAAGAGGGGTCCGACTCATCTTCACTGATGAGCATTGAGTCTTCAATGGTGCCATATGCTAATACCGACCAACCTGGTGCTTCCAGCTAAGACCAGACTCAGGACAAATAGAAGGTTTAACTCATTTTTAGCAAGTTTACTTTTTGTATTTCTTTTCTTGATGATGTATCAATTCTTGTACTTAAATGAAATAATCAATGAAAGGAAAAATGTTTCTTTAACTGTTTATGCCTTTGAATGATTTTAATTTCTTATTGGACTGTGTTGCCTATTTATCTGGAGTTGTATTATAAACTCATACTTGTAATCTTCCAGTTTGATGCCAGGAAGAAAGTTATTGCTACTGCCGAATCTAACCTACTTAGGCGATGCAAAATTCTCTTTGAGGCAGACTATGTTCAGTTGTTCGCAGAACATTTATTAGGGTCGCTCTGCCCAGATGTGTCTAATCAAGTAGAAGATTATTACATCCATCTCCCCTACCTATTGGATTGAATAGTAGCAAATAATGCTGGTTAATATGAGATGATTGAGAGAATGCAGGAAGATCACAAAGTTTCCAAGGCATTGCTCTATTATGATTATGAAGCCAAATATAAGGCTTTAAGTGAAAGTTGTGACTTTGACAAAAAAAATTGAAATATATTACTTCTGCTATGCAAAAGAGGGAATTTTCTTTGAAATAAGACTTAAAAAGTGATCGATCAATTGTTGCAATGCCGGAGAAAGAAAATAATGCCTTGAGGAATGAGCTAGAAAGTCTAAAGAGATCAACCACTATTGGTCAAGCCCTGAGGCAAAGTATAGTTATTTAGCCCACCATTGAGGAATAAAGAATAAGGAAAACTCTAGTCGACCAAGCTTCCCTGTTAAAATCCAAAGAAATTGTACTTATTAAGTTTTAAGATCAAGTTAATAGGATGACATTCCATTTCCTTAAGCATCCAAGGGAAGTTTGTACGGAGGGTTATAACGATTCCTTATCTCACTTGGATGATCATCTTGAATAGAGTTATTATGAAGGTTATAAATGAGGATGGAGTGACTTGTTAACACTATTGAAGTCAAAGCAGTAAGTTGTGGCACTGGAATGATCCAGGTTTCTTAGATTGTGACAAAGCTCCCTTCAAATTAGACTCAAGATGGATTCCTCCTAATGCCATTCATCAATGCCTGATAATTAAATATTTGGGTGATTATGGCCTTAATAATGAATGTGAGATTGTTCATCCTCCTCACTTTCTTGATAGGCCGAGCAACAGCAATTGGCAGATGCTAAGAGATTTCAACACAATAAATTCTCCATATACCCTTAATAATCCTCCTTTTAGGATGGATAAGGCACAAGGAAACTGTCCAGTAAAATAAATTTATACTTTTTATACTGCATTTTGATCAATGACTCCTACTGTAATACATTTTGATCAATGAAATGAAGTTATTTTCGATTGATTTCTCTTTATTCAAGCTTATTGTTGATATTAATCTTTTTGACGACTAGGTAACCTGTATAATGATTAGTTGATCGACTTATAGACTAAATAGCATGCTCAAAGGTTTAATATTTTATTCATGTTCGAATCATTTATACGTCCTTAGATTCGACTAATGCACTTGGATAAAACTATAAATAACTTTATTGTACTAAGTTGTAGCATTAGTTATCAGTGGTGACCAAGTGTACTAGGAATGCATAATTATTCCAATGTTTTAACCTGGTCGGGTAAAATCTCAACAGAACTTTTTCGAAGAACTTTTCTGAAGTTGGAAAAGTTTGATAAAGTTATGCTCTTTCCTAGGGAACTTTTTGAAAACTTTTCTGAAGAACTTTTTTGAAGTTGGAAAAGTTTGAATTAAAATTAAAATTGCTCATTAATTGGCGGGTTGAGGTGTAGCCACCATACTACCAAAAACAAAAAGGATGTATAATGGATAAAACCCTGAAATTTGATTAACTTGAATAACCAATTATATTAAGAATAAAATTTTTAAAAACTGAATTACTGATAATACTTGCATAGGTGGTCTGCGTTCCAAGGAGTCTTAAATCTTCTCCTTCCAGAGTTTCCAAGCGATAAGTTCCTGGTTGGATAACCTCCGAGATATGGTATGGACCATGACAATTAGGTTCCATCTTATTTCTCTTATAGATTACTTTCTTGAGAACCAGATATCCCCGCTTCAGGTTGGTCAGCTTGATCCTTCGATTATAAAACCCCGTAGTCCTTTACTAGTATGCAACCATTCGAATAATAACATATTCTCGTACTTCTTCTATCATGTACAGATCTGGTCGCCTCGTGGGCTCACTCTTGGGTGAATCAAAGTTCAATACCCTGTGAGTTGGAAGACCTATTTCCACTGGTACTACTGCCTCAGTGCCAAAAGATAGGATGTTTGGGTTTCCCCCATTGTTGTTTTAGGAATAGTCCTATATGCCCAAAGGACACAATGGAGTTCATTAATATAGTTGTCTTTAGCCTCATCCAAACTTTTTTTCAACCCATCTAGCAAGGTTTTGTTGGTGACTTCTCTCTGCCCATTGCACTGTGGGTGCCCAGATGTTGAATGAAGTTTTTGGATGTGATATCTAAGACGGTATTCTTCAAATTCTTCATTATCAAATTGAGTTCCATGGTGGATTATGAAGGCATAAGGCAAGCCATACCTACAAATGATCTGCTTTCATATGAACTGAAAAACCTTCTGATAGAGCATGCCAATCAAAGTCTCAACTTCTACCCATTTGGTGAAGTAATCAACTGCTACAACAAGATATTTGAACCTTACCTTGGTGGTTAGTACTGGTCCAATCAAGTTAATTCCCTAGATAGCGAAAGACCATGGATAAGTGATGGCATTAAAGTTATTCCTGGTTTTCAATGGATGGTGGAAATTTTTTTACACTTATCACACTTTTTGGTGAAGGCAACATAAGTTTCTTTCATTGTTGTTCATTAGTAACCTTGCATTATTATTCGTTGTCTTAGAGACCTCCCAACTGTGTGGGACACTTTTTTCTAACACATAGCTAGCAACTTTGTTCCTTATTTTCCTGGCCTCTTTCTGGTCAGGTGGCAGTGTTCCTATTCTCTAATTGGATCCATCCATGAGGTACATAATTCTATAGAGATGACGCTGACTTCCATTCCATAAATGCTTTTATGCGCAAGAATTTCCACTAGGATTGTTTGTCAAAGTTCTATTTGAATTGCTGAAGCTAGCCAAGAAAGAGCATATACTCGGGCATTATTTAGCCTAGGAATCCTTACCATCCTGACTAAAGTGAACAAATAATAAACTCAATTACTTCTTGACTGTATCTCATCATGATTTCCATTTTAACACCATAAACATGTGAAATTTGACTAATAATTAGCTGAGAATCACTATATAACAGAACGATGAAGCCAATTCCAATCACGTGATCAATGCCTTATATTCTCCCTCGTTATTAAAGACCTTGAATTAGAATCTCAGAGCATATTACACATCTAAATTATCTGAAGTGTTGATGATGAGACTTGCTTCACTTCCAGTAGCATATGAAGAACCATCTACAAATAATTGCCAGATTGGAATATCATCGGAGAATTCTTCTTCTCTCAGTACTCCATATTTGAACATCTTTTTGATCTGTTGAATTCTTTCTTGAGTAGTCAACAAGTCTAGTTGATTGGCCACAATCTTTGTTTTCTTTTGAGCTAAGCTCTCTCTCAAAGAAGTATGCTCGATATGCAAACTTGGATTATGTTGCTCCTCTGCATATGTGAATTCGATAAAACAATCTACTAATCTTTGGCCTTTAATTGCCACTCTGGTCTCATAAATAATTTCATACTCTCTGTATTCAACTTCCCATGACATTAATCTGCCATACTTTTCAGGTTTATATAATGCTTGTCACAAAGGAAAATTTGTGAAGACGATAATGGTGTGGGCTTGAAAGTATGGCTTCATCCTCCTAGAAGATTTAAGAGAGCTAGGGCTAACTTCTCCAAGAATGGATATCTGACTTTAGCTCCTTGGAATGGATTGCTAGTATAATATATTGGCCTTTGAACTCCTCCATCTAGTCAGATCAAAGCTAAACTAACAGATGACTCTAAAATAACTAAATATGGATATAGTTTTTCTTCCAAAATTGGTCGGGAAAGGAGTGGGGGAGATCCCAAGTATTTTTTCAAATCCAAGAAGTATTTCTCGCATTCATCATTCCACTTTATAGTTATTTCTAAGTACCTTAAAGAATGGAAGACACTTATCAGTTGCTCGAGAGATAAAACGGTTTAATGCTACTACTCTTCGTATCTTTGAACATCTTTCTTATTGGTTGGGGACTGCATCTCCAGAAAGGCTTTAATTTTGGTAGGGTTTGCTTTTATTCCACTTTGATTGATGATGTATCCTAATAACATTCCTTCCTATACTCTGAAGATATATTTTGTTGGGTTGAGATTCATCTGATGCCTTTCCAGTTAATCAAAAGTTTACACTAAGTCTGTAATGTGGTTTGAGACAAATTTGCTCTTAGTCAGCATATTATCTACATATACTTCCATATTTTTGCCAATCTGGTCTTTAAAAACCATGTTTACTAACCTCTGATAAGTCTCTCTAGCATTCTTCAATCCAGAGGGCATGACATTGTAAGAGTACGTTCATCGACTGGTAATAAAGGAAGTGATTTCCTTATCTTCGGGTTTTATCTTAATCTGATTATAACCAGAATAAACATCCATAAAACAGAGTAACTGATGACCTATTGTATCATTGACCAATTGATCAATCCTTGGTAAAGAGAAAAAATCTTTTAGACATGCCTTATTGAGGTCTGTGAAATCCACACACATGCGCCATTTGTTATTTTTCTTCTTAACCATTGCCACAATAGCCGACCAACTAGGGTACTTGACATCTTCAATGAATTGTGATCTCTGCAATTTCTCCACTTCCTCCTGGATTGTCGTATTCTTCTTAGGCCTAAAAATTCTTTATTTTTGCTTCATCGGTTTAGAATCTGGATAAAAATTAAGCTCATGGCACATGAAGTTTGGATCAATCCCCATATCTTCATGGCTCCAAATGAACACATTTCTCCTTTCTCTAGGGAATATACTTAATTCTTATTTGAGAGAGGGAGATAATCTTAAACCAATATGGGTAGTCCTTGCTGGCTTCTCGTTATCCAGCACAATAACTTATATCTCTTCCATAACTTGCCCCTTTACCAACTTCTCTTCTTCGCGAGAATCCGGAGTGTCGATGTGGGAAGTGGTTGTACCCTTGATTTGGATTTCCTGTTGGTCGATAGAAGTATAATAACATTCCCTGGCTTCTTTCTAATTTCCATTTACTATGCCGACTCCATAATTTGTTGGAAATTTCATGCATTAATTCACTGTAGAAAGCACAGCCTTTAACTTCTTTATCCCCACTCTTCCTAGGATAATATTACAAGTCGATGGGACATTTTTATCTAACATAAAGAAATAAATTCTTACTCTCCTTCTCACCGGCCAAGTCCCGACCAAAACTTCCAGCTTGATCATTCCCAATGGGTATACTTTTTCTCCTGCAAATCTAATGAGAGATCTATGATATGATTTTAGCTTACTATTCTTTAGCCCTATGCTTTGGAAACAGTTGTAGAACATTACATTAGTTGAACTCCTATTATCAACCAATATCCTTGTGACTCTTTCATGATGAACTCTGCAAGTGATAACCAACGAATAATCGTGAGGATAAAGTACCCCACTCATATCGTTTTCAAAGAATCCAATCACCATCCAGTCTTTGTTGACTTTCCTCAGTCGACTATCACTGGATTCAACCATATCAATCAGTTTGACAGTTGGGCAGGCTTAGGACTCATTTAAATAAGCTTTCGTTTCTACAATCGCTTATCCTCCTCTAGCATCTCTTCATGCGATGAAGTGGCATCCAAAGGATATTATTTCTACTTTCACCAAAGAATATGTTACACATTTTAATAATGAAAAACTAGAGGTGGTGGACTATGAGGAGTTGGCATCCATTACAGAACTTATTAGTGGATTGCTTGCTAAAGACCTATATTATGCTTTAGCAAGCAACCCACTCATAAGTGTTGGAATGGATGTTAACTCCTCATAGTCCACCACCTCTAGTTTTTCATTGTTAAAATGTGTAACATATTCTTTAGTACTTTATCCCAATTTTAATCGCACGGTCAAGAAATGAGTGACACTCTTAATCGACTTAGCCCCAGAGTAAACTTTATCTATAAATAATTCAGCTAATTGATGAAAACTATAGATTTAACCTCTAGAAAGATTATTATACCAGATTTGGCCTGGCCCTGTGATAGAACAAGAGAAATCTCTACACCTCATCTCATCGGGTACTGAGTAGATGTTAGCAACAGCTTGATATTGCTCTATGTGCAAGACTGGATTTGTTTTCCCATCATACTTGGGAGTTACTATTGGTGGCTTGAACTTGGATGGAGTAGGGTAGTTCACGATAGCCTGAATAAAAGGTGAACCTTTGACAAAACTCCTTTATATTTGATTCTTGGTTTTGGCCATTTCACCTAACTAATCTTCCAACCATTACATGGATCCCTCCCAAGGCTGTTCTTCTGGCTTTGATTTCGCTGAGGTAGATTTAGTGGATTTTCTGTGCCTATGTGCTGAACTCTCCTCCTGAGATGTCTACTCAGCACACACAGAGCCCCTCATACTAGTCATAGATCTTATGGACCCTTTTATATATTTACAATGACGCTCCTGCTCCCTATGATGTCTTCTAGTTGCTCGGGGACCTAGACAGTCAAAAACTGAATCCCTTCTTAACGTATCTAACACACTTGGTCTATCTTTAGAAAAACATCTACCATCATAATAATATGTTGATCTAAATGAAGAAGTTACTCCAGGATGGTATGACATATCATGAGAAGAACGATAATGATAACTCCTTTCAAATCTGACTGGTGGAGGTGGAATATCCCTTCTAGAACTGGAAGACTTATCTTGCATAGTGTGGGCCAGTTGCTTAACAGATTCTCGCATGGATTCTTTCCCTCTAGAAAGGTTGAGCAAAATTACTTGTAGATCTACAGAACTAGGAGGAGCATATGGAGTGACGGTATTGCCATCATTTTTACTGCTATTTTCTGGATCAGTCATTTTTTTAAAGGCAAAATAATGAAAAAAATGGTAGATAATGATGAGAAACAAATGTTGTTGTAAGGACATGATTTTATATCTGTTCGAGTTATAATCTACGAAATTTTCTATTTTTCCTAGATCACGGTTAGTATGACTTGTACCGCTACATTCGACCCATCAACACGATCATCCATGACGGCCTTGATCCGAATCCTCGCATCCATCAACTTCATACGTGCATCATGCAACGTACTCTTCAACTATTCCCACTACTCCACTCACGATTATGGTAAAATAATTTATTTGGAGTGTTTATTATTTACATAAATTTTTAGGAAATTTTTATAAAATATTTTTGAAAGTCTGGAACGTTTTTCCTTCCAAATAAGAAATTTATCTAAGTGTAAGGGAAAAAATCTTGCTGACGTCATTCGAGCGAGATTGGCGGGTCGTTCGCGTGACATAGCCATCTCATGCGAAGTCATTCGAACGACGTGGTTATTCGTTCGAGAAAAAACTGTACTTTGTTCGAGCGATGCATCGCATAGATTTTTATATTTAAAGTAATGTCCATTCTACATGTTTTTCAAGTCTTTTGGCACTTAAGTTTCTGCAATTATTTTTCCCAGAATCAAACTTCATTTTTTCAAGGTTTAGTGCATTTTGATTCACAAAACCTTCCTAAACATTTGTGTGAATCTTTAAACCCTAGAAATAATTGTTCTACTCATCTTGGAGTAATCTTGTGGAGAAGAAGGGTCTTTATCCACTACTGAAATACGAGTTCTTGCAGGACCTCTTGCTGACAAACGCCTACGATGACGAACCGATGCTTGCGGGTATTCATGCGTGAAAATTATATTTTGCAGTGATTGTAAGTCATTACATATTATAGTGAAATAAATGGTTTTACCCCTTTGGGGAATTTTTCCTCATATTGTGATTGACTGTGTATTCTTAATTTTATTTATTTAGTCTGTCACAATTTGTTTGAAAGAGTTAGGATTTTTTGGGATTATAAATTGGAATTTAATTAAACAAGCTAATCATTGATTGCTGGAGCAGTGTCAAATTGGTATCAGAGCCATTTACACAATTATACCATGTAAATTTTTCTGCAAAATTTTTCTAGATATCAATTTTTTTAAAAAAAATGATTTTTGAAAAAGCGCAATTTCAATGAAAAACTTGTATAATCGAGTGCCAATTTTTGACTGGTCAAATTATGCATATTGGAAAGCCCATATGAGATCTCACTTAAAGGCCATTGATGAACGTGTTTGGGTTGTGTGTGAAAAAGGGTGGACGCCTACCACTGTCACTGTAGATAACTTAACTACTTTAAAATCTGTGATTGCATGAACTGAGGATGAGTTTAAGTGGAGCACATATAACTCACGTGGGCTTTGTGAAATTTTCAAAAACGTCACCCCCGACGAGTTCTAACGCATCATGACGTGTACCTCATATAATTCGTTAACTTACCCATGAAGGCACTAGTGCAGTTAAAGAATTAAAATCGTAAAATTTAACTACACAATTTGAGACAATCACCATGCTTGAATATGAGTGTTTTGATGAATTCTATACACGCTTATCTGATATTGTTAACACGAGTTTCAATTTGGGTGAACACCTTCCTTATGCTAAAATAGTTAAAAAGATTTTGAGATCAGTGCCTAAGAGTTTTATCCCTAAAGTCACCATGCTAAATTCATTAGGAAATTTGACTAGTCTGAAATTAGAAGAATTTGGTAGGAGACCTCTAGACTTATGAAATTGACATGTTTCTTAGTAAGATAAAATCAAAATATAAAGGGGTAGCACTTAAAGCCCAGGCTAGGAAGAGTGAGGGGTCAAAAAGAAAGATAGGTGAGTCACCTAAGAAAAGAAAGGAAGATTTGTCTGATTCTGAGTTTGATTTTGACTTAGACGATTTGGCCTTGTTTGCAAGGAATTTCAAGAAATTTCTCGAATTAAAGAAAAATGGAAATTTCAATGATATAAAGAATTTTGAGAAAAATAAGTTTGAAAAGAAAAACGAAAAGGATAAAAAGGACATGCCTAAGAAAGACGAGGAGAGATGTTATGAGTGTGACGGTAGAGGTCATAAGGCATTTGAGTGTCCTAGTAGGTTGCGACATCAAGGCAAAGGCAAAATTGATCTTAATGCCTCCCTTAGTAACGACAGCGACGTGGAGACGGTGGATTTTGGAGACGAGTCACCACATGAATGTAACTTCACTGCATTCATGGCTAGTCATGTGAGTACTGAGAGTGCACCTCGCGGTGATGAGGATGCTACTTCACAGGGACATCTCGACAGTGGAAGCGATGTGAGTGAGGGGGAGGATGGTGCAAGTGAGAGAGAGAGAGTGATTTACGATGCGCATACGTTGATTTATATACTGATTCTTTTAAAACTAAAAATTGTAACTAAGCATTAGCACTTAGGATAGTTTTCTTATAAAAAGATTTAGAAGAGACGAGAGAGAGAGAGAAAGAGATAGTCCTCCATTAGCACTGCCTTGGGAGAGAGAGAGAGAGAGATAGTCCTCCGTTAGCACTGCCTATTTGTGTTGAGAGAGACTATTTGTGTTGAGAGAGAGAGAGAGAGAGAGAGAGTCAGTTTGGTGAGAGAGAGAGAGAGAGAGAGAGAGAGAGAGAGAGAGAGAGAGAGAGAGAGAGAGATGTTTAGATAAAGAGAAAGGAGACTTGACCAAGCAAGTGGCTAGTCTTACGAGTGATCTCCAGTCCTCCATGGACACTCGAAAGAAACTTGAAGCCCTTGTATCCCAACTTACTCATGACTTTGAGATAGCCAGGGAGGTCAAGGTAAAGATAGAGGATAGATCTGGAAAGATAGGAAATAGGCTCCTCGCCCCTGCTTTAGGCCTTCGTGAAAGGTTGGGAATTGGTTTTGGTGGTGCCTCCACGTCCCATGTAATACCGAAATATGTTACCAGATTTTACTACGAATCCATATGGCCATCACCAATGACCCCGAAGAAGTGTTCGACGAAGAAAAGAAAACTAAGGTCGGCTAAAGACTGTGTACTTTTGTACCTACTACAAAAGAAAGGGCCACCTTAGGAGTTTTGCTATAGTTTGGGTCGGACACGACGTATATTTTCTCCACCATGTGCCACTAGAAATTTTTCGAGTCTTAGAGAGTAGGTTGAGTTTCTAGGCTCCACTTCGCAGAGTCTAATGGAAGAGTTCCAACAGATTTCTATGCCGTCAGCGGACAATTATAATATCCCAACTAGAGCCAACAATGACAAGGGTAAACAAAAGGTTACCTCATCTTGGGTTCCTAAACTTGACGCAAAATCCCTTATTGTTCATGTTGCTCGTAAAGCGCATAACACTTCTCAGTGGTATTTCGATAGTGGGTGCTCCAGGCACATAACAGGTGATGTCTCATTTTTTAACTACCTAGAGGATCGCAAGGAAGGTAAAGTCACCTTTGGAGATGAGAGAAAATCTAGCATAGTAGGACGAGGTACAGTAGAGATACCACGATTTCCTAAGCTAGAGGATGTTTTGTACGTGAAAGGTTTGAAAGCAAACCCTTTCAGCAATACCTAGCTGTGCGACGCTGACTTTGCAGTAAAGTTTGACCGTAATGAGTTCAATGTTTATGATCAAGCCGGTAAAATTTTATTGCTAGGGGTGAGGACTGAAGATAATTGATATGGTATTATTCCCAAGTCCTCATTTGTCTGCAATAACGCCACGATCACTCCCATGGATCTGTGGCATTAATGTCTAGGTCATGTGAATTTCAGAGATTTGGAGAAATTAGCTAAAAAGGACATATTACGTGGCTTGACATCACATGGAAAGACGACTTTCGTGGTTTGTGGACCCTATTAGTTAGGAAAGCAAATCCGTAGCCCCTACAGGAAGTTGAATTCTATCACCATTTCACGAGTGCTTGAGTTGATACACATGGATCTTATGGGTCCTAATCGTATTGAGAGTTTGGGTGGTAAGAGGTATATCCTTGTGATAGTAGATGATTTCTCTCATTACTCGAGTCTAGGTTTTTTTAGAGAGAAATTCGATGCTGTGGAATTTCTTAAGACTATATGTCGTGTCCTGCAAAATCAACACGGAGTCACTATCAATAGAATACGTAGTGACAACGATACTGAGTTTAAGGAAGCTAAAGTAGATCTTTACTATGATAGCCTCGAGATCAAACATGAATTCTCATCCCCGAAGACTCCTCAGTAAAATAGGATTATTGAGAGGAAGAATCGGAGGATTCAGTAGATGGATAGATCTATGATTCTAGGTCATAGAGTTGCTAGGATATTTTGGGCAGAGGAGGTGTCTAGGAAATTTGGACATGATTTTATAAATGTACTAATTAGAGCCTAAAAAATTTTCTATTTTTCCTAGATCACAATTAGTATATCTAATACCTCTACATTCGGCACGTCAGCACGATCATCCATAATGGCCTTGGTCTGAATCCTTGCATCCATTATATTCAAACGTGCTCATGCAACATACAACGTAGTCTTCAACCGTTCCCACTACTCCACTCACGATTATGGTAAAATAATTTATTAGGAGTGTTTAATATTTACATAAATATTTGGAAATTTTTTATAAATATTTTTAAAGGTGTGGAATGTTTTTCCTTCAAAATAAGAATTTTTTCTAAGTGTAAGGGAAAAAATCTTGCTGACGTCATTGGAGCGTGATTAGCTAGTTCGCACGACATAGCCATCTCGCACAAAGTCGTTCGAGCGACGTGGTTGTCCGTTCGCTCGAACGACACATGTACTTCGTTCGAGCGACATGCCACCTCGATTTATGCATTTAAAGCAGTGCTCGTTCTATACGTTTTTCAAGTTTTTTGGCACTGACGTTTCTGCAATTATTTTTCCCAGAATCAGACTTCGTTTTTTCAAGGTTTAATGCCTTTTTTATTCACAAAACTTTCTCAAACATTTATGTGAATCTTTAAACCCTGGATACAATTGTTCTACTAATCTTAGAGTAATTCCATGGAGAAGAATGGTCTTTATCCACTGCTGAAATTGGAGTTCTTGCGGGACCTCTTACTGATAAATGCCTACGATGAAGAACTGCCGTCTGCGAGTATTTGTGCGTCAAAATTATATTTTAATGTGATTGTAAGTCATTACATATTATAGTGAAATAAATGATTTTGCCCCTCTGGGTGATTTTTCCTCATATTGTGATTGACTTTGCATGCTTGATTTGATTTATTTAGTCTGTCACAATTTGTTTGCAAGAGTTACGATTTTTTTGGGATTATAAATTAAAATTTAATTAAACAAGTTAATCATTGATTATTGGCGCATTCTCAGTTTTTCACAGACGGCGTCAATCTATTGTTGTCTAAAAAAGGATTAAATCCAAATTTATAATTGATAACTCTAAATTTGTGTCTTCCTTCGGATATGAAATTGGAATGTCGCTGCGGTCAAACTTCAAGTATCAAAATTCCTGGAATTACCTACAAAACTTGTTAAAAAATTAGTATTATGGCAAATTCGGGTATCAATCCAAATTCTAGCGTTGAAACGGTTATCGTGAAAACTTGCAATTCTAATTTTATTTAAATATCTTTTTGTGTTTTTAAAAAAATTTAATTGTTTTTTTCTTATTTTATATTTTAAAAATAATTTTCAATGGAGGAAACGGAAATTTATGCAACTAAAATGACTATGAAAATTTAGAAAGTAATCTAGTTTAGAATTTATGAGAAGAAACCAGAGGTGGGATTACACCGCATAGTCAAATCAATTTAATGTCCTAATTATTCAATTGAATAGTTTGAAATAATATTGAATTTAAAATTTAACTCTCATCACAATCCTAAATTCAATTTTATCTTTTTCAGCAATTAAATCTGGAATAATCACAACATAAAAAAATAAGATTCACACTCATTTCAACAAAATACCCGCTAAGATTAATTTATTAAAATTTGTACGAATCTTTGAATTGCATACAGAGAATTAATATTTAAATTTAAGAATAATACTTATCTCTAAGTGAAATCCAAAAATCAAATATTAACTTTCACCAACTCTCGTTATATAAATTAATGTGTGACTTTTCCCAATTTAATTAGCCTAGAACACATCAACGAATAATTATTTAAATAAAATAATTCAACATACGCATTTCATCTCACCTCTTAAATGGGGTGTTTAGCCAGACATGATTAAAATTTCAGTGCAAGCACAATTAATAAACAAGAAACTAAAGAGAAAGAGAAAGAAATACGATACGTAGTAATTTTCTGTGTCAACTCTATGCATGAACACGTGTCCCAAACTCGTCACAAAATCTGACTAGATTACAAAACTGAAAGTAAAAAATAAACCTACAAATTTTTCTAAACCTAAAACTATATATTTTTCTTTTTTTTTTGACTATTTTTCTACCCTCTTTTTTTTCTTTTTCTGTCTCTCACATCCTCTCTCTGTGTCTTCTTCTTTTTTGTGCTGATGAGAGTCCTTTTAATATGACTTCCCGTCTCCTTTTTAGAATCCACGATTTTGGTGTTTGTTTGGAGATTTTCTTAGAATTTTGAGTTGCCAAGTAAAGGATTTGTACGTGGATTTTTGGAGATGGGTTTTGTTCCTGATTTTATAGAGATATGGCTCGATTCGAAGTGGAAGGTCACGGGTAGGATTTGGGTTGCTCCGGAATCGCCGGAGTGGGTCGGGGCTGCCTCGGGTCTGGACTAACCGCGGGTCGCGATCCGGGTCAGTGGGTACAAGGGGGTCCGGCTGGAGGCAGGGGTTGCTGGGCCGCGGGTCGCGCTGGGGCTGGAGTTCGATGGCAGCGAGTTTCGAAGTGGGACAGGGTGGTCTCGGGTTTGGTGAAAATTCAGGGTTTGTGGGTATAACGTGGTTGATGTTTGGATTGGTGGTTAATTGTTGGTGTGGTTATGGTGTTGGGTATTTTGGTTAATGAAGGATTTAGGAGAGAGAGTGTTGTTGGGTGGAAGATGATGGGGGAGGGGGATTAGGTGTGGTGAGTGTATGGTGTTATGGCGGGGGGGTTGTTTTAGGTGTAGGTTAGGTGTATAGAAATTGGGTGTAAGTGTGTATGGGGTTTGTGTGTGTTTAAGTTGTGACCCTAAAAATAACACAATTAAAAAATATAAAACTAACAAAACTAAAAATCTAAAAATAAAATACTACTCGAAAAATAAAATAAAGACTCAAATAAAAAAAATGACATTAAAAAGAAATACAAATTAAAATTAAAATCTATTAAACTAAAAATTAAAATCCTAAAAATGTAAAATCTAAACAAATAAAAATAAATGAAATCCTAAAAACTAATCCTATTAAAATAAAATAAAAACTAAAGACTAATAAAAATAAAAATATATTAATAAAAATAAAATATGCAAATAAATTCTAAAAATCTTAAATAAATCTAAAATAAATCCTAAAAATAAAAACGACTTTACTAAAAATCTAAGAAAAATATAAAAGGGTACAAACTCAACACACACCAGGCTCGGGGTATGGACTGGACTCGGTGGAGGCTCGGGTTAGGATTACGGGACTGTTTCGGGGCATCGAAACTCTTCTGGATAAGCTTAATGAGACTTCTAATTTCACGGTCTCTTTGAATTTCTTCAATTAATGATTTTGACCGCTATTGAGTCGCAATTGACTTGATGTAGCATTATTTGATATTGAGACTACTGATTGACCTGAAAAATAATAAAATACGAAATAAGGCCAATTTTAATTAAAACGAGTGACTAAAATGCATCTATTCGGGGTATAAATTATACACTTTTGGGTGCTTATCAATAATCACAGATAATAATATAATAAGTAACTCAAATCACACACACAATATAATTGATTTTTAGAGTGGTTCATCTTTAAAATAGTCTATGTCCACTGTTGACATTATTTAGTATGGTTTATAATAGCTTAATATGGTGTTCATATGAATGATCCCTCTTGTCCCTTGATCTAAGGGAGTAGTTTGTATTTATATGGGTGTAAAACCCTAGATATGGATGCTTTTATATTGCCAGGTGTTTACATCTGTGTAAAATAAATGAAACTCTTGGAATTTAATTCTGATTGGCATCCCATCCGAGTAACTAATGATATTCCCGTTGGTTGGCCTTATGGAGTTGGTCGGCCTTCTATCTGACTAAGTATCTATAATGCCGATCAACTAGGCTAGTCGGCCACGTAGGAGGAGAGATGTACATTCACAATTGGTCCACGAAGGAGAGTAATTTTTACATACAACAAATGCCCTTATTGCTCCGTGCTTGATGATTGATCGATAGTGTGGAGTATTTGGCCCAGGAAATTACTCGATGTATTGCCTTGAGTACATAGTCACTAGCTAACCTCCCATACTTATAAAAAAATTCACTAGTATTGTTCGACAATGGAATTTTTGTAAATAATTCAAACCTTTTAGAACCGCCAAAGGGCACGATGGTCTTTTGAAGCTTTAAGGTGCGTGCAACTGGCGGTTGTTCAATCGTTAGTTCAGTTAATTATTTCGTTCCCATTTATCGAGGTAACCAATAAATAGGCACGAATTTTCTCTCCTTTATCTTCACCTCAAACGTTCTGAACTTAGTATTTCCTTCATCTTCAAGCTTTTTTGTATGATTGTTTGCTGCTATTTTTTTCTTCATTCTCTTGTAATCGTCTTTGATCCCCTGTAAGCCTTATTTCCATCTTTTTCTATTTCATCACATTTTTCGCTATTTCCACCATGGTTGACATCGTAAATGAGAGTTCATTAGATGAGTTTAAAGAGAAAAGATAAATCCATCTTGGGTAGATTAAGAGATAGCCAGGGTCCCATAAATGTTTATTCTCTCCGTGAGGGTCACTGGATCCCTACTTTATTCATAGCTGAGTGTGGCATCACTTTTCCACCAAACCTTCATTTTCTTCAGTTTTTCTAATATTTTGATGTAGTTCCTGCCAGAGTAGATCCCAATACTATGAGGGTTGTAAACAATGTACATAGATTGAATGAAATTTATGGGACCCATATTAGGGTCTTGGAGTTGATGTTCTGCTATAAGTGAGGTATTGTTGGAGAAAGTACATACTATTTTAAGACTAGGCAAGCCAATAAGGCTTTAGTAATGAATCTGTAATATTCCAATCAGGATGTGGCATATGTTGTAATTATGTTCACTATTTTTCCTCTTTTATTATGCATTTTTTACGTTTGCTACTTAACTTTGTTGTTTCTTTTTAATGCAGAGGAAATTAAGAAGAGGTGTCCCAAAGAAGGGGAAATTAACCTTGAAGAGCTGAAGTTTCTATAAGAACTTAACTAGAGAGTGGGAGAAGAACATCCCTAATGATCTTCTTTGTTATTAGAGTACAAAAGTTCTATCGCATCTTTTGTTTCCCGACTAACACTCGTGCTACCCCAAATTGCAATTAACTTAGAATAGGATCGTGTACCTAATTCCTCGACCACATGTTCACATGGGGAGGAACTTCTTCTTCATTTAAATCCTTGGATATTTCTGAGATCTCCCTTTCTCCCTCATCTGACATGCAAAAAGGAAAATACCCAACTTTCTAGGTGGACTTTTATCTCCCACCCCCAAGAAAGTTGTTGATGCTAGTAAGAAGCCAGCCGAAAAAAAGTCCCAGATCGGTGACAAGAGGCTTTTAACTGAAAGAGCTCAAAACTCTAAATCTCAAATGAATAGGTTGAAGACAGGTTTTCCTGAACCTCTATAATAGGCCTATAAAACACCAACCAACTAACAAGTGTTGGCTGCAAAGAAGACTGCCAACCAATAAGACTTGGTGAGAAAAATTAAAGCTCACCTGAACATTGGGTCAACCTCTATTATTGTTAACCCTGAACTGGACAGGGGTTTGATTAAGTTTAGGACACTTCCTGCTAATAGAGATGCATCATCCACAATGTCCAAGTCCAGTCTGACTGAGAGGGCTTGCCATAACTTGGCATTGGTAATCTTCTCACTTTATGCTCTTTTCTCTATGTTGATAACCTCCTCCTAATCATCTCGTGTTGTTCTTTCACTTACTTTGTAGTTTTTAGGTTGCTTCAACTAAATGATGGAGAAGGACGACCAACTAAGGTCCTTTCCTGATGAAGTGGAAGAGGTCTTTGAAGGCTTAAAACAATCCTTGGAGGCTTCCCGATAAGTTTTGGAGACAAAGTAAAAATCCTCAGAAGAGGATTTGAAGAAGGTCAATGATCGGGCTACTGAGGCTGAAGGCCAAATAAATGTTGTCGATGAAATGGCTAAAGTTGCTGAGCAGAAGCTAATCGATGCTGAAAGCATGATCAAGATCGATGAAAACAAGCTCTCAAAAATTACAACCCGAGTCTAAGCTGCTGAAGATAAAGTGGTTGGCTTGACTTCTGAGGTGACTTCCTTGAAGGCCAAAAGCAAAGCTTCATTTGATAAAGGTTTGGAGAAGTCCCTATTTGTCACCTCCACTCAAATTGAGTATGCTAAGAAACTATCCTTCAAGGAAGGATGGTCTGAGGATTTGAAGGTGGTCGACACTAAAGAAAACTCTAAAATCTTCCAAAGGCATAATCATGGTACTCGTCTTAACCTAGATGAGGAGTTTGATGACGAAGAGGGGTCCGTAGATTCTTTATTGATGCCCATTGAGTTTTTAATGGTGCCAAATGCCAATGCCGACCAACCAGGACAAATAGAAGTTTCATCTCCTTTTTAGCAAGTTTACTTTTTGTCTTTCCTTTCTTGATAGTGTATCAACTCTTGTACTTTAATGATTAATCAATGAAAGGATAAGTTTTTCTTTTTCAACTTTTTATGCCTTGGAATGATTTTTATTTCTTGTTGGACTGCGTTGTCTATTTCTCTAGATTTGTACTATAAACTCATACTTGTAACCTTCCAATTTGATGATAGGAATAAAGCTATTGTTACTGCCAAATCCGACCTACTTAGGCGATGCAAAAATCTCTTTGAGGCAAGCCATGTTCCTTCGTCTGCAGAATATTTATCAGGGTTGCTCGGCCCAGATGTGTCTGATCAAGTAAAAGAATCTTACATCCATCTCCACCGCCTCATGGATAGAACAGTAGTAAATAATGTTGGTTACTATGAGATGCTTGAGAGAATGAAGGAAGATCACAAAGAGTAACGAATGAATTGCATTCGCGTAAATAGTGAGTGGCTTTATATTAGCATAAATTGTTTCATTTATATAGGGTTTTACACCCATATAAATCACCCATATCTGGGATAGAACAGTAGCAAATAATGCTGCCATGTCAGGACCCTCGACTCCATAAAGTCGCTTCGGACATGTGATCACATTATCTGGTCAAGGAGGACCTATCTATAGGACCCGATTGTATCCATGCTCGTATGTTCGGAATACCCATGGTAACTACAGTAAAAAAAATTGCTAGCACGCTACAATTAAATAAAATGAAAATAAATTTCAATATTAAATTAATTTAAATGAAATTAATTGTAATTACTACGTTACAATGGGGAAATACCATCATATATCATGATCAACTAGGAGACTGTGTCTTGTTATTTCAGGAAACCTCTTTCACATGTGGCTTGGCCTGCGGTAATGGCAGCATTGATTCTATCGCCTTTTTTAAGTGATCCATATCGTTCTTACTCTGGGTAGAAATGGGCCTCCTTATACTTCATGTCTAAGTCTCGAGTTACGTATCAACTCCAGATATAACACCGGTCACCAGTAAGCAACGTGGTCTAGGGGATATATCTATGATGAATATGTCCTCAAATATGACTCTATTGTGCAGTACCTGCTAATAAGTGACATGTGGTCGAACTTTAGTCTTGAACATGCTGCAATGGCGTGTGAACAAGGCATGGGGTAGATCGCCCAGTTTCCGTAACCACACGTCCCACCCATTATGTTTGTGACATACATATTAAATCTAGGTTTTTTCACCAGAAACTGTACCTCTTAATTGTTGAACTTCTGCACAACATGTTGTCTAGTCTTTGAAATTCTATGATCCAAATAAAAAAACTTCTCTGGAGTAAGCATGTTATTTACCCTCACATAGTCCAATAGCTGGGTCCAATGTATTTTGAAATAACCTACTAGTTTATAATATATAAATCCAACGCCTATAGTGATTGGCATACTCCCCCATAATAACCATGTTAAAAACTTCAATTTTATTTGTGGTCTTTTGGCCGTAACGGTACCCACTATCATGTGCTAGCGGCCATTTTTCCTTGGGAATTTTGCAAAGAAATGTGTGTGTCACTTCATTAATTTCCTTGATTTCATCCATCAACATATAAAATTTTCTAATTTGGTTTGCATTGCTCGCACAGCATACCCAGGGCCGACCCAAGGGATAGGCCAATGAGGCAACCGCCTTGGCCCCCAAATCTGATATAAAAATATAGATCCCAAATATTGTATAGGTGTGTATTATATAAGTTTCTAAAAATAGGTCCAAGCCCAAAAGATAAACTTAAAATCCACCCACCAACAACTAACCCTCCATCTCCACTTGCTCATTCATTACACTCATTTAAGAAGTGAAAAAAACGGCTCCCACCCCACCCAAGACCAACTTTCCAAATTTCATCCAAGTTCCAACCATTTAAACTCTCTTTCATTATCTCTACAAAATCAACCATCTTTTAAATGTGTATAATACTCTCAAGTTTCAACCCAAAAATATGCGAGAGATTTGTATTTTTTTTATTCACCCTCTCTCATTATCACATGTTAATTTTTTAGATTGAAATCTTCATTGTTGTTAAATATAAATGTTGTTTTTTGTTAATTTATTGAACACTTATAAAATTATGTTAATTTTTTTGTTAAGTTATTCTTGTTCATATTTTTTTTAAATCCAGAAATATAAATGTCATTTTTTTACTAATATGTTAAACTCTTTTATTAATTTTTTTAAAGGTTGTTATTTTACTAATCTAAGGTTTAAAGTGTATATAAAGTTATCTCTTTTTGTTGTCGTTTTTTTACCTCTTCTTGTTGTCATTTTGTTAAGTTCTTGTTGCCATTTTTTTATTAATCTGTCATTTTTTAATTATAATTATTGTTGTTAATTTTTGAATTTAAATGTTGTTTTTTTATATTTTTGAATTTAAATGTTGTTCTTGTTGTCATTTTTTTTTTTATTTTAAACACTTAGATTAGTACAAACAACATTTATATTTAAAGATTTAAATGATGTAGTTTAAAAGTGAATAGATAGTTATATGTTCTTGTTATCATTTTTTTGTTAATCTGTCAATTTTTTTAATTATAGTTCTTAGTGTTAATTTTTTTTGTTAAGTTCTTGTTATTAATCTTGTTGCTCTTTTTAATCTGCTATTAATTTTTTTATTCTAATGATGTTCATTTTTTATGTGTTTCTTCAGCATTTTTTTGAGCAAAGAAGGGCTTTCAAAGTTGCCTTACAAATTCAGCAAAACAGGATCTAATGTTCCTTTATTTTGTTATGGTCGAAAATTTTTAGATTGATTGTTGGGTTGTTGTGTATTCTATTTTGTTCATTTCTTGTTAGCTTGTAAAAATACATATTATACTTTTCGAAAAAAAAATATTACATAAAGGGCCCCATTTAACAAGTTCGCCATGAGCCCCCAAATCTTCAGGGCCAGCCCAACACCTTAAGTCCGGCATCACGAAAATTTTCATAAAGGTTATTGGGCACGTGGCGTAAACAATATCGATGCCTCTCGTGGCTTCACTTCCACAATCCAAACTCATGCTGATGATCCCATACCGCAACCTTAATTACGGTGTGTCTATCTGAGATCAAACATATATTCAGGCCACTTACAAGTGACCTTAATGTCACTCATACTTGGACGGCACACCGTGCCTTCCTCACCAACTCATTATATGTGGATGTTGGGGTCCAACTAATAGGATTGCATGCCTAACCCTCGTAGCTTATTCTCGAGGTTTCATTGTTAAAAATTCTCTCTCCCTAGTAACACATGAAAATCGCATGCCTGTTTTGCATTTGCTATGTTAAACATGGAAGCAAACAGGTTGAGGACGATTATTAACTTAACTATTCTTGATTATAAAATTAAAATTTTTGAAGTTATGGTGGGTGTCGTTATCCGTGCAATTATTATACTTATATGGCGGAATGTTCATATTATTGGGTGTAAGTAAATATTGGTCTGGACTATTTGGCCATTAGTAATTTATGGTACTAACATTGATCTAAACGGCGTGGAGTATTATGCTATGCGAGTGACTACTGGTGTTAACTATTATGTTGCGCAATTTACAAGCCTAACAATTGTAATCATTCTAAACGATGGTTTGAGTAATCTTGTTGTTATATTTCACTATTAATTCTCAACAATAACAAATATTCTTTTCATTACCATACTTTAAAATATTCTTCAAAACACACTTCAAATGTATTTTCTTTTAAATAATCCTTGTCTTACATAATCTTTTTTACACGAAACAAATTTTTTAATATTCGTAAGAAACTTCTCTTAACTATTTAAACTTTTAAGGAATATAAAAAAAGTATTTATTCTACATAAATCGTCTTTCATTTTAAATAAACTACTTATAATAAGTTGTTTTTTACTATTAAAACTATTTTGTCATTCTAAAATGCTATTAAACTGTATTTATTCAACATAAATTATATTAGTAAAAAAATATTTTAAAAAAAATATAGGTTATATTTTTTAAATGAACTTTTCAAATATCTATTAAACTTGACTACTTATTTATGCAATAACAGTTTATTTCTAATAATTTCTTAGAAAAATATTTTCAAACAGTCTTTCAATATACAAGTGAAATAAAAAAATTAGAGTGAAATTAATTAACAATTTAATTAAAAAATGTTTTTTAAATTGTCTTCTTAAATATTTTTATGTAATATATAAATATTTTTATTTATGCTATCAATTTTATTTCTAAGTTATCTTATAAGTTGTTTTCTTACGTCAATTGAAAATATTTTTATGTAATATATAAATATGTAATATATAGAAGCTAGCATTTTATTTTTATATGACAGTTTATTATTATATGTAACCTTTTATTTCTATATTTATTATTTTTGAAAAGTTTATATATAATATTTGCATAACAACTTGTTTTTTATTTTTATATTTTGTTTTTATTTTTGTTTTTCAATGGAGTTTATTATTGTGTAACAATCTGTTATTATACATAAGATTTTATTTTGATATAATTTATTATAATATAACAGTTTATTTTTATGTTTAAAAATAGACAAAATAAATATATCAGATTTTTACATGAATTATTTCTAGATTAAAGAGATGAAATTATTCACAGAAAAAATATAAGCCACCAAAAATAATATTGTACAATTTTCTACACAACAAACAATATATCAACAAAATTTTTGAAACAAACATTCTAACGCAAATGACTACACACATCTCTATATTACTATAAAATGCTATACATGCATTTAAGACTCCTCAACAATGAGACTATCCACATGTCTAAACCCATTTCTAAGTTTTGAGTCCCCATTCCTCTCTCTCTGTCTCTTAATTTATGAGAGATGAAACGATTAGTCCTTTCATCTACCATCTCTACCCCTTTAATACTTGAGTCGTCAACTGCTCTTCTTCACCCCAACTTTACCCTAAGCACTTCCATATCCTCTCTTGCTCATATTTTTCTCACTCCGCCTAATACTTTTCTTAAGTGAATCGTAAATGTATGTTCACTTTCTCCGCCTCATAACTCTTCATTAACTTGATAACACTTCCCACCACCTATATAGTCAATGGTTGCTCAAATCTCTTCTAGCGGACATTTATTTTGGTAAAATATTTATTCTCTCCATGTTCTCCTCTAGAATACATGTTCTTTCCAAGCTCTGTTCTCGACATTCATAAGCTAGACGTTTTGATATTTGGTTGATTTTGGTTGAAAATAGTTTTGGTTGAAAATAGTTTTGGTTTAAAATAGTTTTGTTGAAAATAGATCTGATTGAAAATAGTTTTGACGAAAATAGTTTTTCCTCCATGTTCTATTCTCTCCATGAGATTTGGTTGGTATTTGAACATGGGGATTTGGTTGATTTTAATATGTTGAAAATTATATGCCAACCAAATTTCAACATAGAAATAGTTTTTTTAATATGTCTATTTTCAACCATTGTTTTCTATGCATTTATTTACAAGCTTGAGACATTTGCTTAACTAAAAATCATACAATCATTTTCATTTACGTCAACTAAACATATGTTTTCATTTGTTGTATTAGGCTCTGAATTAAAAAAAAAAGTTTAAGTCAGTACTTTATGAGTTCAATTATTTACTCTGTTGAAGACATTTTTGTGAGTCAATGGGTACCCTAAGATGTGTGTGAATCGTGATTGATATGAGAGATGTTATGTTGGTTTTTAGTTAATTATCTTTTCTTCCTTTTTTGGTGGTTTTAGTTTTATCTAGGGGAGAGTACGGATTGGTTTATCTTTTGTCGCAAAACGTGTTGCAAAACATGAGTAGTTTGTGTTAAAATGATTTATATATTGGTCTCATCCTCATATCACCATTGTATTAAAAGCAATAGGTTAACAGGTTCTCATATCAACATTGGATAGCTTTCTCTTTTGTATTATGTTTAGAAATTTCATATTGTTGTCAGATCTTTGGTTTATAAGAGTAGATGGTATTAAATAATGTATAGTTTGCAAGTATAATCTTTTAGTTGCTTTTGAGTTTTAATTATCCGTGTATCATATCCATCTATCACCCCTTTTGTGCATACATTTAGTTTTAGATAGACACATTTTAAAAGAGTGACTTTGGTGATTCACCCACATTTTAAAACAGATACATTTAGTTTGAGATAGACACCTTTTGTGCATACATTTTGTGTATCCTGTAAATGTATCATGTTATGTAATGCCAAGAGTGGCTTTCGGGATTTTGTCTCTCTTTAAATATTGATGTTAATTGAACTTTGATGACTTTCACAGGAATATATTTACACTTGAGATGCCACCCCCAAGAGTCGCTATATATATTTCGTTGACTTGATACACAAGAAATAAGGTTCACATGAAGAACAAGGATGGCGACAAGATGGATATTAATTCGGGGGCGACAAAGTGAGCGATGAGAGGGAAACAATGCTCTAGAAGGTGTGGGTGATTTTTTTAACCTCTACAATGTGCATTTTTTCTTTCACAATATGGATTATGTGTTACCATACCAATTATATTATTGTACGTTTGGTAAGGAAATTCATCTTTATTAATTGAGGTTGTTTGAATTTGATTATGTATTATGTACAAGCTAAATAATTAAGATATTTATCGAATTTGGCCATGGATTGAGAGTGAAATTAAAGTTTATTGAATATGACTTGGTAGTTCTATATAATAGCTAGATAATGAACCTAATAGTATGTAGGGTTGTTTTCACTTTCATCTTATCTTCCTTTAATTAATAAATGTGATCAGAGTGATCAAAGTTAGGCAGGGATTTGTTTACATCTAATAGAATTTTAAAAGCTTATGTAATTTAAAATATACAGTCACTTTTAAGTGGTGGTGGTCTTAAAGGAAATAGAGGCAATTGAGTATGTATAAGACTAAGGGCTATGGTGGGTAGGGAATCACTTGATATTGACACTGGAGAGAAGAAGAAGCTCACTAAATTTTTTATAGTGTAGGCTAAAAGCAAAAATATTTTTGGACTACTTGATTTGGATATTTTCAATATCCTTTCTTAGTAATTTTCTTCAATTGTAAAATTTATATTCGATTTTAATTGTAAAACTAATCATTTTTGTTGATGTGTATATCTACAGATTTTATAACCTTACTGAGATTTATAGAATGAACACCTAATCATTCATCATTTGGAAAAGGTTTGTATGCAATCTAAGTTTTTCTTTGTTATCTTTCAAATTGTGAGGATGAAGGTGTTTATTAAATTTATTATGGTATAATATACTAAATTAATGCTGTAAAAGATTTTTTTATATTACTCAATTCCTATATATAGCAGATTCTGAAGACCATGCCGCATTTTCACTTCTATAAAGGAGGTATTTAAATTGTTAGACCCCCTGACTAATTCCTCCTAAAAACATGTCCACACATTAACAATTAATAGGGCAATGCCCGAGGAAAGGTACCAACCCTAGGAGGTGTTAGAGGACCTGTATAGTACACTACTACTGAGTTGAATGTGACCATGGACTTAATAGGGAGAATATTATTTTCAAAGGAAAATAAATTATATATTTAAGTGTAATAAAAATGGCTTTCCAGATTAATCTCTAATTTATTATCGGTTGAAAATAATCTATCTCTAAAGAGGCTTATGTTTCCCAATACATGTTTTTATCTCATGGAGGGTACTACCAAGATAAGGTCTTTGATAGATCTCTAATGGGGTGATGTGCCTTTAACTACCCCACGGTATTTATATGATGTAGGTTCTGAAGAGAGATTGTAAAAATGATATACAAATTGTCTTCTATTGTTGCCTTTTAAACTTATCACACTTCCTTAGGAGCTCTATCATGCAAATTTGAAGCTCCCCTTTCAAGTTAACTCTCTCTCCCCTTGGATTGTTCTTACTCTGAGAGACTTTTTTAAATGTTACACGCATTGTTGTTGACTCTTTCCACCCATAGAATCTGAGGAGATAAGGATTCATAACCTTCTGCCCATCAAGAATATATCTACATCAGTATAAATTTTAGTTAATCAAGTGATATATATATATATATATATATAAGAACATATTGGTGTAAATTTTTCAAAATATATAAAAACCTGGAACTAGATGAAGCTGCAAGAAGGAGACAATATTGCATATACTGCGTATATGGAGTTCTGATATCTACTTCACATAAATCAAATTCCCCATGGATGATATGTAAATTATCAACCTCTACAGCTCTACATTCAACATAGCCACTAAATTTTCCTCTCATAAGAGGGTGAGATTTCCCAATAACTATACTCATCTTATTAAAATATTTAGAAGTCTTTAAATTCAATTTCATTTTGAGATAATCTATGCAAGAGGTTTCCCCCACATGCCCTCTTATGGTTTCATTAAACACAATTGCAGTTTCGATCAATATTTTTATCAAAAATCTCTCGGCTTTTCTCTCTTTTGTACTTGAGAATATCTTGCACAAGGTTCCTATTTACATGCTCCACTGCTGCAGCAATGGTGAGACATGGGTTTATGCTAACAGAGCCATGGATTAAGGGGGCATCACAAACATAGAGGCTCAGGTGCACTGTGGTAGGAGAGATTGTGTCAAAAACATGACCACTAGGATTACAAACCCCATGAGTTTGATCTGATGATGCATTGCAACCCCCTAAAATATGAACTGATGTGCTCTGATACCTTGACATGAAGAAAATTCCTCCCAATTTGTTGGTAAGTTTCTGAACGACATCAATTTTTCGTGGCAGTAAAGGATCATAAGGTGGACAAAAGTTGATTCTGTTTTTTCATTTTTCGAATTTTATTTTTCCATCACTCTCATCATATCCCATAGCATTGAGAACCATTGCTTGGTTGTTCTTTAGGACTAAATTATGTTTTAATTTGTCTACAATCCCATGTAGTAACCAGTAGCCAGATGGCCATCCATAAGTCACTATATCTTTGAATAGCATGTAAACATAAGTTATAGAAGTACTGCGCTCCGTGTGTAAGTAAAGTTGATAAGTTTATTATTGATTGAGCTGAACTGTTGAATTTTTTGCAAACGGAGACTTTTATTTTTATTCTTACTTTATTTCTTTTAGTAGTATAATACTTTCTTTCTTTTTATTCTTACACTTGAGATGTCATTACCCAACACATCGCCAAACTACCTTCTTATTCTGACTATGATTTAATTTTTGTAATTGGTGTTATCTATTTATATTCTGTAGAGGCTCTCTAATTTTAGTTGTGATTTTTTGGTGAATAGAAAAATATCAATTGTGATGAGAAAGAATGAGAATAATAAACTGGATTGACAAAACGAAAATAAGCTTTAGTGGGAAATTGCAAAAGATGATGAAGTGCATTTCTTCAGCGGAGCAATTAACAGAAGAGGAATTAATTCCTTCATCAGAATCCTTAACCACAAAGAACTGTTCTGCCAATGGGTTTTCTTCTCAAGATGGAGAGCCCGATGCGAAGGTGGACAAGTGAAATATAGAGTCATGAAGAATTTGCATAGCTCTCTAATGTTCCAACTATTAGCCATACGCAACCTAAATTGGGATACCTTGAGATTATTATCAAAATTATGACTCTGTAATAAGGATTATGAGGATGTATCACCTCTTCACTTGACATTTCATGTCTTCCAATTCACTCCCAACACTCTCTATATATATTGGATCTCTCTACCCCTTTTACTGTATATCAAAACTAATGCGTTATGAGGCGATGGCGTTAGCTCACACAAACTGCTAGATTTTGAAACAAATTACGGGCAACAACAGTTACGGGGCTTAACTTCATGGCACCTTGATTTTGAGTTCTCTAGGTTGGTATTACTATGTTTTGAGCTTAATATGTCATTGTTAAGGGGTTAGGTAAATTGCAAGAACCTTTGATCTACATGATTGTGCATAGAAACCTAATATCTTTCTTTGGACATTTGTTGTAGAAAGGGACCAAAAACATGCATCTTCATTTACATTTTGTAATGTTAATTATCACATAAGTTTATATTGATTCTTGAAAATCTTCCAATTATTTTTATTGACTATTAGTTTTGCATCTCCCTGGTACAAGGGACCTCTCCATTTAGTCCATTCCGTGTTTGAAAACAAGTTGGTTACTTTTTAGTAATTGAACCTACATGAATATGTAAATAAGAACGTGGATATGAGGAAAAGAAAATACTTGGCATGCTGAACATGGATTTAGTGATTAGTTTGATTTGTTTTTTCTACTAAGAGCTAATTATAATGGTAATGCATTTTAAGAAATATTATCATAGGTTTTACTTACAGGTAATTATTAATTAAACAAAACTGCTCCAAACTTTATTTATGCAGTGTGATATACAATGTTTAAATCTTCCAACAATATCACCGAAACTTGGTTGAGGTTAGAGGCATGTTATATCATGAAACCATGAATTTGATACTTAATATGAGATGGGTAACATTTTTTGTAAAATTTAAATTGAGAAATTGTAAAAAGCCTATGTAAAATTGGTCCAAAACTGAAATTCAATTTCTGGTGGATGGTAATTGGACTTAAAATTAACAGTATTTATTTGAAGGGTTATCTAATGTTGTACGATATTAGTACAAGTAAGGGTGACCTTTTCTTTTCAATGTATATGTTTTGTATATCCTCACACTCAAATATTCATAATTTGCATAAACTAATATCATTATAATGGTATAAAAAGGAAGACTATGTTTATTTCTACATAATATGTAAGGTGTCCACGTACGATACTTATAATCCGTACATCTTGAACATTACATATGAATGGAGCACCATAGACGTCTTAAAATGTTGGTGCCTCTATGTTTTCTTACTTTTTCACACCAACATACGACCTTGGGTTCGGAGCACTGATTAAATAAAGAACAAATTTATGTGTGCCAATTTTTTTTTATCAATTGTGTATCCCAAGTCTATTAAAATGTTATATTCGAAGTGTGTGTATACTCATTTAATGAACTTGGAATACAAACTCGGTATGTACAACATTACTCTTAAATAAAATCATTAAAATTCTGAAACACTTAGAATTTCTAATAATCCAGGTTCCATATTTATTACTAAAAATGCAAGAACATCAACGAAAAAAATGGATACACTTTGCATGCATATTGATTACCAAAATTATCTAACCCGCGCATCGCGCGGGTTTACACCTAGTGCATAGTAAAAATTATGTAAAAACCTTGAGTACATAGGAAAATAGATACACAGAATCATACACGCACCATTTAATTAAAAAAAAAATGAAATTTCCAGTAATTCGATTAACTAACTATTGCTGAAAGAGGAGAAGGAGGGATTTGATATTTATGATTTGCTGTAACTTATAAAATGAGGCCGAAGTTGTTGAAATGTTGTTCGGAGGTCCGATCTTCGGAACTAACGTTCTTTTTTAAATGAGAATGACTCTGGGAAAGACGATCAGGTTGGTTTTAATCACCTAAAACCACTGTTGTCAACTGTTGGTTCAATTAAATATTATTGAATTGAACAAGAGATTGTCAACCGCAATTTCTATTAAATAGTACTTAATAGAATGCGCGGTTGTCAACCGTGATTTTAGTTTAATTAGAGTAAATTAACGACCCGCTTAATCTAACTTCAATTCATGGTTACCAACCACGATTTTAAAAAGTGCATTAGTTTTGTAAATATGTTAAAAAGTGCATTATGTTTGTAAATAAATATTTATTGCCCATTTTAAAATAAAATACTCCACAAAAGCCTATCTCCTTGAAAAACATAACATCTCACATAAACAAAAGTCTCTCTTTGGAGTACTAAAAACTTGTAGAATAACCCAGACAATGAATATTTACTGTCAATGCAAAAATTCAAATGAAGCAGGAAAATTGGAAAAATCAATTTTCGTGATTGTTCGAACAATTTTCAAATCACCCATTTTCATGAATGTTCGTACCAAGCATATGTGAAATTATGGTTTTGAAAAACCTAAGTACTTCTAATAATTACTGATACGAGGAAGAAGCTTCTCAATTAATTCAACAATAACAAAAACCCGACACAATTATAACTAGTTTTTTTTTAACTTCTTATTTTTCCTAATTTCGATCGGATTTTTTATTTTATTTTTCAATAAATTATTTAATTTTTGATTTCCAAATTTTTACCGAAAAATCGAATCGGATTCGTAAATAATTTTGAATTTCTTATTTTTATTCAATTTTTTCAAAACTATGTTGATCCAATTTTTCCGCAACTACTAATTTTTCGAATCATTTTTTATTTTTTCCAACTTATTTTTCAATTTCCAATTTTTTATTTTTCTGATTTTTGAGACTTTCTCATATTCCATATAGATTGGGAGAACATGACGGTTCCACAACAGTGTCTTTAAAAGGAACTTTCCCTCTTAACCTCAACATAAGTGAAGAAATGAGTCAAATCCCTATGTATTTACATGTGCGTCAAATCCTTTTTATCATTTTTTTAATAGAATTTTGAGCGATCAATATATATATATATATATATATATATATATATATATATATATATATATATATATATATATAATTTGGGAATTTCTGAAATTTCTGGATTATTAGTATATTTTTACAATTTATTTTTTTTTAATTTTTTAAAAAATTGGATTCATAATGATTATTATCTTCATGAAAAATAAAAATAAAAATCGAAGGGGAATTTTCAATCCGATCCGACCGAAACACATGCCTAATTATAACCATGTTTTGCGTAAAAAGTTTTAAGAATGAAGACATATATAGGACAACATACTAAATTCTCATCAATATGACCAACACTACTTTGAATTCATACGTTATTTCCCTTCTCCGACTTTTCGCACCTTCAAACGATATGATAATCAACTTGATCCTTGGTCGAAATTTTAAAATACGTGTATTTTTGGTTTATTTTGAATTTGGAACCCTAAACACAAACTAAATTCAACTTAAGAACGCTCTATATTTGAATTCGGGCAAGAAATTAGGGAATTTTAAATTGGTTACTTACATGGGCAATATGGTATATTTCTGGGACGGTTATGATGTAAAAAATGTCTTTAGGATCTGTATTATTAAAAACCTTTGTGAATGAGACTAAAAAAGTTATCTAAAAGGCAATGAGATCTAATTTTCATTTGACTCTTTAAGTGAGACTTGCATATAAAAAATCATTTTCTAAAAAGTATAATTAGTCTCATAACCACCCATAATCATCCCCCTTCATTTCCTTCAGAAATCACATTTTATCATATTTCTATTACAATATGGGATCAACAACTAGAAAAAATAAAAATTTAGGTATGGTTGCAAATGAAACTTACAATTAGGACTAAATAGTACTTGTGGTCTCGTATAATTCCACCTCAATTGTTTGAATTAGTACCACCCACGTGTGTTTTTCAAATTTGTAGTAAGTCATATAAGTGCTTTTAACTAATTCTTTTCTTTCCTTTTACAAAATGACAAATATCCATATTTTGCTATAATAGGACCAACACCAAAATAAAAATACTTTGGATTGGCAACAAAATAATTATTTACATAGGGGACTAAATACTTGTGTTCCCAAAGATACAAACCTAGATAAAACGGAAAATTCCTTCAAGAAACTTTAAGGGAAAGAGGAGGGACTTAAATAGTGGGAGAAACAAAAAAGAAAATAAATATAGCACATTATTATTAAAATTTACAGGATAGTAGTAGTAGTAGTATAATAATAATAATAATAATAATAATAATAATAATAATAATAATAATAATAATAATAATAATAATAATAATAATAAAAGTTAATATACAAAACTTTCCTCTAACTTTCTCGCAAAGTACTATGTTTTTGGTAAGATATGTTTTGTTGGAAAGGTTTCTCTGAGAAAATTTGAGTACATGGGGTCCATAACTTTCGTGTTAACTAGTTGCACTAAAAACATTTCCTGCACTTTTCATTCCCTGACGATCAAATGTAATCTTTTATGTAAGCACAAAAATTGAAACAAAACATCTTGCAATAAAAAATTTCCTACACTTTTCCTTTCCTCACAATCAAATGCAACCTTTATGTAAGTACAAAAGTTGAAACAAAACACCTTATATTTAGGGACAAGAACATTAGCATCCTCAAAACCACCAAATATTTTACCACTTCCGTGAGTGAAAGTCAGTGAATGTTGTTGGAACTTATACACACACACACATAAGGTGATCAATAGGGACGAAGCCAGCCATTTTTGGAGGGGGCCATGGCCCACCTTAACTTTTAAAATGCATTAGATAATGACCGCTTAAATTTTCTATAGTACAAAATTTAGCCATTTTCTTCACAAATTTTACCAAAAAAATGTGTGTTGGCCCCCCTTGAGGTGGATTTCTAGCTTCGCCACTGGTGATCAACATTCACTTAGAACTTTTACAAATGTTGTAGATGCTAGGACAATGGTGAGGATCCATGGGTTTTTCGAGGCGGAGATAATGATATTATATGTTTGTATACACATACACATACATATTTATATATGTCCAATTTACGGGGACACAAATTAAACCTTTTAACGCAAAAAAATATCAATTACTCACAATTCTAAACCTTACTAATATCCCTAATGGATATTTATGTTAGTAAAGTCCGATATGTATCATGCACACAAAAATAACCCGTTAAATCGACGTGATCGTAATGTCACAAAATTGTTAGTAACACACATAGTTTGAGACTAATTTGGTAATAATTATTTCCCCTAGATATTTTAACATCTATATATTTTTTTATTGTGGGTACACCCGTTATGGATCTTCCACCACCCCCTCGGTGAGTTGCACGCACAAAACATCACACTTGGGTGGAATCTTTGATCGAAACAAACTTGTGTGATTTTATAAGAAATTATTGAGTGTAACTTATTTTCTGATATGTTATTACATACTGAAACTAGCATGTAACTTGCGTGATGCACAGGTGCATTATAATTAGTTATAAATAATAATAATAACATATTAAATAAAGCAATTTTTGTTTCTTGTATGTGACTGGTGAGCTTTTTTCAATCTTATTTTTAATTTTAATTGACCTCCTTACATATATAACATTTGATGTATATCTTCCGTTATAAGGGTGAATGTTATTTGAACCTTTTCTTTTGAAATTACTTGATGACTTTTAGTCATAACATTGAAAGATATGGCTAGGATAGGATTTATATTTTTATTTAAAAAAATTTGTTGACCATGCTTCCTTCATATAATCTTTGTCGTAATTTCTTCCATATGTTTTGTCTTTCATTTCCTTTATGATTTCCATCGTTCCTTCAAATTGACTCGCTCGATGTGTTTAGTTTACGGTTTGATAATTTTATCATATGCCCGCCCATGCATCGTGTCCTAATATTCAAACTCATCACCATTTTCCTAATAGCATCCGTTTAATAATAAATATTTCTATATTCGATTCCCCTTGCAAAAACTTCCTTACATTTGTGAACCCATTTTATTGAGAATCATTGAAAACAGTTTGAACATTCAATCGTTTAACCTTAACATCCATTTAATTCTTTATCAAACTCAACCCCTCTTTTGGTACGAAATATATACCGACCCTCAAAATTCAAATTTCTTTTATACTCTCAATTTATCAACTATGTATAAACATGTATCATTTAAGAAATAAATATTAGTGAACTGTTTTTAAAAAAATATAAATATGTAGTCTATTTTCAATGTATAGGCTCGGAGAGGATATCCAACGGATATAAAAAATCGATGTAAAAAAATAGACCAATTTTGTTAAAGCAATAAAAAAAATGAAGTTGATTTTTGTGGTGTATTTAAACATTTTAGGGAATCTCCCCATAAAATCACCTAAAATGATTTTTTTTCCTATTTCAAAATAATTTGTGAAACATATATCAAAATTTGACTAACTTTTTTAACATAGCAAATAAATTATTTTTTAACTAATTTTTTTGAAGGATCCCGGAAATGTTTAAATACATCATAAAAATTAGTTTTTTTTTTAACTTTTAACAAAATTAGTCCATTTCCCTTCTCCCGCAATCCCCTACACCCCCCACCACTAACACACACACACACATAAAAAAAATACCTAAAAACCTATTTTGCTTTGTATCTATATAATGTTTCAAGAGATCTATATGTAAACCACAATATCCACCCAATTAAAGCATAATTAAGTATTAATTGTACTAATATGGTGCAAAAATTTAAATATAGAAATATTACAAAAAATTATTTAAGTATTAAAAAAATTGCAGTCAACTAAACACAGTAAATAAAAGTTGGAAAAAATTTAATTCATTCCATCAAAGACGATTGGAGTAAATTTATATGTAGGGAAAAACTATCACTTACTCTTAAATTTGCACACCTCTTAAATATGAACACAGTAAATAAAAATTATGTTCACATATGAACTGGATCCACACTCGAAACGCACACTTTCTCATTAAAAAAATCAAAACAAAAACCCCGAAACACAATGTGAACCTCCTTCACAAATATAATTGTGTCTTCCTCTCTAAACTATCTCGTGTTCTTTAATTCTCATAAGTTAGGTACATCGATTTCTATTCGTATAATCCAACCATGTGATTTATACTGATATCTTTTTGTATGTATGCAACGTGTAAATGTATATCTACACAAGTTTATGTTGGTTAGATGTTTCTAATAATATCCATATAGTATTCCTACATCCATACCTTAACTTCTGTTTCGGATGACCCTGCATCTTTAATGGATCACAAATCCAGCATCGACAAGTTGTGATTTTTTTTTTCACTAAAGACAAATTATATCAATTCTTAAACCAGATTACAAACTATTTCAAGTTTGAATTGTTACATAACATTTAACATTTGAGTGAAATTCAAATTCTAGAGCTTAAAATCCACATAACATCACAAAAACTGGAGACATTAATAATTGGGATGAAATCCAAACTAAAATTAAATCATCATTGAGTTCCCATTGCAAGATCACGCTAAGTATTCTCTTGAACTTGTGGAGTTACCTGATTTGAGTCCTTAGTGTCATCAGTTCGATAAACCATTACCGATGATAATGGAAGATCATCGCCAAGCATAGTGTCTCTCATTCATTCCTCATCCACAATATTAATAAGAACGCTCAAGTAGGGGTGTGCACGGGTCGGGTCGGTTCGGTTTTGGACCGCAATCCAAACCGAACCGATCGGTTCGGTTTTGGAAAGGGTTAGACCGAAACCGAACCGACAATGAAAAAAACCGTCGGTTTCGGTTCGGTTCGGTTTCGGTTCGGTTTCGGTTCGGTTTTGGTTAGTTTTCGGTTTTGGTCGGGTTTTTTTGGGCGGTTTTCGGTTTTGGCCGGTTTTTAAGCCCGGTTAATGGATTTTTCATATAAAAATATAAGTTTTTTAATATAAATATTGATATCGGTTCGGTTCGGTTCGGTTCGGTTTTTTCCATGGCAAAACCGCAAACCGAACCGACATGGTCGGTTTTTTAATTCCTTAAACCGTAAACCGAACCGGGCTAAAAAAAACCGTCGGTTTCGGTTCGGTTCGGGCCGGTTCGGTTCGGTTCGGTTTTCGGGCCGGTCGGTTTTTTTGCACACCCCTACGCTCAAGCTTAGTTCTGACATGCTTTCCCTTAGATAATAAGACTTCCCAATGGTCTTGTGACTACTCTAACACCCAAAACACTGACTGGTTGTGATTTACTTCATCTTCAAGTCTCCTTATCTCTAGTCAAGGTTGATAAAGATGGTATGTAGAATAAAGGATGAAAATATACATGAAGATGAATTAAGGATGGGAAAGATATAAGATACATAAATGTGTGACACTAATGAATGGGGGAGATAGAAAGAAAATAGTGCAATTGATGACCCCTTTAAAATGGGGAAATGAAAGGTTAAAAGAGAAAAAAGACGCGTAGCTTTAAGAGGAGAGAGAAGAAATAAAGGAGATGAAAGATTAAAAGAAAGAGAAGAGACGTGTATGTTTATGTAATATCCTGCCCCGATAAATTAATTAAATTATATATTGAATATAATTAAGGAGGCGTTGATTGTAATTATAAAATAATTATGGAGGAAAATTGGAGAAAAACAAAAAGAAAAAGAAATAGGGTCGTTCAAATGACATGGGGTTGTCATTCGAACGACAGTGCATAGGTCGCGAGATATAGTATTTCTAATGACGTTCTACTAACTTACAATAGAAGGTCACGCGAAGGGTCACGCAATCCATAGTTCGAACAAAATAGGTTAAGTCATTCGAACAACATATGCAGGTCGTTCGAATGACATCAGTGGAGTTTTTAGATCTGAGTGCCCTTGTACACTGTCACAATTTGAAGCATTGATTTTGTGTGATGCCTAACCCTGATCATCCCAGAAAAGGCAAAACGAGATTTTTGGAATTAAGATAGGTTTTATAAGGGTTTATTGGGTGTATATGGGGTTTATTATGTTGGGAGAAAATTAAAGAAGGAGAAAGGGAGTGAGAAGGAGCTGGGTGGTCTTCTACCTCCATCCACCACCAAACCACCACTCCACCATCATTTTTAGATGGTATTCCACCTTGTCCAAGCCCAAAATACCCATTTTCACCATAGAGAAAGGTGAGCTACAAAATTTGGAGTTGTTGTTGGGAGTTTTTAGAGATGAAGATGGAGCTCTCATGGAGTATGAAGTGGGTTTTAAAGCTTGGAGCACACTTTGGAGCATTTTGGAGGATGATTTTGGTAATCCCATGAGGCCACCTTTAGAGGTGGGGGTTGCTCCTCCTATACAAATATTTCTACCACAATTAGAGCCATTAGAGGTGAGTAAACCTTACTCTTAGTGTAAAAATATTATTGTACATTGTAGTCTTGTAATTAGACTATTTGAGTAGGGTGGATTTAGTTAAATGGTATAATTGTTGTGTAGAAGACAACAAACATTTATATAAAATAAAAATATTGTAAAATGTTATTTGTGCTAAAAATAAGGAATGGATAATTATTTCAAGGTTTTGAAATAATGAAACTTGATGTTTTTTTTTTTAATGAAAATGGTATATTTTCTAGAATTATTGATGAAAACATTTTATGAAATAAAATGTTTAGAGATAATGACATGTTTTGGTAAATATGGATTAAATAATGTTCTTACAAAAATGATTATTTTAGTGGAAGTAAACATTTGTTGAATTTGAAGGAATTACATGTCTTTTATGTTTTGAAAATGTAATTTTATCAAGTGTTATGAAATCCTAGAATGAAAAATATGTTTAAACCAAGCAATAGGATTTTGGGATTTAAAATCCATCTTCTCATGCATATAGACTTGTTGTATTTTGATATTAGATGTATAAACAATTTTAGATAAGGTTTTGTTGGGTTTAAACAAGAAATAATAAAAGTTAGAATTTTAGTCTTCAAAGTATGTGTAATTGGGACTAAAAGATATGATGAGAATGATGTTAAAAGACTGCATGTTAAATAAAAAGAAATGGCAATTTTTTTATAAAAGTAGTCTGAAGTGTGAATGTATTTTTTGCATGAAGAAGTAAAGAAATGAGTGTTTGAGAAATATTGATAAAAAGTATTCAATAAGTGTTAATGGGTAAACATGAAATGGTCAGCGAGTGTAACTTAGTAATTGTTGATGTAAAAAACTAGACTAGATCTAATTCTTTAGTCACAAATACAATATGTAAATAAAAAGAAAATGACACAAAATTGTAAAGTGGTCCGACTATGTATAAAAGCCTACGTCCACTGTTATGGTGTTAATATTTTTAATAGCTTGATTGCTTGCATGCTTTCTCTTGATGAAGGGGGTACAAAGTATTTATAATGACCCGGAGGCCAAGGGTTGGAATGTCAAGGGGTGGAATGCTTTCATATTCAAGCATTTACATCCTTACCTAATAAATGTGATGGTCGATTGTATAAATCTCGTGTAATATGACTTTTGGTATGGTGATGCTTCACTGGTGTTGTTGGTTGGCCTTCTATGGGTTGGATGGCATTCCTTGAGTTGGTCGGCCTTCTTCATGGTAATCGGCAGAGCTACTATTTGTTGACTAGGATTTTTGCCATGTAGGAGGACACACATATACTTCTAATTGGTCCACGTAAGTGGATAATTTTTATATCAACAGAAGCCCACAATGTTCCATGCTTGATGCTTGCTTGAAATTATGTAGAATTTAAATCTGGGAATAACTTGGAGCATTTTCATGATATTTGATCGGCAGCCGACCTTCCACACTTGTAAAATTTTTCTAGCATTGTTTGAAAATGGCATTTTTGCAAATAATTCGAATTCTAATGAATCGCCAAAGGGTAAATGAGTGTTTTTCACTATCTAATTTGCGAAGCCATCAAAACGTCAATCGTTGGTACATTTAATCACTACGTTTGCTATTTTTGAGGTAGCCTATAAATGGCGGGAGATTTTTGCAGATTTTGCCTTAACACAAATTTTCTAATTGTAGCTGCCATCTTTGAGCTTTTGTGCGATTATTTGCCATTATTCCTCCTTTATTTTGACAGTTCTTGTTGAATCCTTAAATTTCTGTAAGAATTCTTTCCTTCTCCTTCTTTTCTTCTTTCTTGAACATGGTTTATATAGTTCATGCTAACTCTTTAGACGAGTTTAGGCGGGAATGGAATATTTCAGATTGGTGGAATTAGAATTTCCCATTCCTTCCATTGATGCTTTTTCTTTAGCTAAGGGTCATTGGATCCCCTCTTTATTCATTACTGAGTGTGGTTTCACTTTCCCCCAAATCGCTTTTTTTAGAGTTTTGTCAGTATTTCAATTTTATACCTGGAAGAATATCAACCAATATATGGAGAATAGTTAATGGTATTCATAGGCTTAACAAAATCAATGGGAAGCATATTGATATCCCTGAACTGTTGTTCTGTTACAAATGGGTCACTAGTGACAGTACATATCATTTGAAAACTAGTTTTGTCAATAGGGCCCTGGTTGTTAATTTGCCCGACTCCAACAAAGACTACTTTGATCATGAGGTTATTGCAAAAACTGATAATATCTTCCTCTTCAAGGGGGTGAGGTGTATGACGGTCCAAGATGTCCTCGGGAGGGTCATGGCATAGGTTGTAATGTATTTTTTAAATATTCATGATGATGTACTTTTTATTGATGTGCTAATTGACTTTAATTATTTTATTTGGTTGTAGTTGATAGGAAGAAGAAAAGTCCCAAGGAGAGTGATATTAATCTTGATGAGCTAAAGTTTTTGTGGAGTCTTCATCAGAAGATTGGCGAGGACCACATCCAGTTAGCCTCCTATCTGATAAAGTATAGAAGTTATGTGACTTCTTTTGTTGATCGGCCAATAGTTTCTGCTCCTTCTAACGTGACAGACTTGGAGAGAGATCCAATCTCTACTTCCTCGAATAGTGCCTCTATTGGAGTGGTTACTGAAGTTGGTATTTCTACCTCTTTTGATTTCGACCTTCCCCTTTCTGTGAGTATGGGTAAGAGGAAAATTCCTAATATCTTGGAATATGACTTTACTGTTGGCACCAAGAAGCCTACTGATACTGCTGTATCAAAGAAGAAGACCGATGTTGGCAAGAATCCCTCATCCAACAAGGGTGATGAATCTCCTTTGAAAAGACTAAGGAGAGGTCCTGCTGACAAGCAGGTTGAGAAAGTTGTTAATGCTAACCAGCAGGGCTTGGTTGGTATTGCTCCATCTGTTATTGGCTCATCTGTAGCCTTGTGTCCCAGCTTAGATAGGAAATTGATTAAGTCTGGAACCCTCCCAGACCAAAGAGTTATTATTGCCTCCTTGCCCCGATTAAAATTATCAGATAGGGCTACTTAGAGCTTAGCCTTGGTAAGTTTTCAGCTTCAAAGTTAATTGGATATTATTTATGTCATCCTTATCTTGTACTGACTTGGATTTTCCTTATAGTTCTTGGTTGATTATAACTAAATGCTGGGGAAGGATAGTCTTATTCTTCAGATGATGTAGAGGAGGCCTTTACAGGTCTTAATAAATCTTTGCTGGATTCCCAACAAACCTTGGAGATAGAGAAGAAGTCCTGGTAAGAGAAGATCAATACTACCAAGGAAGCACAACAAAAGGCTGATTCGACTACTGCTCAAGTTGAGCGCAAGGAAAAGGCTATTGAAGAACAAGTATCTAAGCTCACAAATGACCTTTCGGCTGAGAAGGCCAAGAGGAAAAAGGCTATGGAGGATTCCTTCAATAAGGGTTAGGATTAATCTATTTCTCCACTTCTGCTCAAGTTGGGTATGCTAGTAAAAAATTCTTCAAAAAAGGTTGGTCGGTGGCATTGAAGGAAGTTGGTACTAATGAGGATTATGAACTCTTACATAGGCATGATCTTGTCTCTCCCCCCAACCTTGATGAAGATATTAAGGATGACATCGGTTCAATGGAATATTCTTTAGCCATTGACTCTGCATCCTCTCATGTCGACCAGGGAGATACTTCTGACATTCCACCTGGAGAGCAATAGACCCTTAATATATTAAGGATAGTAAGAAGAGGGTGTAGATTTTCTTGGCTGATAATCTTTCTATTTTGCTTCTTTTTTTATCTTCTTTTGGTTTCCTCTGATTTATTTGTATCACCGCGTTATTTTTGAAAGAACTCCTCTTGTTATTTTCTATCTTCTTTTTTAATTGATTAATTACTGCTTTATCTGCTTAGTTCATGGCCAAGATGGAACAAATTTCTGCTAATGACTCCGACTTGTCAAACGTTGTAATGATTTGTTCAAAGCTGGTCGCTTGGACTTAACAGATGAGGACTTGATCAATTTACTCGACGCAAATGATTCTCTTCAATCTAGGAATGCATACACTTACCTCAAATTCCTTCTTGATCGGGTTGTGGGCTATAATATGGACAATATTGAGATAATAGAAGATCTAAAAACAAAGGATAATGAAGCCAAATATTTTCTCCATGTTGATTACGAAGACAAGTACAAGGCAATGAGTGAAGCCTGGGGATTTAAAGAGAAGCTGTAGAAATATGCTACTGCTTTAAAAAAAAGGAGTTTTTATTGAACCGCAAAGTTGATGAGTCTAAAGAGATTGCTAAACTTCTGTAAGAAGAGATAAACTGAGTAATGAACTTGGGTCTTTGAAGAGTTCTTCTACTGCTGTTGTCGACGAAGGTGCTTCTTTCCTGAAGAATGAGGATGCCAAATTAAGGGAAGAACTTGAAGCTTTGAAAAATTCCAAACCCTCATAATCTTCTAAATAGAGAGCTGGCTGACCAAATGTAGAAGAGGTCAGGACGAAAAAAACTTTTACTGATCAGGTTGCCCTATTGAAGGCCAAGAACCGAGCTATTATTGATTTGTCTATAAAGCTGTAAGTTAAATACTAAGACTTACCGACCAATTCTCCCAGTTGAAGGCAAAGGATGAGGTCTTAAAGAGACTTCAACATCAAATTGAAATATTAACCTTCCAATTTCACAAGCTACCCAGAGAAGTATGGATGGATGGCTATAATGAAGATTTGGTCCATATAGATGATCGCCTCGCTCAATTTAATTATGAAGGTTATAAATGGGGATGGCCTAATTGCTTAACTGTGATGAAGGTTGATCAAGAATTGGCATGATCCTAGTTTCTTAGACTACCAACAACCTCCATTCAAGTAGGATGTTAGATAGATTCCTATTGAATCAATTCCCCAATGCTTGATATCAAAATACTTAGTGGATTATGAGTTACATGGTGATCTTTAAATAGTTCGACCTCCTCATCTAACCAACACACTGAGCAACAGTAAAAAAACGATGCTTCAAGATTTCAACTTCATCAATTCTCCTTATACGCTGGATGATCCTCCTACTGGTATGGAAAGAGTCCAATCATCTTTCAAAGTTGAGGGGAAATGTGCAGTTGAATGATTATACTATTTTTATAATTTATTTGAATGTAAAACACACCGAGTAGTAGTAGTAACAGAAGGATGTTTCAAGATTTCAACTTCATCAATTCTCCTTACACGTTGGATGATCCTCCTACTGGTATGAAAAGATTCCAATTATCTTCCAAAGCTGAGGGAAAATGTCCAGTTTAATGATTATATTATTTTTTGTAATTCATTTGAATGTACTATAGTTTTATATGAATTGAAAATGTTTGTTTTTATTAACTTGTAATTATTTTAGTTAACTTGTGATTGTAATGCCATTGGTTCTACTAATACACTTAGATATATTCATCCAAATTTAGAATTAGTTACCAGTGGTTGCCATTGGTTCTACTAATACACTTAGATTTATCCAAATTTAGTATTGGTTACCATTGGTGATGACATAGATTCTACAAATGCACTTAGATTTATTGACCTAAGATTGGCATTAATTATTAGTGTTGACCAAGCATATGAGGAATGTATGTTTATATTTATACATTTAGGAATTTTTATAACTCTTCCTGCATTTGTCTTAGTTCGGGTAAAACTTGTTAATTTTTATACGAAGTTTTACCACTCGTTCTTGGCCAAGTGCTAAGGATTGGAATCCCATTTTAACTTTTTTGGTTATTTTATTACCGACCAAGTACTGAGGATTGTAGACCTATTTTGACTTGGTTGGAACTGAAGAATATATTTGTTATCTTTATTTTAGGGCATGCATATCACCGCACTCCGAAAAAAATCGAAAAATTGAAGAGACTAAAACCAATGTTTTATTGATATTCAAATAAATGAAATACAATAATTAAAACCCTTTAAATTATTGGTAATACTTTCGGAGATGCTCGGTGCTCCAAGGGTTTTTAAACTCCATTCCAACGTCTTAAGTCTGTAAGCTCCTGGTCGGACGACAGCTGATATGCAATATGGGCCTAGCCTCTAGCTTGTTGCTCTTTTATATTACCTTCTTGAGAACATAATCTCCTTCTTTAAGGTTGTTTAGCTTGACCCTTTTATTATAGAAGTGAGCAGTTCTTTGTTAGTAGGCAGCATTTCTCAAAGCAACGTCTTCTCTAACTTATTCTAGCATATCCAGATCTAGTCGCCTCATCAAGCCACTGACCGGGGAATTAAAATTCAACACCCCTATGAGTTGGTAAACCGATCTCGGCTAGTACCATAGCCTCAGTTCCAAACACAAACATATATGGTGTATCTCCTATTTATGTTCGCGGCGTGGTTTTGTAAGCCCATTGGACTGAGTGTAGCTCATTGATCCAGTTTCCTTTAATAGCATCAAGACCCTTCTATTCAGCAAAATTATGTTCTTCACTTCTGTTTGACCATTACTTTGAGGATAATCTGGTGCAGAATGCAACTTCTAGATGTTAGATTGGACACAATAGGCTTCGAACTCCTCATTGTCAAACTGTGTGCCATGATCTGTAATGAAAGCATATGGCAGACCATATCTACAAATTATTCTATTCTATATGAACTGATACACCTTTTCCTAAGGAATATCGAATAGCGGCTCTAACCCAACCTATTTGGTTAAATAATCAACAACAATAACTAAATATCTAAACCTGGCTTTGGTGATCGGTAATGGTCCGGCCAAATTTATTCCCCATATAGCGAACGACCAAGGTGAGGTAATTGGAGTTAAAAACAACATTTGGTGTTTTACGAACATTAAAGAATCTCTAGCACTTATCACACTTCCTTGCAAAGGATGTACAATTCACCCACATGGTCGGCCAGTAATGTCCCTGAGTGTTGATTCGTTGGAGCAATGACCTTCCAGCTGAATGAGCTCCATAAGAACCTTCATGGAATTCTTGGATCAAGTCTTTCACCTCTATTGGGTGAACACAGCATTGTAAGGTGGTCATCAATCCCCTTTTGTATAAAATTCACTTGTCTAATACGTATCTCGTTGCCTTGTATTTTAGATTTTTGGCTTATATGGGATATTTTGGTAAAATACCATCTTCAATATAAGCTCTAACGGGATCCTTCCAAGAGGGTTCCAAATCTGCTGCAATAAAATTGACCATTAGGTCTTCATCAATGCCCCTATTATACAGAATATCTATTGGGATCATCCTTCTGAGCTCAATCCTTATTGCTAATGCTAGCCGAGCAAGTGCTCAGCTCGGGCATTCTCTATTCTTGGAATCCTGTTCATCTGAATGGCTGAAAACTTGGTAATTGTCTCCATGGATTTAGCAAGGTACCTGGTCATTAATTCTCCTTTGGCTACATACGAATTCAGTATTTGTTAATCACTATACGCCATAACTTGTTTGGTGCCTAATGAATGAGCTAGATTTAATCCCACTATCAGGACTTCGTATTCTACCTCATTGTTTGATTCTTTGAACTGGAATATGAGAGCATACTCAATATCAATATCATCAAGAGTGTTAAGTATTATACCTGTTCCACTACGAGTAGCATATGAGGATCCATCCTCGTACAAATTCCATAATGGAATATCGTTGTCAAAACTTTATATTGTCACTAACCCATATTGGAATATCTTCTTGCTTTCCTCTGCATATTCTGGGCATTTCTTGAATTCTGGATAACTCGGGTTGATTGGCAATAATTTCAGTTGAAGGCTGCTCTTTCGAATTCTGCTCGATAGGCAAGTATTATTGCTCGGGAACCTCCGAATAAGTAAATTCAATAACAAAATCTGCCAAATCTTGTCCCTTTAATGAAGATCTTGGTTCGTAAATAATGTTATACTCTCCTAATTCAACTGCCCAGTACATCAGTATTCCTGACTTCTCAAGTTTGTGGAGTGCTTGCTAAAGAGGCAGATCAGTATACACAACTAAAATGTGCACTTGGAAATAAGATTTCATACGTCTAGAAGCCTCAATAAGTGCTAGGGCTAGTTTTTCTAAATGTGGGTACCTAGTTTCAGCTCCTTTAAATGCTTTGATGGTATAGTGGACTGGTTTCTTGATTCCATTGTCTTGTCTGACTAAAGCCGAGCTCACAACTGACTCAGAAACAACTAAATATAAATATAATTTATCTCCCGGGACTGGTCGAAAGAGGAATGGTGGTGACCCTTAGTACTTTTTCAAATCCTGAAAGGCTTCTTCACATTCTACATTCCACTCAAAAGTCTTTCTCAGCACCTTGAAAAATGGTAAACACCTATCTGTTGCAAGAGAAACAAATATGTTTAAAGTTTTTACTCGCCCAGTGGGCCTTTGTACTTCCTTCTTACTGGTTGGTGACTATATTTCAATTAAGGATTTTATTTTTATTGGATTATCCTCAATTCCCCTCTGGTTAACTATATAGCTGAGGAACATCCCTTCTCATACTTTAAATATGCACTTGGTTGGATTCAGTTTCATTTGATGCTTCTCCAACTGATCAAAAGTCTGACTGAGATCGGTGATATGATCTGAAGATTTTTTTCTTTTTTGCTAGCATATCATCCATATAAACCTTTGCCTGTTTACTATTCAAATACCTTTCACCAACCTTTGATACGTTGCTCCTGCATTCTTTAGGCCAAAGGGCATTACATTGTAGCAATAAGTTCCTTGGGGGTGATGAAGGCTATACTTTCCCTATCTTCAGGTTTCATTTTTATCTGGTAATAACCAGATTAGCCATCCATAAAGCTTAAACGTTCGTGTCCCAACGTAGCATCTACCAGCTGATCAAATCTTGACAAGGGAAAATGATCATTTGGGAAAGCTTTATTTAGATCCGTAAAATCCATGCACATCCTCCATTTATCATTTTTCTTTTTTACCATAACAACGTTGTCCAACCATTCTGGATACTTCACATCTTTAATAAATAGGGATTTTTGAAGCTTCTCTACCTCCTCTGGGATAGCTTGATTCTTCTCGGGACTAAAAACCCAACATCTTTGCTTGATCGGCTTGGCATCCTTGCTGACGTTGAGCTCATAACATAGGAATTGGGATAAATCCTAGGCATATCCTCATGGCTCCAAGAAAATACATTTCTTCGCTGCCTTGGGAACATAATCAACTCCTGATTTAGGGCAGGATCTAGTGTTGAGCCGATCTGTGTAGTCCTTTCTAGTTTGTCATCGTCCAAAATGATGCCTTCAGTCGCTTACACAATTTAGTCTTTGACTAACTCTGTTTCATCCCGTGGATCTAAGGTTTCAACCTCAGACTCACTGTTAGGCTCAGTGATATCCACTTGATAAATTATAGACTTCTTTTTAAATCAATTAGGTCTTCTTGCTTGGCTGAGGAGTAGTAACATTATCTGTCCACCTTCTGGTCGCCCTTTACAATGCCTACTCCAAAATGAGTTAGAAACTTCAAGCGTTGATGGATTTTTGATGTTACAGCTTCAAACTTCTTCAACCCCACCTAGTCAAGGTTCACATTGTAGGCGGATTGAGCATTTTTGTCCATCATGAAGAAGTGTATTTTCTCTGTATGAATTGATGGCCAGGTGACGAACATCACCTCTAATTTGATTAATCCAAGAGGATAAACTTTTTCACCAAAATAGCCTATCAGTGACCTGTGATACGGTTCTAACCAACTAAGCTTCAAGTCCAAACTTTAAAAATAAGGATAAAACATTACATCCGTCGTGATCCTCAATATTCTGGAGATGATAATATCTTGGATTCTGAATTTGACAAACAGTGGATCGTCAGGGGCATAAAGTACCCCAGAGAGGTCATTTTTGCAGAAGCCAATCACCAGCTTGTCTTTATTGACCTTCCTCGTCCGATCTTTTTCGGCTAAATTGATCCTAAAGCTTGGGCCTCATTCATGTAAGCTTTTCTTTCAGTAGTACGATCACCTTCTCCTACATCGCCACCTGTAATCATATGACAGTCAAATGAACCAAAACTGATCATAAATACCTCACGTTCTGGATGCTTGGGCTTACTTGGCAGGTTGGGATCATCCTCATGATCATCTTAGTGATTTCTCTTTATGTCATCTCTAGTCTTACATGGAGAATTTGGCTTTCTTCTAGTTTCTCTGCTATCTCCCCGATCAAAAAATTTATCAAGTTTTCCTCAGCGGATAAGGGATTCCATCTCATTTGGCAATGCAATGCAAGTATTCGTTGTGTGGCCATGGCCTTTGTGGAATTCACAATATTTGGATTTGTCCCTCTTGTTAGGATGTGACCTCAACTTCTCAGGTCATCGTAACTCCTTACCGTGTGATCAAGGTTGAAAGGTAGTGCGCGTCAAAATGCCAATTGTTATTTTCTGTTCACCACCTTAATACAAAACCTAAACTTATGGCTACACTCAAAAAGGGAGTATAGTGGCCAAGTCCGGGTATCGAAAATCCACAGAGAGATGTTGCTAGAATTTAATCGGTTTATACTTCTAAATTAAAGTGTAAAAGGTGCTTTGCTAACTAAAAAGAAAGAAAAGATAATCTAGGCATGAATGTATTTAAACTAGGTTAACAAAGGAATAAAAACTATAGGTTACGCCAGATATCCCTCACCCAGAGTTAATTAGTATAAATGGTTACATAGGCTCATGAGTTATTAAGATTGCGTCTCGTTTTGACAATTAATTAAATCAAGAGTTGTCACACCCCTAAATTCACATAAAATTCTAATAAGATTTTGGCGTCAACAAATTCCCCGAAAATTACGCACGCATGGTTGTAAATACAGAGCATACATGATATATCCCGTGAAATCTCCTAGGCGTAATAATTAGGACAACACAATCGAAATAAACACATAAAACTCCATCACCAAAGCAAAGCAACCAAATCCACCCTAGGTGAGTTCAATCCGACACCACCTAGACTAAATTAGCTAGAAAGCATGGTAAATGGCATGTATTGAAAGAAAGAAAGTAAATTTACACTACAAAGCAATGAAATAAATCAAGTGAATAAAGAAATGGAAGCTTGGATAAATGGAGAAGACAATGGATAGTGTTCTTACACAACCTTGATAGGAAAACCCTTTTATACGAGTAAACCCTTGGAGGGAGAAAATGGCACACTCAAACTCTCCAAACCCTAGCTCCCAAAGATAAAACCTAACCTAAATAATCTACTATTACAAGATGTTATATAAAAATGAGATAACTCTCCTATTTATACCAAGTTACAATAAGAGATAAAAGAAAAAGGGAAAAGAAATAAAAGGTGGATAAGTCTTGATTAAAGGGATAAAAGAAAAATAGAAAAAGAAATAGAAAACGAAAAGGAAGTTGGGTAGCTCAAAAATCGGACCAAAGCAGGACATCGGTCGATCATGGGTTGGGTCGGTCGATCGCATGAATAGTGGAAAGACACATTGTCTCGGCACAAATCCAAAAACCCGATCGACCATCGGCAGGGGCGCGGTCGATTGGCCATAGAAGCAACACCTACCAACTTCATAGCAGAAATTGAAGCCTCAAATGGCAAAACCAAAGCCCATGCTGCTACAGCACAAAACACGAACACCGCAAAGCCATATTGAGACTACCTGCCATGGATGCCAAAAACCAAACCCTCCATGAAAATGGGGAAACCCACCATTAATGGCCAAATACCCATTTCGTGAAACTGACCAAAAATCGACGATCCATATGCGCGTGGTAAAAAATTATGCTCCAATTTCGGACCCAAGTCCTCAATTTGTGCGTGGCCAAAACCCGAGTCAAAATCCAAAATCGCCATTTCTAACTGAAGTTTGCTGCAAAAGATAGGTAAAAGAAAAAAGGACATGGAGGGTGTTAAACCAATTGTTAGTTTATAATTAAATAATATATTATATTTCTTCCCCGATTAAAGGTCAGTGTTTTCTTCATTCGGACTCTGATTCGAGCACCATTCACGGCCACGTGAAGCTTAGCCCGAGAGTTACAACTTTTGTGAAGACTTTGGTAAAAAATTCCGAAGTGTGAAATTATTGAAATGCCCCTGAACGTGCGAACTTTGACGAATCTTCACCGGAACGTATCCAAACTCCACACCTAGCACTTTAATACCTACAAACACTCAATAATACCTCAAATAACATGTTAGCACATAAAACGGAGGTTGTCTGATTAATGAGCATAAATATAGACATTAAAGTATCCGAGGGGGCTAAAATGCATAAGTTCGAGGGTAATTAAATGCATGATTCGATACGATTCACACCCCCTAACTTACACAATGCTAGTACCTAGTAATGAAATTCAAAGCAAGAAGAAATAAAAGAAAATCACAAAACAAGATATATATATACAAAAGAGATAAAAGCCACTTTCGCTGGCGAATGGTTGCATTTATCATATGCAATAAGTCGTTAAACCCCTAGGTTACCCTAGTGGATGCCTCGTGAGGGTTTTCTGGAATGAAACCCACAAACATCATATGTTTCCTCAAAATATGTCCAAACCAACATGCGACAAGCTCAAAAATACGAAAAAGGTTATAAACATGTTATTATCAAAGAGAACAATTTTGCACACAAAGTTCATATTTATTAACATTATTGAATGAACTTCGTTGAATTGAAACCTTAAAAAGTGGTAGGAAAGTGAGCACATGCAAAGTATGATTTGGCAAAAACTTAAATAAATTGGATAATAAACATGAAAGCCTGCATATATGTCAACCCTCACCAGGCATTACACTCAACAAATGAAATCACTCAGAAATATGAGGTAATACACGGGACATGCAGGCATAAAGAGTAAATGGAAATGGAAACTAGGCTGCGCACGTGTCACAATGAATAACGCAATATAGGAAATAAAAATATGTAATCTCAATGATAGATACCACTCATTAAAGGAGGCGAAATGTATTTTCACAGATTATCAAAACTATTATGACTTTTAAATTAAATTCACCCTAAGATCACATAGGACTTTACAGGGTTGTAATGTAGGTTTGGGGTTAAGGTACGAAATGAAAGGTATATGTACAGATTCAAAGTGTTCGGGATGAAAACTTGAGATAATGGTAAATGTGGAAAATTCAAAAATTAGAAGATACAATCCATAAAAGGCATTGAATATAATAGTGGGGAGAGTAATCAAAGCTTATTGAACACTATACACAACTCATACAAATCACGTCGTTCTTTTGTTTTCTTCTTTTTCTCCCTTTTTCTTTTCTTTTCTCTTCTTTTCTTGGGAGAGTAATCAAAGCTTATTGAACACTATACACAACTCATACAAATCACTTCTTTCTTTTGTTTTCTTCTTTTTCTCACTTTTTCTTTTCTTTTCTTTTCTTCTTTTTCTCATTTTTGCTTTTCTTTTCTTTTCTTTTCTTTTGTTTTCTTCTTTCTCTTTTTCACCTCTTTCTTTTCTTTACTTTTCTCACTCTCACATGCCTAAATTGCAAGCACGAAACAAAAACATCATGCAATCCCAAGTATCATTCCAAACAAAGGTACGGAACGTAATAGATGGCTTATACTCCAATGTGGAGTTGGTTACAGGATTTTGGTTAATAAAATGAAAAGGCTAATATTTAGGCTTAAAGGGGTTGACGCGAGGAAACATATAAGTTGGGGTCAAGGTAAATATGGGTGATATAACAAAGATGTCTTATGATCATTTTCTAAAGTTTACGCAATTCTCGACTTAAAACAACTTTGAAAAAATCATGATCAAGTAACACATTTCAAGATATAAACTCAATTAATGAACGATTAATAAAAAAATAGTGAGATTACCGACGAATTCAGTGTTTTCAAAGAGGAAAGAGAAGTGTATAACACTCACAAATGAATAAAATCACAAAGGTCACTCGGTGTAGGTCTATACAATGCAACAAAAGATTACCGAGTTATAAAATCTTAAACCAAATCAATAAAGCAAGAAAAGTGCATGTGCTCAGGGGATTAAAGTTTAATTCATGAAGTTATTCATCATATCAATAATTGAGGACTAGAGTCTAATAACTTCTAAAATCAAGAACATGAATCATTGAGTTGTCTATTGGATCAGGTAATTATTAAAATTTATCATCAGAAACAAAGGCAAAATTCCCAACAAAAGAGTAACAAGAAAGAAAATTCGTTTGAAAATTTTAATTTTTTTACAAGAAAAGCATGCTTAGAAATACATATAATCGAAATCATGGAAACTACCAATTAATGGATAGAATATCCCACACCCCCTAACTTACAACCTAACATGGTCCTCAATGTGAATTAAGAACCAAGTTAAAGAGAGGGAAATAGCGATATTACCCAAAATGGAGCGATCTCGTGAAAGTAGAAGTCCAATAATTCTATAAAATATTTTAGTACCAAGCATAATAAAAAAGAAGAACCAAAACTTTAACTAATTACACTAGACTATAAATAACAATAAAGAAAAATAAGAAAAATAAAAACTAACCATTTACAACCTACAATTTTAACCTCTAACTAACTATACACTAGAAGTTAAAATTTTTTAATTCCACCCAAAATACAATTTGACTTTGGAGAATCAACGGGGGACCCTCCCTTGAAAGCATGCCTTCCGAAAAACAAGATTTTCGTTTGAACAACGGAAGGCATGTGTAAGGAGAAAGAAATGAACCATCCCAAATTAAAAATTTTGGAGGGAGGATGGGGTATTTGGATAAGATGGGTGACAAATACACAAGGGGACCAAGAAAAATGGAATTACCTCCCTAAGATTTTGAAGTTGGAATGGGAGGTGGCGCACATGATGGAAAAGATGCCTTCATGGAAGGTGACTCGAGCGAGAAATCCTCGTCAGTGAAAAGGTTTGGAACTAAAAAGTTTGAAATCGATTCATCGGGTATTAGCAACGGTGTGACATTATAGAATAAATCTGGGGATGAAAGAAATTCAATCTCAAGAGATGAGTTATCATTGCTTGAAGATTGAATTTCGAAGGAAATGGGATTTTGCAATGAAACTTTATTCTTTGAGAATGAAAGAAGAAACCATTTCATAACAAATGGATACTATGCCCATTCCTTCCTCATTTTCATACTCTACTATACCATGGGTTGAGTAAAGAATGCATTGTTCTAAAGTAGGCACAAAGTCCTCATTTGATTCAAAACATTGCTCGACTTCGGAAGTCTCAGAAGAAAAATCGTCATTGGATTCAAAGAATAAATCCAACTCATGTTCCCAACAACGATTTTCTTCCCGATAATGATTTTCAATTTTTTCATTTTCAAGCATGAGCAAGCCCTCGTCGAAAGTCATAGGGCGAGGTGAGGATTCTTGCAAATGAGAATTTTGAAAGTTGTTCTCGAGATTACAATCAAAATCATTAACAAAATAATTTTGAAAATGATTGCAATTCGTTTCAAAATTCTTATCATACGGATCTTGCGACCCAAAATCGAAATGATCATTCCCAAACTCCCGTAATCCATACTTTGACTTTCTTAATACTCACCCAAAGTCATTTTAGATGTTGCAATTGTTTGGTCTTGTAAGTATTGACCAAAAGTCATAGGTTTATGGGTATTTTGAGAATTATCATTATGATTACCAGAAAAATTAAAATAAGACATGCTTACCCCCAACAAAGGCTCAAGATGGAAAATTCAACAAAAATATGCATGGTCGAAAAATTCAAACAGTTCTTGGCGCTCAAATGTAGAAGTCCTCCAAAAATATTAGCAAAAAATAGAAATAGAAAGAAAATACTACGGAATATTAAATCAAATAAATTCTAAAAAAAAATTATCCCCGACAATGGCACCATTTTGATTAAGCAAGTTATCGGGATCAAAGCACTAAATCAATTAAGATTCAAAGAAAATCATCCCCCGCAACGACGCAATTTTGATCAAGGGTGAAAGGTAGCGCGTGTCGAAACGCCTATCGTTGTTTTCTTTTCACCACCTTAATACAAAAACCTAAACTTATGACTAGGCTCAAAAGGGAGTATAGCGACCAAGTCTGGGTATCAAAAATCCAGAGAGATGAGTTGCTAGAATTTAATCGGTTTAATACTTCTAAATATAAGTGTAAAAGGTGATTTGCTAACTAAAAAGAGGGAAAAGATAATATTGGCATGAGCGTATTTAAACTAGGTTAAGAAAGGAATAAAAACTATAGTTTGCACCGGATATCCCCCACCCAGAGTTAATTAGTATAAATGGTTACATGGGCTCACGAGTTATTAAGATTGCATCTCGTTTCGATAATTAATTAAATCAAGAGTTGTCACACCCCCTAAATTAGCATAAAAGTCTAATAAGATTTTGGCGTCAACAAATACCTCAAAAATTACGAACGCAAGGTCATAAATACGGAGCATACATGATATACCCCGTTAAATCTCCTAGGCTTAATAACTAGGACAGCACAATCGAAATAAACACGTAAAACTCCTTCACCAAAGAAAAACAACCAATCAACCCTAGGTGAGTTCAATACGACACAACCTAGACTAAATTAGCTAGAAATCATGGTAAATGACATTTATTAAAAGAAAGAAAGTAAATTTACACTACAAAGCAATGAAATAAAGCAAGTAAATAAAGAAATGGAAGCTTGGATAAATGGAGAAGACAATGGATAGTGTTCATACACAACCGCGACGGGAAAACCCTTTTATACTAAGAAACCCTTGGAGTGAGAAAATTGCACGCTCAAACTCTCCAAACCCTAGCTCCCAAAGAGAAAACATAACCTAAATAATCTATTATTACAAGATGTCATATAAAAATGAGATAAGTCTCCTATTTATACAAAGTTAAAATAAGAGATAAAAGAAAAGGTAAAAAGAAATAAAAGGGGGATAGGTCTTGATTAAAGGGATAAAAGAAAAATAAAAAAAGAAAAGGAAAGTGGGTAGCTCAAAAATCGAACAAAAGTAGGACACCGGTCGACCGCAGGTTGGGTCGGTCGAACGCGTGAACAGTGGAAGGACTCACTGTCTCAGCAAAAAGCACAAATCCCAAAACCTGGTCAACCGGAGGTAGGGGCACAATTGACCGGCCATAGTAGCAAAACCCACCAACCTCAGAGCAAAAAACGAAGCCTCAAATGGCAAAACCAAAGCCCACGCTGCTACAGCACAAAACGAGACCTCCACGAAGCCATAAACAAGAACAATTGCCATGGATGCCAAAAACCAATCCCTCCATGAAAATGTTAAAACCCACCATTAATGGACAAAGATCCATTTCGTGAAACTGGCCAAAAATCAACAATCCATATATGTGTTTGTTCAAAAATCATGCTCCAATTTCGAACCCAAGTCCTCAATTTGTGTGTGGCCAAAACCTGAGCAAAACCCAAGTCAAAACCCAAAATCTCCATTTCTAATCTAAGTTTGCTGCAAAAGATGGGTAAAAGAGAAAAGGACATGGCGGGTATTATACCAATTATTAGTTTATAAACAAAATAATAATTAAATAATATCTTATATTTCTTCCCCGATTAAAGGTCCGTGTTTTTTTCATTCAAACTCCGATTTGAGAACATTTCACGAACACGGGAAGCTTAGACCAAGAGCTAAAACTTTTGTATAGACTTTGTTCAAAAATTCGAAGTGTGAAATTTTCAAAATGCCCCTGAACGTGCAAACTTTAACGAATCTCTACCAAAACGCATCCAAACTCCACACTTAGCACTTTAATACCTACAAACACTCAATAATACCTCAAATAACATGTTAGAACATCAAAAGGAGGTTGCATGATTAATGAGCATAAATATAGACATTAAAATACCTGAGGGGGCTAAAATGCATAAGTTCGAGGGTAATTAAATGCATGATTCGATACTAATCACCGTGCTTGATTTCTTCCAAGATATGGTGAACACTAACACTCAATGGAGTGTAGTTACCATATTTTTTAAGTTTATCCTCCTTATTTGGATTTGGTTCCTTATGTTCCTTTTGTTCTTTCTTGTCAGGCTTTGCTTCACGCTTTGTGATTGGATTTTTTTTTGCAGCCATTGCTTCCTCCGCATTCATTATTTTTGTGGACCTCGCCATTAGTTCAATCATAGTTTTGGGGGGATCTTTGGCAAGAGTATAATAAAGTTCCTCGGGAAGCAAACCACTCATCAGAACGGTGATGGCTATTTTTTCTTCATAATTAATCACTTCCAATTTTTTATTGTTAAAATGCGTAATATACTCCCTGGTACTTTCCCCTACTCGCTGCTTTACACTTAAAAGTTAAGATACTCTTTTCACTGGCTTAGCTCCAAAACAGAAGTTACTAATGAATAGCTCGGCGCGCTGATTGAAGCTGGAAATTTATCCTCGAAGTACGTTATTGTATCATATTTAGGCTGAACCCGTGATGGTGCTTGAAAATACCCTACACCTCATTTCATCAGGAACCACGTAAATATTCGATGCAGCTTAATATTGCTCGATATGGAGAATAGGATCCGTTTTACCATTATATTTAGGGGTAACTACAGGAACCTTAAACTTAGAGGGAGTAGCTAAGTCCATGATTTCCTGAATAAAAGAAGATCATTTGACAAAACTACGTTGTAAAGGATTCTTTGCTTTCGCCATTTCACCCAACCTATCTTTCAACCTCTAGATTGATCATTTCCATGAAGGATTGCCTGCATCAGATCTATGTGAAGTAGCTCAGTTGTTCTGACCATTTGTCTTCGCTAAACTCTCCTCTTGAGAGGTCTGCTCAGTGTGTACAGATCGTTAGACGCTTGATCTTGATTAGACTGAGGCCTCATATTGATCGGTTGGACGTTGAGTGCTCCTAGATAATGCCCTGGGAGGGTTTCTATTTCCTCTAGGTCTTATACGATCAAAGGGCTAAGCTCTGCTTAGCCTTTCCAAGACACTTGGCCTTTTATGAGAAAAATAATGAACATTACAGGGTTTTGTATACCTGAGGGATTAACTTGCTTTTGGACAATAATAAGTATCTCGTGAAGTTCTAGAATAGCTGCATCTTTTGGATCTTGGAGGTGGAGGCGATATTTCTCCCTGTCTGACTTGCAATGATTGAACGAGCTATCTCATTGTGTCTTGCATGGTGTACTGTCCTTTGGTGAGACTGACGATAATCCCATTCAGATCACTATTTGGTGGTGGAGCAAGTGGAGTAGGTGGGTTGCCTTTATTTCTAGTACTGGGCTCAGGATCATTTTTCTTGCCAAAATAAGGGTGTATGAGAGTGAGAACGGTAATTAGAAACTCGTTCCCATAGACGTTGCCAATATGTTAATGTAAAAAACTAGACTGGATTTAATTATTTAATCATAGATAAAATATGAAAATAAAAAGGAAATGACACAAAATTTAAAGTAGTTTGGCTATGTATGAAAGCCTACGTCCACTGTTATGGTAATAATATTTTCAATAGCTTGCGTGCTTGCATGCTTTTCCTTCATGAAGGGGGTACAAAGTATTTATAATGACCCGGAGGCCAAGGGTTGGAATGTTAAGGGATGGAATGCTTTCATATTCAAGCATTTAAATCCTTACATTATGAATGTGATGGTTGATTGTATAAATCTCTGGTAATATGACTTTTGGTATGGTGATGTTTCATTGGTGTTGTTGGTTGGCCTTCCATGAGTTGACCGGACTTCTTTATGGTAATCGACAGAGCTACTATTTGCTGGCTAGGATTTTTGCCATGTAGAAGGACACACATTTACTTCTAATTGGTCCACGTAGGTGGGTAATTTTTTGTATCAACAGTAATGTTGTGAAATATTAACACTTATTGAATCAAAAAGGGATAAAAGGTGTAAAAGTATTTACAATTAAGAAAGATACTGCTCTAAGTGTGAAAAAGTGTTAAAACACTTAAAAGGTTGGTATGAATAACTTAATAGTGTTTTTGGTGAAATTAACACTTGAAAAATGGAGTAAAAGATGATTTTGAAAAAAAATAGATAAAATGGTAATTTTACTTAAAGTGGAACATTTTTATGAAATAAAAAAGTTGTAAAAGGTGTCTGGAATAAAAATCAAGGTTAAAGTGTAAAGGACACGAAATGGTAAAATTTCAAAGTGTAACACCAGTTGGGACGGTAATGTCCCGGGTTTTTGGCTTCGGAGGGGTAAAAAGGAAAAGCGGAATAATGTGGACATTTATAAAATATTAAAACACATAAAGGGACTTGGATGACACCGTGATAAATCAAGAAGGGTCGGGAGCCCTTGAGTAAAAAGCCCTAAATCAGTGGCTAGAGAATATGGTGCGCATAGCTGGCGGTGTGAAGCCCGTGGAAGTATACGGTATAGGATGATTTTGAGAAAAGATAAACGACATTTGGGACATGTCTAGAAATGGGTTTTGTGGTAAAATGTGTTAATAGAACATAACTTGAATGAATAAAATAAATGTTACGATAAAGGTGAAATGGAGAGGTTAATACGTAAATCTACTAATGTTCACAAGATAAGGAAAGAGGGTAAAGAAAGTGGATAATTGGGTGGTTAAGCAACCTAAATACTTAAACCCATATTTAACATAATAATGTGTTGTAAAGGATCTTAAATGATTAAATAAGAATTTTCAAACATGATTCTTGCATGTGTTGAAAGGGTGAGTTTCAACGAAATTAATAAGGCGTATTGAATTAAAATGTAAAGGGAAATTCCCATAAAGGAATGGTTCGAATAAATCAAAATTAATGGTTTCAAGTGTTGAATCGGGTGTATTAAATCAAATGAGAGGTGCTAAGTGTGAGTAGAGAAACTTTTTTACAATAATAAGGTAAATTAATCTAGATAAGAAAATTTCTCCAAACAAAGGGTTATACATTGGAACATGTATTTCCAAAGTTATACATATGTAGATACATACATATTTTCGCATGCATGTGGTTATAGCGTGTGAGTATCTTTTCTTCCGTTCGTTTCTATATAGTATGTATATTCCCATTGAGCATAGGCTCACACCCTCCCTTTGTTACAGAAGGTTGGGTGCGATTTATTATTTTGAGGGTGTTATACTGGTAAGTGTACTTTATTTATTTTAATTTAGTAGCTCTATTTACTTGAATTTTGGGGTGCTCCCCATGGGTCCCACGCGTAGTTTATCTTGAAATCGGAATCACATGCTAAACAAATGAAATGTTAACTAAAATAAAACTTAACTAATAACATTATGTAGGTTGTTCCATTGCACTTCACACCTAATACTCGGATCAGACCGGTTGACTCACAGGTAACCCATGAATCCGAGTTGGGGCGTTACAAATGGTATAAGAGCTCTAGGTTAAAGGTTCCTTTTGGGTGTGGCGTGGTGAGATCGGTATTGGATCTTTCGACGTCGGTTTGGGCCAGTCATGCTAGTTCATAACAGTTTAGTTCATGTCCTTGATAGTTAAGATTAAGAGGTTAGCAGAATAAGTGAGTTCATGCTAAGTGTCACGCGATTAAGTTGATAGTTATTAATCACTTTCGCATTTCTGATTAGAATTATAGTGAATTTATGGGTGTCCACGCATACCTATAATGGTTACACTGTAGTTGTCAATGTGAGGTGCTTCTTTAAAATTTGGTGACATAGAATCAATTGAGGTGTCGGTAGAATGAAATCACACCTAATGAGGAAGTAGCGCGAGTTTCATATAGTCAACAGTAGAGTTTGATGGTTAGGGTGTCTCGATTAGGCATTAATGATTGGTGATTAAAGGGGCATTTATAATCCTTAGGTACGACACTTATGGGTAGTTAACACCGATGATGTAATTAGGAAAATTCGATCCTTGGGGTAATATCGCAATTGATAGCATTTCGGTGAACACATGAAGTTGTGTAGCCTAATAGTGGTAGTGTCGTAACCCTTTGAGTGAGATGTATTATGAAATGACCTTGGTGATGAAAAGTATCCTTATTAGTGGCAACAGTGAGTAGTGTTCATGGTAACCTAGTGGTAAAGGTTGTGTACCTCATGTATGGAGATTAGAAAACTGAGTAGCATTTAGAAATACTGATTATGTGATGAGAATGTGTTAGTTCCTTTGGTTGAGGAGCCGAATTTAATGTATTTTTAGCTACAATGTGGCATTGAGGAAGAGGATCTTGTGCGGCATTCATGGTGTGGGCCTCTGTATTTGTAGGCAATACCCGACGTCCCATATCCAACTAGGATTAGTATAGTCGTTCTAATAGGTAGATTAGCACATGATATGATTTTTACATAGTGAGGTAATTTAGTTACATGGTTGAATATTTATTGAGAATTGGGTTAGGCAGACCTGGAGGTTTATAGGCTACAGGTGATGTCCCGTATCCTTCCATAACCGTAGTTACATTAATTATGGTTTGTAGGTGACTTATAGTCACAACCGTTTGGAAGAAAGGTAAGATTAGTATCTAAGCCTTGAAACTCATTTTAGCCCCCGAGGTAATGGCTAGGCACGAGGAAATCCTAGTGTGTGAATAGCTCATAGGCACGTTGAGGTACCCATAGGAAAAAAAATTGTGTTGCATCATTGAGGATAAATATCAAATGTTGTTATGTCTTGAGGTGTGTGAGGATTAAGGTTCACGATAAGTTATAATCTCATAGACTTGTGTCTTTGCGAGCACCAAGTAACATCAATGTGGGTATTGGAAGGTCTGTAGAGTGTACCTATGATGATAAATGTGTAAACGATAGAGTCTCGTTAGTTTGGGGTCTTCACTTAAAATGTGTTTACTATTCTTAGGAAACCAATTAAGTTAGGTAAAAAGAGGCAATAACATTCTAGTAGTGATTGAGTTAAGAGTAGGATGATGATCTCAGAGCGTTGGTTGAGTAGGATGTGTATTAGATATGGCTTCCCAATCGGCACAGATGGGTGGTGTAATCCCTAAGGTAGGGTTGTAGTTGTGTCCTTATAAGAGTGATGCTCGAATGTCATGGGATGACTAGTACAGGTGTGGTGATACTAGGTTTTGGGATGCACTAAGAAATTCAATCGAGACTTAGAGTGATGACGCCATGTGGAGACTTGAAAATGGCAATTAAGTTGGGTAGCATCGAAACATGATTGTTATATTGGGGTGTCAACTATATATGCTAGGATAACCTTGGTGAATTAAGGATTAGATCTTGGCACGTCTCGCTAAGTTCGTATGGGTTAGGAGACGTAGTAAGGTGCGGTACTTACTACCCTTAAAATGCTAATGACGATGGGTATAGTCGTCAAGTAAATATTGTATGGGTGAAAACTGAAGGTGAATCGGTGTCAATATCTTGTGGTCAAAGAAACACGATTAAGTGACTGCTTCTCTTGAGCCAATTAATGTCTGCAGAATTTGGGATTCCATCACGATATGTTAAAGCATAAAATAACCTAGGTGTAATAGGTTGGTGATGTCGTCACTAGTTATTGGATAAGGTTGATGTAGACAAGGTGTGAGGTATTCGCCAATCATAATGATTCATTTACACCAAGGGTGTGAAAGGTAGGGCCTTTCTCCAAAGGAGGGAAGTTAGGCATTGACTTCCTAAAGGACTACCGATTCGTAAATTGTGATCGTATATGAGAATGAATGGTTGTGATTCGATTCATCATGACTAGAGACTCGAGCCAGGTTACATGGCCAGAAGTGGTACTCGGTGAGAGTTTTATGAATGAGTGGCATGACTTCGAATATGCGGTGTAGGTTTACTTCCATAAGTCATAATTGGATGCTATGGGTAAAATTCCTCAAGATAGTTGCTTGTCCTTATGACTCCGTCGTATTCCTTTTGATTTCAGTAGTCAGGAATCGATATTCTCACCTATGTGGTGACTCATATCGATGCCATGTCATGGTACGACGCGGTTGGGCCTGGGGGAGTGCGGTTGGCCGGGTTTGGTCAATGCAACTCGGTAACTGGGTGCGCTCATCTGTGGTATTCTTGCTGTTGTAAAAATTTTGTGTGTGGGTGGCTACACTTTTTCCCACTCAGTTTATTAGTGGTATAAATCTCCCTTTAGACTAGTGGACTCTCGACTGGTCGGCTCGGCAGTCAGTGGCTCGGGTTGTGATGATCTAGTAAAACTTAGCATACAATGTTGCTTTGCCACAGTGAGTGGATTAGAGTTATACTCTAGTGAGTATTCAAGGATGAGATGTCTATAGTAGTACTAGGTTCATTAGAGTGACGCAGAGGAATGTGTAAATCGGGCGTGTGGTAATGATTTGATGGGATTATTCCTCCATGGGGTAATAGACTAGCATAGTATGGTTCCTGGCAAGCTCATACGAGTTGCGTAGTTAAGATGACATAAAAGTTTGTGGTACACTGGATGTACGGTCCTAAGTTATAAATTGAATTTGTGTAATATATACGACAGTTAGTTATGTCTTGATTTGCTTTGGGTGAGCTTTGATCGCTAGACATGGTTTTCTCGTAAAGGCACCGGTATGACTTAGATACTAGCACAGGTAGTGCTAAGAATGGTTGGGACTTGATCATAAGGCAAGTGGAGACTCAGAGTAAAATATGTAGTGACATGGTTGATGAAATTGTGACCATTAAGGCATTTTACATGTTAAACAATTTGTAACTTTAGTGCTAAGGACTTCAATGAATTATCTTAGAGGATTTGTAGGACTTAGGAGGAAAGTTGGTGGACTTCATGAGTATAAGTATTGATAGAACAAGAATTTTGAGGGAGAAATTCCCTAAGGAGGGAAGTTTGCAATATCCCATCCCAGTAAATTAATTAAATTATATATTGATTATAATTAAGGAGTGGTTGATTGTAAAAGAATTAGGGATGAAAATTGGAGGAAAATAAAAAGAAAAAGAAATAGGTTCGTTCAAACAACATAGGGTTGTCGTTCGAATGATAGTGCATAGGTCACGAGATAAGGACTTCTAACGATGTGCTACTGACTTACAATAGTAGTTCGCTCGAAGGGTCGCGTGATATATGGTTCGAATAACATAGGTTAAGTCATTCGAACGATATAGGCAAGTCGTTTGAATGACGTCAGTCGAGTTTTTAGATCTGATTTCTCTTGTGCGCTATCACAATTTTGAGCGTTAATTTGGTGTGATGTCAAGCCCAGATCATCCCAGAAAGGGTAAAACGAAATTTTTGGTATTAAGAGATATTTTATAAGGGTTTCTTTGGGTGAATTTGGGGTATATTGTGTTTGGAAAAAATGAAAGAAGGAGGGAGAGAGGGAGAGGGAGGTGGGTGGTCTTCCACCTCCATCCACCACCAAACCATCACTCCACCACCATTTTCAGACGATATTCCACCTTGTCCAAGCCTAAAAACCCCATTTTCACCATAGAGAAAGGAGAGCTACGAATTTTGGAGTTGTTGTTGGCAGTTTTTGGGATGAAGATGGAGCTCTCATGGAGTATGAAGTGGATTTTGAAGGGGTTCTTAGCTCGGAGCACACTTTGGAGCATTTTGGAGGATACTTTTGGTAGCCCCATGAGGCCACCTCTGGAGGTCGGAGTTGCTCCTACTACACCAACATTTCCACCACCATTAAAGCCAATAGAAGTGGTTAAACTTTACTGTTAGTGTAAAAATATTATTTTTCATTGTAGTCTTGTAATTAGACTAATTGAGTAGGGTGCATTTAGTTAAATGGTATAATTCTTACGTAGAAGACAACAAATAAAAATATTGGATTATGTTATTTGTGTTAAAAATAAGGAATGGATAATAATTTCAAGGTTTTGAAATAATGAAAGATGATGTTTTTTTTTATGAAAATGGTATATTTTCTACAAATATTATTGAAAATATTTTATGAAATAAAATATTTAAAGATAATGACATATTTCGGTAAATATTGATGAAACAATGTTCTTGCAAAAACGATGATTTTTTTGAAAATAGACATTTTTTGAATTTGAAGGAATTAAATGTCTTTTATGTTTTGAAAATATAATTTTTGCAAGTGTTATGAAATACGAGAATGAAAAATATGTTTAAACCATGTAATAGGATTTTTGGGTTTAAAATCCATCTTCTCATGCATATAGACTTCTACTGTTTTGATATTCGATGTATAAATAAGTTTAGAGAAGGTTTTTTTGGGTTTAAACAAGAAATTAAATCTAGAATTTTAGTCTTCAAAGTATGTGTAATTGGTACTAAAAGATATGATGAGAATGAGGTTGAAAGACTACACGTTAAATAAAAAGAAATGACAATTTTCTTATAAAAGTAGTCTGAAGTGTGAATGTATTTCTTGAATGAAGTAGTAAAGAAATGAGTGTTTGGAAAATGTTGATAAAAGGTATTCATTAAGTGTCAATGGTTAAACATGGAATGGTTAGCGAGTGTGACTTAGTAATGTTGTGAAATATCAACACTTATGGAATTAAAAAGGGATTAAAGGTGTAAAAGTATTTCCAATGAAGAAAGATACTAATCCAAGTGTGAAAACGTGTTAAAGTGTTAAAACACATTAAAAATGGTATGAATAACTTAATAGTGCTTTTGGTGAAAGTAACACTTGAGAAATGGAGTAAAATGTGATTTTGGAAACAAATGGGTAAAATGGTAATGCTAACAAAAATGTTATTTATCCCTAATTAATTAAATTAGTTTAATTAATGTACATTTTAGTTTAACTTAATATATTTATTTTGATGATTCCAAACACATTTTTATTAGGTTATTCTATAGATATTTATTATTGTATTATCTTGTCTCGACTCTACTCAACGACGTATTCGAGTAAAGGTATTCACGTATGTTGCACATTTGCACTTGACACATTAGGCACACATGCATATTTCTTGATCTATGTTTTTTTGTGTGACTAATTAATTATTTTTGAAATTATCTTTTTTAACTGAAATGTATTTTCGAAATAAATTTTTTTTTAACTGAAATGTATTTTCGAAATACATTTTTTTTTTTGCTTTGATTTCATCTTTTATGCTTTGCCATTTGATTTGGTAGATGTGGTCATTAGGTTCAAGCTATTACCTGCTTGTCCTTTTGAAAGTGAGGTGACTTGCTTTTGTCCCATAAGGACGCTACCTGGTTAGTGGTAGTATTGTATCTGTTAGTGTGTCCCTTTGGCTAAAACGATTTGACCCCATAGGACCTGTTGCGTACTGATCTCCTATGGCAGAAAGTCACTACCGGAAGTGACTTCCTAAGCCTTAGGCTGTTACGATTGACAGCTAAAGATTTGGACTATATTTTCACAACCGTTGGCTTCTCCTGTTTTGACGATTTTTTATCTGTGCTGTCAGATTCTTGGTATGGGCACTTCTCTCTCCTACAGCAGTAGTTCTACCACATCACGCTCATATTATGAGAACATTTTCTCTAAATAAAAGTCTTGAGTTTTTCTTTGTCACCTCATCACAATATGGGTCCCGCTCTTGCAGTAAACGTATGATGTAAATCAAAACTTTCAACATATCTTAAACTGAGGTTTGCGCCATCACTGGCTGAGAACGTCCATAAGAAATTTTTTTTAACACTCAGTATATTATATATATACATACTATATATATATATATATATATATATATATATATATATATATATGTTTATTAAATCCTGCAAGCCTGTTATTTGTTGTACATGGCGTCAGATCATATGCCACAAGAATTGACAGGAGTTATATTATCTTGGACTGTTCATCAGCCCATTGTTTCGGCTGTGCCTTGTCCTTATTAAATATAATATCACAAACTTCCTATGAGATTATATTTGGCCTCCTCGAGACATGCACCTAAACAAAATCTGTTATTCACGTTGTCCAACTTATCTTCTTGACAGAAAAATGTTCTTAACACACCAGTTATATTCTCTACACAATGGTTCCACATTTATACTTCAGTTTTGTATTTTATCTCTTGGACTAACAATCTTTTCTTGCAGAAAATATATGGGTTGTCTATCAAGCTATTTTCAAATAACTTATAGTTTCAGATGTCTATTTCCATGCTACTACAGCTATATTTTTATGGAGAAGATAAAGATGATGATTTTGCATATCAGATTTGGAAATGATTTTCAGCTATCTCATCTCAGCCAAATCAGGAGCATTTAATGCTCAAAATGCATGTGTCTAACAGCTAGTTTTTGGAAGACACATTTAAAGCATTCATGAGCTGCATTGAAGAAGACGGACTTGAATGAGAATATGTTCAAGACTTGAAATATTATTGAGAGCATTTATTTTACTACTCAGCTACACATTCAAGTGAGCAATAAATTTTATCGTCTGCTCAATCATTGAAGAAGAAGACTTGTGCCTACTTCAACATTATTTATTGAAGTCTGATTAAAGAAGGAGAAACTCAGATTACAAATTGTATTTTAAGGAGTTTCAGTATTTTACCTTGTACTACAAAAATTCAGATTTGTTGTAAAGCTTTGTTGAAGCTTCGGTTTGTACCGGTAATTGGTTCCTACCCGTAAGTGGGCCACGGGGTTTGAAGCTCGGAGTTAGCTTGCAAATAGTTTTACGCGGTGGTTTTATCCTACCCGCAAGTGGATCAGGTTTAGTGAAGCGCAAAGGAGACAGGGGCTCTAGGCGCGTGGACGTAGGCCAGGATTTGGCCGAACCACGTTAAATTTTGGTGTCATTTATTTTCCGCACCTTTATTTATTTATTTTCACATGCATGCTTGAGTTAATATTTTTAGCACACTATCTTGCAAATAAATTAATTCCGAAATTTGACTTAATTAATTTTTAAGGTTAAAATAATTATTTTTGAATTAATTAATCAATTTCAGAATATCACTTTATATTAAATACGAAATTAATTTAATATTCCTAGTGTGTTAAAATATGCATCTCTAGTTGTTTAAATTAGTTAGTTGCATTTATTTGATATTGTTGGATTTATTTCTTATAGTTGTACTAATCGAAAATTTGTCTAAGTGATTTAAATTTACTATTTTTCTAAAATATTAATTTGACTTAAAGTTTGTAAAAACTCAATTCACCCCCCCCCCCCCCCCCCCCTCTCTTGAGTATAATCTGGGCAACAGGTAATTTTAGTTCAAGTGGGACATTTTTATTAAATAAAAATATTGGAAAGGGTGTTACACAAAGTGGTTCTAAACAAATATGATTTCTGGAATAAAAATCAAGGTTAAAGTGTAAAGGACACGAGATGGAAAAATTTAAAGGTGTAACACTAGTTGGGACGGTAATGTCTCGAGTTTTTGGCTTCGGTCGGGTAAAAAGGAAAAGTGGAATAATGTGGACATTTGTAAAATAATAAAACACATAAAGGGACTTGGATGACACCGGGATAAATCAAGAAGGGTCGGGAGCCCTTGGGTAAAAACCCCTAAATCACTGGCCAAAGCATATGGTGCGTATAGCTGGCGGTGTGGAGCCCGTGGAAGTATGCGGTATAGGAAGATTTCAAGAAAAGATAAAAGAAATTTGGGAGATGTTAAGAAATGGGTTGTGTGGTAAAATATGTTAATACAACCTAAACATAATAAATGTTTCGGTAAAGGTGAAATGGATAGTTTAATGCGTAAATCTACTAATATCCATAAGATAAGGAAAAAGGGTAAAGAAAGTGGATAATTTGGTGATTAAGCAGCCTAAATGGTTAAACCTATATTTAACACAAGAATGTGTTGTAAAGGATCTTCAAAGATTAAATAAGTATTTTTAAACATAATGCTTGCGTGTGTTGAAAGGGTGAGTTTCAACAAAAATACTAAAGCGTATTGAATTAAAATAGAAAGGGAAATTTAAGGAAAGAAATGGTTCAGATAAATCAAAAGTAATGGTTTCAAGTGTTGAACCGGGTGTTTTAAAACAAGTGAGAGATGCTAAGTGTGAGTAAAGGATTTTTTTACAAGATTAAGGTAAATTATATTGGACAAGAAAGGTTTTCCAAGAAAAAAGTTTCTACATTGGAACATGTATTTTCAAAGTTATAGATACATACATATTTTCTCATGCATGTGGTTGTAGCATGTGAGTATCTTTGTTGTCATTCGTTTCTATAGTGCATGTATATTCCCACTGAGCATAGGCTCACACCCTTGCTTTGCTATGGCAAGTTGGGTGCGGTTTCATATTTTGAGGGCGTTATACAAGTAAGTGTACTTTGTTTATTTTACGTTAGTAGCTCTGTTTACTTGGGCTTCGGGTTGCTCCCCATGGGTCCCACACGTAGTTTATCTTGAAACCGAAATCGCATGCTAGACAAGTGAAATCTTAACTAAAATAAAACTAGACTAGAAACATTATGTAATTTTCTCCATTGCACTTTACACCTAACGCTCGAATCGGACTGTGATGACTCATGGGTAGCCCATAAATTCGGGTCGGGGCGTTACAGTTTAGGAGGTGGTGTATTTTAGATTGAATGGTTGTCCACGTGGCTGAAGGAAAAGGTTTTAAGGCTATAATTTTATATATATATATATATATATATATATATATATATATATATATATATATATATATATATATATATATATATATATATATATATATATATATATATATATATACAGATGAGCTCTCTCTTTCTCTCTCACACAAATATTTTGAGAAAATGTAGTAGGTTCTAATACCATGACACCGAAAAACTGTTAAAACTCAATATTATTTTTCCTTTCGTGGAGTTCCTTCTATGGGGCTTTATGTGTTTCAAGAAAGTTACTTATCAATGTGAATTTATAGGCCTGTATATTATACTAACTCCAAGTGTGGTTGAATAAAAATTGTCATCTGCATGAGGGAAATTGGTTTTTCAAACTCCAATCTTGCTACCATTATAGTCGACTCTATAATTTTGGCTAATAGTTGAGCCATTTTGATTAAATTTTTTTAATTGCTCATTGACAATCAATTGTGGTTAAGTAAAGGCATGGACAATGATTATATTACAAATTTCTCCCATTTAATGTACCCGAATTCATTCATTCTGAGTCTAATTTTATATCAAACAAACACCATGAAGTCAAATTTATTTTCATGTTAGAAGTTAATCATCTATGGATTTACAACAATTAGAGGACATGTTTATCACAGTGGAAGGAATTGATTGATCAATTTTTCAAAAGTTTTATACATCTATTCTATGTTCATTGAAGCAAGCTCTTATGACATTGTTATAATTGCTAATCTAACTAAGATTGAAGAGGTTGCCAACTTCATTTTTGACTATCAAGTTATTCAAAAATATTCAAGTCATCATGTTTTACCTCAACCTGTCTGTATACTAAAGCCTAGTCATGTTTAGACAATTGCAAAGCAATATTTCAACACAATAGATCCTCATTCTACATCCTTAAGTACCGATGGAGCTTGGCAAAATATCTCAGTTTTGGCACGTAAAAAATATCTTAGTTATACAGTCATGTGATCATACATTGTTTGAACAAAAGCCTCTTGATCGGGACATATATTATATACCATCAACAATGTATTATCCTATGGATTATTCAGATCCATTATTGTTTCAAGATCAAGGGTTCAAACCCATTTCTACATATTTGGCAATGCTTCTTGAAATCATTGATGAAGGGTTCAAAAAGCTTTTTGTAGTTTAATTTGAACGAGTGAGGGTATGAATCTAGATTTGAAATATATATATATATATATATATATATATATATAAAACGATATCATAAATCCATAATATATTGCCACGTGTCAATAAAATTAAATATATTTTCATTATTCATTCATCAAACATAACTCTTTACATTCATGAATTCTACTATTCACTAAATCTCTCCACATTGTTCCAATTTTCTCTCACCTTCTTGAAGCTAAAATTTGTGTCCGGCGTTCAATTCTTTGTAAACGTCATCGACAATAGCTTTACCCAAATCTCTTAGTCTTCCTAAGTATGTAACAAAACTCAAATTCTTTTTCTCTACTACTCTCAATTGTCTATAAATTAGCGGTGGCTTTAGAAAATGGCAAAGCACTAAAAAGAAAGTAACGTGGAGTATCTTGGAATCATCTGAACGTTAACCTCTCTCCATAGTCTACATTTAGAAAGAAGTTGAAAAGATAAAGTGGGTCGATTGAATTTTGTAAAAAGCTAAAGTCAAAAGAGAGAAACTTGAACATTAAAATACTACATTCACTCAAGTCTTTGAAGACCCAAAAACTAAAAAAAGAAAAAGAAAGGATTCAATTTTTATTCTTCAAAGCTTCAATTTTTAGGTTGTTTAGTAAATTTTAGCTTTTGGGTTTTGCAAGATTTGTACTTTCGAGAGGTTTCTTGCTTTCATATTTAGGTTTATGAATCAAAAGTAATTAGATTCGGTATGTGGTTATTAGGGTTACTTAAAGGTTATGCTTTTCTGCTGATTTGTTTGAGTGAAAGGTTTGTTTATGTTGAAGTGAAATTGGGTTTGAAGTTTATTTGGTCTGAAAAATCTATAGGGGTTTAGGGTTGTTTGGATGTGGGAATTAAGATGGTAATTTATAGGTAGAAGAAGAGTGAAGGTTAGTGGAGAAGATGATTTGTCACTGGGAGGATAATCGAGGGCGAAAAGTAGTGTCACGTAGGAACGCTAATCGTTGTTTTCGGTTCGCGAGCTCAATACAAAAAACCTAAACTACAACTAAACTTTCAAAACAAGTATAGTGGTAAGTCGAGTATCGTAAGAAATCCAAAGGGAGTGTTGGATATATTTTAATTGATTTATTACTTCAAGAATAAAAGTGTAAATGGTGATATGGTGGTTTTGGTGAAAAAGGAAAAATAAGAAGTTAACTCTAAACAATATTAATTAAACGAGAGTCAGGATCGCATCCCCTCCATAGACTAAACAACTAATAATTAGAATTTTGGTTCGAAAACATTTAACCAAGCATTTTTAGTTAATCATAAACATCACGCAATAAGAAATTTATCTCAAAGTTGCGAGATAAAACATTCAATTCAAAATGGTCACATGCAGATTAAAATCGGTTTATCTCTATAAACACTAATGTTGCATCACAAAGAAAGTTAAACGAATAATAAACTTATTTTAATACGCAAGGTTTCGATTAAACATGATTTTACACAAAACCTAATTTTCGGAGATCGACGCCCATCAATGGCGGACACACGGCCCAAACCCTATTTTATTACTCACTACACTTGGTTAAGTAAATAAGCTAGATTAAAGAAAGAAATTAATTAAAACATTTATCTAGGAATGGAAATTAAACATAAAGCAAGAACAAAGGAAAATAAGAACTATATAAATGAAGGAGAAGATGAATAGTAGCGTACAACAATCCAAATGGAATAAACCCTATGAGAGAGAAGCTCTACCCAAATCCCCCTCTCTTACAAATGCTAAAAACTAACTAAAAATGAGATTCTCTACAAAAATAAACTAGTGGTTATATTTATACTGAGTTACATAAAGGAACAAAAGAAAAAGGAAAAAGTAATAGAAAAAGGGGGGATAAGACTTCAATTAAACCAACAAAAGAGAAAGGAAAAAGAAAAAAAATTAGAAGAAGGAAAGAAAAGTAGCAGTAAAAGTGGTCAGGAAAATAGGGGACCGAATCAATTTGGCTGAGTTCTTATCGATTCGGAAATGGGAGACCTGAGCACTGGAAGAAATCGAATCGATTCGGCTGAGTCCGAATCAATTCGGTGCTGTAAAATTCGACACTGTCTCTTAGCGAATCGATTCGCCAAGTAGGGAATTGATTTGCACCTGTAGGTTCGTGTTCTTCCCCTGGCCATCCAACTCCAACAAAAAAAAAATAAGGTCTACCATTGTTGTCCCAAGTCGAGACCCATAGGTCTACACGCCACTTTCGCGGACAAATGATTGCATTTAGCGTATGCAATAAGTTGATAAACCCCTAGGTTACTCTAGTGGACGAGTGTCGTCTCATGAGGGTTTTCAGGGATGAACGCCCCAAATATCATATAGTTTTCTCAAAATAAGCCCAGTCAACATGCCACAAAGTCAATAATAATGAACAAGATTTTAACATGTTATTAGAAAAGTGAATGAATTCATACAAATGTCTGTAGTTACTAACACTATAGAACGAACTTCATCGAATTGAAACCTTAAAAGTGGGAGGGGAGAAAGCACATGAAAAATATGATTTGACAAAAACTGATATAAACCGAATAAACATAAAATCATGCATATATTCATCCTTACCGCATATAATGCTCAGCAAGTGAAATCACTATGAAAGGGGGGGGGGGGAAATACATGGGACATGCGGGCATAAAGAGTAAATATAAACTGAAACTAGACCGCGCACATGTCACAAATGAAGAACGCTATATATAAAATAAAAAATATGAAATATCAATGAAAGATACCCCTCATTAAAGGAGGCAAAAATTATTTTCACAACTTATCAAAATTATTTAAACTTTTAAATTGACCTCACCCTAACATCACATAGGAGTTTATAGGGTTGTGATATAGGCTAGGCTCGGGTTATGAAATGAAGGAAATATATACGGATTCAAAGCGTTCGAGGATGAAAAACTTGGGATAATTGAAACTTGCGAGAAATTTCAAAATTGAAAAATGATTTCCATAACAAGCATTAAATCTGAAATTGGAGAGCAACAAGGATAATTGAACACAATATAAAACATATACAAATTTCTCTTTTCTTTTCTTTTCTTTTCTTTTCTTCTTTTTCTTTTCTTCTTTTGTTTTCTTTTATTTTTCTCTTTTCATTTTCTTTTCCACAACATTTTTTCTACTTTTCTCACTCTTTTCATGCTTAATTGCAATCGCAAGACAATAACTTCATCCAATCCCGAGTAACATTCCTAACAAAGGTATAGAAGGTAAAATGTATGGTTTATACTCCAATGAGGAGTTAATTATGGGATTTTGGGTAATGAAATGAAAGGCTAATATTTAGGCTCAAACCGGTTGACTAGGGAAATATATAAGGTGAGGTCAAGGTCAATATGGGTTATATAACAAAGATTTCCAATGATCATTTCATAAAGTTTACGCAATTCTCAAGTTAAAACAATTTTGAAAATCATGCTCAAGTAACACATTTCAAGATATAAACTCAAATAATGAACGATCAAAAGAAAGAATAGTGAGATTACCGATGAATGTAACATTTTCAAAGAGGAAAGAATAGTGTATAAACACTCACAAACGAAGAAAGGCCCAAATCTCACTCGGTGTAAGTATTTACAATGCAACAAAAGTTTACCGAGTTATAAAAATCTTAAACCAAAAAATTAAAACACGAAAAGTGCATGCGCTCGTGGGACTAAAGTTTAATTCATGAAGTTATTCATAATATCAATGATTTGAGGACTAAAGTATAATAACTTCTAAAATCGAGAACGTGCATTATTGAATGTCTAATGGATCGGGCAATTATTGAAATTTATCATCAGAAACAAAGGAAAAATGCCGAATAAAGGAGAAAAAAGAAAGGAAATGTTTTTGAAAAATTTTAATTTTTAACAAAAGCATGCTTTGTAACTAACATGTGATCAAATCCATGGACTAAACATGAAATCAATAGAATATCCTACACCCCTAACTTAAATGTTGCATTGTCCTCAATGAACATTAAGAACACAACACAATGATTGGAAAGGAATGATATTACCCCAAATTGGAGCGATCCCCGGATAAGTACGAGTCCATTGAAACTGTAAAACAAATTAGTACCGAGCATAACAAAAAAAATAACAAAAAGTTTAACTAATTACACTAGACTAAACTAAAAGAAAAGAAAGAATAAAGAAAGAAAGAATAAAAATCTAACTATTTACAACCTACAATTTGGACTTCACACTAACTATACACTAGAAGTCTAAATTTTTTCGGGTCCGCCCAAAATAAGATTTGGCTTTGAGGGATAAGCGATGGACCCTCCTTTGAAAGCATACCTCCCAAAAAATATGAATTCCGTTTGAAAAACGGAAGGCATGTGTAAGGCATAAGAAATGAACTATAGCCAATAATAAATTTGAGAGGGGAAATGGGAGATTTGGAAACTAAGGGTGATAAGACAAAATTGATCTCGAGAAAATTAAAATCACATCCCTAAGGTTTTTCAATTGGAAGGGGAGGTGGGGATAATGCTAGTGAATATCCCATGAGATGAAGAATCTCAAAATAACATTCTCGTTCAAGACTCGGGTCAAAGTCTTCAAGACTTTCAACAGATTCTTGTGATAAATTTAATGGTTCGAGAATAGTAGGGAATTAAGAAAAGGAAGGACCATCAACCTCACTACAGTTGGAAGAATTGATACGAGGTTGGAATTCAAGAGTGCATGGATCACTCTCAATTATTTCTTCCTCAAAAGGGGTGAGGTAAACGCAAGTTTGAACCTCAACCCGACTTTGTGAGGAAGAAATAATATCATCGAGTTACACATTTTTTTTACTTGTCCAAGCCTCATAAATCTCGACTTAATCATTCAATTCTTTATTCCCAACATGTAAAGTTTGTTCCCAAGACAATGAGGGATTACTTAAAACTTCTTGAATTTCACGCTCGAGTCGTTCATTCTCAAGAATTTTTAGGCTTTCTCATATAGTCTTGGGATTATAACTTGGAAACTATTCTCATAACAATTAAAGTTATCTAAAGAGTAATATCAATACATTTCAAAATAGGTAATTCAACAAAAGCGACAAGCACCAAAATTTCAATTTCTCAAAACAATCTAGCGCAAGTCAAAACGAAAGGATCTAATAAAGAATACAAATATGAATAAAAGAAATATTACAAAGTATTAAATCAATTATAATCTATAACACAACAGTCCCCGATAACGGCGCTTTTTTTAATCGAGGGCAAAAAGTAGCGTTCCATAGGAACGCTAATCGTTATTTTCGGTCCGCCAGCTCAACATAAAAAACCTAAACTACAATTACACTTGCGAAACAAGTATAAAGGTAAGTCGAGTATCGTAAAAAATCCACAGGGAGTGTTCGATAGATTTTAATTGATTTATTACTTCAATAATAAAAGTGTAAAAAGTGATATGGTGGTTTTGGTGAAAAAGAAAAAATAGGAATCTAACTCTAAACAATATTAATTAAACAATAGCCAGGATCGCGTCCCCACCATGGGCTAAACAACTAATAATTACTATTTTGGTTCGAAACCATTTAAATGAGCATTTTTAGTTAATCATAAACATCACGCAATAAGAAATTTCACTCAAAGTTGCGAGATAAAACATATAATTCAAAATGGTCACACGCGGATTAAAATCGGTTTGTCTCTATAAACACTAACATTGTGTGACAAAGAAAGTTAACGAATAATAAAATTATTTTAATACACGAGGTTTCGATTTACCGTGATTTTACACAAACCTAATTTTTGGAGCTCGATGCCCATCAATGGCGGACACACAACCCAAACCCTATTTAACTTCTCACTACACATGGTTAAGTAAATAAGCAACTAATTAATAAATTAAAGCAAGAAATAAATTAATTAAAACATTTATCTAGGCACGAAAATTTAATATAAAGCAAGAACAAAGGAAAATAACAACTATATACATGAAGGAGAAGATGAATAGTGGCTTACAACAATCCAAATGGAACAAACAGTAGTAGAGAGAAGCTCCACCCAAATCCCCCTCTCTTACAAACCCTAAAAACTAACTAAAAATGAGATCCTATACAAAAATAAACAAGCGGTTCTATTTATACTAAGTTACATAAAGGAATATAAGAAAAAAGAAAAAAATAGAAAAAGGGGGGATAAGTCTTCAATTAAACCAACAAAAGAAAAAGGGAAAAGAAAAAATAGAAAAAGGAAAGAAAAGTAGTAGCAAAAGAGGTCATCCAAACAGGGTACCAAATCGATTCGGCTGAGTCCGAATTAATTCGAAAATGGGATACCTGAGCACTGGAAGAAATCAAATTGATTCGGCTGAGTCCGAATCGATTCGGTGCTGTAAAATTTGACACTGTCTCTTAGCGAATCGATTCCCCAAGGAGCGAATCGATTCCCCAAGGAGCGAATCGATTTGCACCTGTAGGTTTGTGTTCTTCCCCTGGCCATTCAATTCTAACAAAAAAAATAAGGTTTGCCATTGTTGTCCCAAGTCGAGACCCATATATGTGTGTGGCCTACTATCATGCGCGTGTGATCAAAGACAGAACCAAATCGAGATCAACCTCCATGAAAAAGACCTGTCGTGGCTGTAAATTGAAGCCGGGAGCTGCCATGTTCGTGGCACAAATACCATGGCCTACTGTAAAAGATTCCCATGCCGAGACCACCATGCCAATAATGGCCAAAGACCCATATTCATGGATGTTGCCAAAGCCGAGACCCATTTCCAAAATTGTTAACTCGGGACCCGATTCGATCCAATTTCTCAAATCAAGACTCCAATAGGTTGAATCAAAGTCTCGAGCAAAAACCTGGGTTTGGGCCAAATCGCCATTCTCAAATTTGTTGTAAGTTGGACAAAAGAGAAAAGGGACATGGAGGGAATTATTCAAATTGTTCGTAATAAAAATCATAAATTAATTAACTTATAATTCTTCCCCAATTAAAGGTCTGCATTTTCTTTGTTCGGAATTCGAATTGAGCACCGTTCAAGGACACGTGAAGCTTGACACGAGAGCTATAACTTTTGTGAAGACTTTGGTAAAAAAACAAGCGTGAAATTACTAAATTGCCCCTGAACATGCAAACTTAAATGAAACTTTACTAGAACGCGACGAAATTTCATACTAAGCACCGTAACACCTAAAAACACTCAATAATACCTCAAATAATATGTTAACATATAAAACGGAGGTTGTGTGATTATTGAGCATAATTATAGAAATTACGGTACTCGAGGGGGCTAAAATGCGTAAGTTAAAGGTAATAAATGCAATGTTTGTGACGTATCAGAGGATGCTGAGCTTCATATCTCAGATACCCATCTCTAACTCCAAGTAATTTCTTATCAACCCAACTCTTCTATAATTTATTTATATATAGCAAACTTTTCTGTTAATTTTATTTATATTAAATTTATGGGGTTCTTTTTACCTAAACCCTCGGGATAATATTATATTTAAGATACTCTAATGTGAGTCTAATTATTAAACATCTAAGAGTATCCCTAAATACAATATTATCTCAAGGAGTAATGTCAAAATTTCCCTAAATTTAGTTATCGAAGAACTTACTAATAGTTAGTAGTTGAGTTATGTAAAAATTATAGTGTATACATAAAGTTGTCATCACAACTCAGCGTCGACATTTGTCATTCCAATATGATGACACATCTACACTACATTAAGCTTTTTTATTTTCTAGATTAATATACATACATATGTATTTGGTCAATACATGCATTCAGTTGGTTCATGTACAAAAATCTAAATGGGGCATGTTTACATTAAATGTAATAGATACATGTATTTGGATAGATACATTATAGAGATCCTATAAATACCCATGTAATGTTGGCATTTGAAGTGAAGTCATAAAAAGTAAGAAATATTGTGTTAGTAGTAAAAAAGATTATATCCTCATATTGAGTGCTATCTCTCAACTATTGAGTGTGTTAGTGTATCTTATTATATCTCAAAATATTTTTTTTATTTTTGATAGTTGTGGTGACAAAAATCTCAACACAAAATAATTTATCAAAAGAAAACGATCACCGGAATTCAAGAAAGAATAGCAATCACACAACACGAGAATATCTGTGGTTCGGCAAATTGCCTACGTCCACGGAGAGGTCTACTGTTTCTTATTTAGTATCTCTCAAACTGCTTTTTTTTACATGGCCTATGACTCGGGCCAGGAGTACAATATATATGCAGTTAAGAGAATGTGTTAGTAACTAACACGTTGGCCTTATACCCCTTGAATATCTCTCCGAGATTTGGGGGATAAACTTGATCATATCTTTCACTCTAACTGTTATCTAAGGCTTATAATTTGGGTCGGGCGCCTGATTCATTTATTGGGCTTGACCGGCTACTCTTGTGGGCTTAGTTGACAACAGGTAGCCATAATTGCCCCTAAAAATTTTGGGGCCACAATTTGGGCTCGCAAATTTTAAATAGCATCTTCTAGTCCACTTCTAATGGCATTGTTGTAGTTTATACAAATGATAAGGGCGTGAATCATTGTTTGGCAGTAAGTATGGGTGGAAAATATTCTTCGATCAGAATTCACTTTCATTGAGGAGTTTAAACCATGGTGTTAGACGAATTTCGACGTCACTTCAACTTCTTGCTTCTCTCACTTTCAAGCCATCTCTTGTTCTCAAGCTTTCTCTTCATTACTTCCAAGATATATTTCACCTCAATCATCTTCATTAGCCCGTCATTTTCCATCGTTTCAAGCTTCACTCTTTTTCCTGTAAGTTCTAAGTCTTCCCTCTTTGTGTATTTCCCTTTGTCATTTTTAATTCTACTGTAGCTGGGGTTTTTCTTATTGCAAGGATAGACAACAAATCCTTGGTAGAGTTTAGAAAATGTTACAACATCCCTAGTTGGGTGGATATTGAGTGTGTCCCTGTTCCTCGTAATGTTCGCGACATTGAGGATGGCCACTGGATTCATGTTCTTTTGTTGTCCCAAGGGGGTTTAACTTTTCCCCCAAATCGTCTCTTCTTACACTTCCTCAAGTATTTCGATATAGTCCCATCCCAATATTCTCCAAATGTTTGGAAGATTGTTAATAGCGTTCATAGAATAAACCAACTCTATGGCACTAAGTTAGGCTTAATTGAAATATGTTTTTGTTACTCCTTTTCTCGTACCAGTTCTGGTCTTCTTTACTTGAAAACGAGGAGTCTGGATAGGGTGTTGGTAGTTAATCTACCTAATTCCCATAAAGATTACTGGTCATAAGGATTCATAGCTAAGAACTGGCAGTTCCCTCCTCTGGTAGGGGGTGCGAGGTACATAGGACCTCAAATTCCTACTTATGGGAAGGAATACATAGGTTGTTGTTTAATCTCTCTATCTTTTCATTATTGCTATAATATGTTCTTCCTTCAATGTTTTCCTTTTTCTCTACAGCAAAGTCCAAGAGCCAAGAACCTGCTCTCTACTAGATTCGTACTACTGAGTTACTGAAGACCTGGAATATAGGAGACTCTATTGCAGAAGGTGAACATCCTAGGCTGGCAATTTTCTCATTGGAATATAACAACACTACATCCATCTTCATTGCTCATCCAGTTGACTCCATTCCTCATCTTGATATCCCAAAGGAAGAAGAGGAGGAAGAAGGTTCTCCCCAACCTATTGACTTAGACGAAGAGGAGGAGAGAAGTTCAGAGTCTGGTGTTGCTAGAGGTGGTTGTGAGGCAGGATCTTATGAGGAGGGATCCAGTGAAAAGGAGTCTGGTGGAGAGAGATCCAGTGAGGAAGGCTCCAGCTCAGGTGGTTCTAGTTTTGATAGTTCTAATGAGGAAGATATGGCTCCTCCCAGAAGGAAGAATTTGATCCTTTATTATGATAATGATGACGTCTTGCTGTCCAGCATATTGAAGATACAGAAGACCAGGTCTGGGGATACTGCCAGTGGTTCCCAGACAGAAGCTTATGAAAAGTAAATAGAGAGGAAAATGAGAGAAGAGGAACAGAGGGATAGGGAGAGAAAGAAAGAGGAAGAGAGAAAAATAGAAGAGGGGAAGAAGAAGAAGGAAGAAAAGGAGAAGAAACGAGAAAGTAGACACAGGCTTCCCTGGTGCCTGTTGCTGCTCCATCTGAGGGGGATTCTATGGCTCTGTCCCCTCATCTGGCCCCTATGATGATCAAGAGGGCAATATTGACAGAGGACCGAGAGCAATCCTCAAAAATGAGTCCAGACTTGTTAGCCCTGAAGGAAGACTAGGAGCTCGCTTTAGTACATTTCTTTTCTTCTCCGTTGTTTACCTGGTTATTTTCATCGCTTGCCTTATACTTATTTCTTCTTGCAGTTTCTGTCTGACTACTCTGTCTTCTGCCGTAGTCGAGACATGCTAGTAAGGAGAAATACTGACCTTGAGAGGAGCTTGAAGATAGACTAGAAAGATCTTATAACAGCTAAGGCCTTATTTACCAGGGAGAGGGTCGGGGTGGCCAAGGAGCTATAGGAGCTCCGTGAGGCTTATGGGATGTTAGTGGCTAGTAAGCTCACCATCACCAATGAGAACACGAATCTTGCTAAGAAGGTGATGAACTTGGAGGCAGAGGCAGCCACGGTTAGGGAGAATAACTATAATGCGAATGGGAAGCGGCCTACGAAGACACCGAGAATCAAATTTAATATATCTTTCAGGAAAACTTCAAGAAAGGCTGGTATCGAGCCTTGGTTGCTGCTAGAATTTTTTTCGAATCCCCCCTGTTTATCAATCACAATCCTGGCACATAACCTGTTGTGGATGAAGCCCCAACTGTGACCCAACTTGTTTCCCCTTCTTCTGATGTTCCTATTAGTCCTGACGTTGATGCCCCGACACTTGGGGAAGAACCGAATAAGGTCACCATTAGCAAGGGGAAAGAGCTAGCTGCCACAGAGCAGGTCGAGGTCGACCAATAGATTCTTAAGACTATCTTTGTATATTCTAATTTTTTATTCTCTTTCCTTATCATTTAATGTACCTATACCTTGATGGTGCCAATTTTTAATGAAAGGATTTGGTTTGTGCTTTTGCTAATACACTTTTGTTATTATTTCTCTATGTCTTATACTTTGTTGACCTGAATGATTACATTCCTTCCTCTTCTCGCCTAGGCCAAATCCTTAGTTCTAATGAAAGCGACCAAGTTCGTCGATCATTCGTCAAGATTTAAAAATCCCTCAGGACAAGGAAAAAAGATTATAAGGATCAATCTGAGGTTGTATCCAGGTAGAAGGATAGACTTAAAATAATGAAGGAGGTCGGTGTCTCCATTCAAGAAGAGATAGATGCTTTGAAGCCTAAACTTTTAAATGCCTTTGAGATTAATCAGGTTGGAGAAGTTATGCAACAAGAGAACGATGCCTTAAGGAAGGAAGTCACGCGCCTCGAGGAGAATGCACCAAGCTTTTCCCCTCTAGTCATAAAAGATTCTTCTTCGTCGACTAGGTAGGGAGCTAAGCCTAATGACAATGATTCAGCCAGGAAAATTATCGAACTGTGGGGAGATGTTCGTAGGGCATATGTGATAGCTGTTAGGCTTCAAAGGGATGTCACCCTACTGAGGCGCTTGTTCAAGAAAGGTCCTCGACAAGTGTGGGCAGATGGGAATGACCAAGGCTGGACAGACGCTTCCATAAAGTTAAAGGAGGTCGAGGAGCTATCTTTTATCAGAGAGTGGCTGAGGGCCCTTAGGGAGTTAAAAGTTCCTAAGAACTATGTCCCTTGGTATAGACATGAGATCACTCATTTGTCTCTGGAGCAAAATCCATTCAGAAGGGATAATTGTTGGATCCCAATAGATACAATCCCAAGGCAATGGTTAGAGTCAAGCCCGTAAGAGGTCGAGGAGGACTTTTCCCCTTATCCAGACGATGGTCAAAAGGCGTGAGTGGATGATTACCTCGCTCAGAGACCTAGTCCCTCTTAGGATCCAATTTATTCTTTCTTCTTTTCTTATTTTATCACTGTTGTATGTGTAACCGTGTAACCTTTAGCAATAAAAATTTTATGTTTTGGAAAGTTGCCGACTAAACATGTTTTTGATTGATAATTCTAGTGATTTTGGGATTCTCAGTCGATTAATCACGAATGAGTATTCTCCCAGTCCAGTATGTCATAAACATACCATTCCGCCTTACTTTACCTTTTAGGTCATATCGTCACATTTCCTTAGGCCTATGTAAGACAATGGTGAGGATACATCTGACGAGCGGGTAATCCATTTGGGCAAGATTTTGAATCCAAACTATATTGGCGACTAACCTGGGTTGGCCATATTGCGTGAGGATCCTCTGGAGGTCTTTACATTTGCCAGAGTAACCTCAGAGGCCAATTGTGTCACAAACAATGGCCTGAGGTGGGTGATTATGTATCAACCCTGCTTGCTTCATTATGGCAAAGTCCAGCTGGTATAATCCCGACTACTGTGATGTAACCACAGGAGGCTATTTATGTTAAAGCAGTGAAGCCTATTAACTTAGAAATGATGCTTAAAATAACATACATTTGAGATAATCAACATATATAGAATTCCAAAGCCAATCGAGTTTTATTGATAACAGTCATAAATAAAAATACAATATTAATTTGTAAATGAAAATTTTGCCTAAACTAATGGTGCATGAAGAAATTTAGAAGTAGAATTTCTTTAGGTTGGCTGCATTCGAGGCTCTCGGTATATTCCTGCCCTTCAGTGTTTCCAAGTAGTAGGCCCCTTGTAGGTTGTTGTTTATGACCTTGAATGGTCCCTCCCAGTTAGGCCCAAGCTTTCCATTTGATGGTTTCACCGCGATGCAAAGAACTTTCCTTAGGACGTAGTCTCCGACCTGGAATTTCCTTAGGCTGACTTTCTGGTTGTATTGTTTGGCTAGCTATTACTAGTAAGATTCCAGCTTAACTAGAGCCAACTCTGCTCATTTTTTTGCTAAGTCAAGCTCGATGAGTAACGCTTCATCGTTTTGGCCTTGGTCGACCAACGTCAACTTTATGGTTGGAAGACCAGCTTCTAAGGGGATGATTGCTTCCATTCTATATGCGAGTGCAAAAGTCGTTTCCCCAGTTTCTCACCTCGGGGTGGTGCAATAAGCCCAGAGGATGTGGGGAATTTCATTTTCCCAAGATCCTTTGGCTCGTTCTAGTTAATTCCTCAATCCATCGATCACTATCTTGTTATAAGCCTCATCTTAACCATTGCTTTGAGGGTATGCTACAGAGCTGTAGTAGTGCCTAATTCCATGATCATTGCAAAAGATTTGTAAGGGGACACTCTCGAACTAGGTCCCATTATCGATAATGATCGTCCTGGGTATGCCGAAGCACGTGATAATATTCCTCCATATGAACCTTATCATGTCAGCATTACTGATGTTCACCAGTGGCTCTGCCTCTATCCATTTCGTGAAGTAGTCTATGGCCGCCAATAGATACTTCCTATTTCCAGATGTAGTAGGAAGAGGGACCACGATATCTAGGCCCCACTGGGTGAAGATACAGGGTCTAGTTAAGGACTTTAAGTCGATGGCGAGTTGGTGGACTAAGGGCAAGTGTTTTTGGCATTTCTCTCATCTTATAACATAGATTCTAGCATCCTTCTGTAGGTATGGCCACCAGTATCCTTCCTTTATTTCTCAGAACGCTATCGATCTTCCTCCTATATGACTTCCATAAATCCCTTCATGGAGCTCGTGCAGGACTTGCTCGACATCTTGTGGGTTGACTCACTAGAGGTAGGGGCCACTAAAAGATCTTTTGTACAGTTATCCCTCGGGAGATAAGAGAAAGCGAGCAACCTTGACTCTTATCTTATGGGTTATCTTCTTGTCACTGGGTAACTTATCATTTTGCAAATAATCTATAATGGGATCCATCCAGCTAGGATCTTTTTCAATGTGGAGGATTTTCTCAGGGACCTGCAAGTCAGTGTCCTTACGAATCCTAGGTTACGCAAGGAAATCAATTTGAATTGTTCTTCTCATGTCTGAGTTTATTTTCGAGCTTAGGGCTGCTAGGGCATCTGCATCGTTGTTCTGTCCCCTAGGGAATTGCTGAACATCGACTTGATCGAAGTTGTCCATTAATCCCTTTATAATGGCGAGATAAGCTACCATCCTTTCGTCTTTTGCGTTGAAGTCATCACTTACCTGGTTGGAAACTAATTGCGAATCTCTGAAGACTTGAAGATGCCTTACCCCTAGTAGCTTTACTTTGCGTAGTCCGGTGATCAATGCCTTGTACTCCACCTCATTGTTGGAGGCTTCAAATCTAAGTTTAAATCCTTGCTCGAGCACCGTGTTCTCAGGAGTCACTATCACAATACTCACTCTATCCCCCTTGAGTTGGAGGATCCATCAACGTATAATGTGGAAACACCTAAACCTTCCTTTGAGCGACTAGTTTTGGGGTGATCACAAGGATTCTCCCCTATGAATTAGGCAATGAAGTCCACCAATAGTTTCCCCTTAATAGTCATTCTTAGTTGAAAGTGGATATCAAACCTTCCGAGCTCGACTGACCATTTGGATAGTCGGACGGAGAGGTATGCTTTCCTTAGAATGTCTTTAAGGGGGTGTGAAGTAACTACGAAGATGGAGTGAACTTCAAAATAATTCTTTAGTTTCCTTGAGGCTACCACAAGCGCGTAAGCGAGCTTCTCTAATGGAAGGTATCGTTGTTCGGCCTCCAAGAGAGTTTTGCTTGTGTAGTAGACTGGATGTTGTCTTCCCTCCCTTTCACATACCAAGGTAGAGCTTACTGTGTGGTCTGACACTGCTAGGTAGAGATATAGAGGATCGTTCTACCCAGGAATTACAAGCAAAGTGGGCCTACATATGTAGACTTTGATCTCCTCCAGGGACCTCGAGCAATCTTCGCCCATTTTACTCCTTTGTTCCTTTTCAATAATTGAAAGAATGGTTGGTGAAAAATCGAAATAAATGCGATGTGTGATAATTGATTAAATTTGCAAATTTCTAATTTGGCACACTTATATAATTAGAATCTATATAAACCAAATTAATTCAACCACTAAACATGCATATATGTGTGTGCGTGTGTCAACCCATAAATAGATAAAGCATGTGACACAAATATTAAGGAAAAATCCCGAAGGGCAAAACTTTTTATTTTTAGAACTTTGAAGAATTCACAAGACCATTGACTTACATACAACCTGACAACCGTGCACAAGTGTAACGCACAGTGTCTTCGTCAAACCTCCAAAGCAATGGCTAGAAATAACGGCGGCTGGAATCTCCCGCAAGAACTCCAGGTGGTCAGCAATGAAGAAGAAAAAAGTTTCTCCATAAAAGTGAACTTTATAAGGACTCCATCCATAATAGCACGCATCTCTCCGGTTGTAGAGTTCTCCCCACAAAGATTAAACCACAGTAAAGTGTGTTTTTCAACACCAAAATAATTCACTAAAGCATATTGGTAGTTTGGTTAATTATAAACAGAAAGGGATTAAACCCTAAAAGGAAGAAGCCATAAGTATTCTGCTTTCGCAATTTTTCTGTTCTGTAAAACGCTGGAATTTCTTAAAGAAAACAATACCATTTAATGAGTATTTATAATAAAAACATGTCGTCTAAAAAACTGTGCTCGTTCAAATGAGATAGCATGTCGCTCGAATGAAGGACAGTTGTCGCTCGAACGAGATCACGCAACATGCCTATCTTGCGCGAACGACATTGCTATGTCGTTTGAACGACTGTAGCGTCAAAAAATTATTATTTTAATTTTCGCTTCAATACTTAGAAAAAATACTCATTCTCAAATTTTGACGAAAAAGTTCGCTCCAATACTTAGAAAAAATTTTGTAAAAATATCCCAAAAGCTCTGAGTGTAAAATTAAGGTATTTAAAACATAACCTTACCAAAATAAACTTTGTGGAGTCTATTTGATGAAGAACTTGATTAATTTGGATCCGTCTTGATGTAGATAGCTCTTGAATGCTCTTCGACGGTATAGCGGTGTATGACATAATAAATTGATAACGGACTTATAAAAAATATGTCCTTACAGTTGGAATAGTTCCTAAGACTTAGAAATGAACCGATTGAGTGCGGCCAGCATTCCTGTTAGCTTATGTACGTCTCTTACTATTTGGGGTGGCTGGACCTTGATGATCGCGTCGATCTGGTCGGGGTTTTCTTCTATCCCTCTCTTACTGACTAGGTATCCAAGGAATTTCCCTGACTAGACATCGAAGGAATGCTTACTTGCATTAAATTTCATTCGGTACTTCCTGAGGGTTTCAAAGGTTCTAACTAGGTCGGAGAGGTAGTCATTCTTGAGCTTTCTCTTAACGAGCATGTCATCGATATAAACTTCCATGGTATCCCCCATCTGGTCTTTGAACATCTTCGTGACCATCCATTTTATGTTCGCCTTTTTTGTGAAATGCGTATCTCAACGCGTTACTTCGCTTGGAGGGGTCTCCTCCCATCTTCCTTGGCCATTTGATGAACGAGTCGTCCTTGATCTTTTCTAGGATCTTATATATCGACTCTTTGAAGACTGTGTTTACATCTTAAAATTCCTTTGAGGCGTCGTTCATGTTCCTATTCTTGGAGTTGTTCTTGCCTCCGTTCTTATTCCCTTTCTTTTGTGGTTCAACCTTCTCTCCCCCTTTGCCTGTCTTCGTGCGGCCATTTTCCCTTGTGTTAAGATGGGTCACATCCTCGACTTTAGCATATTTTTCAATACGGTCCATTAAGTCATCGATGGTTGTGTCCTCCTTCTTAGTTAGGGACTGGTGTAAGAGGTAAGAGCTAGACAGTCCTATTTTAAAGGATGCTATGACAACGTACTCATAGCAGTCTTCAACTTCATTAAATATCTCCCAGTACCTCTTTGCTTACTCTCTGAGGCTCTCATGTGGCTTATTCTTCATAGTGAGCAAAGCATCCATCCTCTTTAGATGAGAGATGCTCGTAATGAAGCAAGATTTGAATAGCTCGACCAGGGATTTGAAACTCTTGATGGATCGGTGAGGTAACTTCTTGAACCTTTTTTGGGCCACGTCGTGCAAGCTCGAGGGGAATATTCTCCCATGAGTGCATCATTATGATTCCATAGAGTCATTCTTGTCTGTATTTTCTAACATGGTTGATGGGATCTATTTTCCCATCGTAAATCTTGAACCTCGAGATCATGAACTTATTTAGGGCCTCCTCTTCTTCTATCGCCCTTGAAAAATGGGACTTCATCTGAGTTTTGAGAGCTCATCTTGCTAACTCCCTTTTTGATATGGCACTATGGTGAGCTGGGTGCTGGTCCATATCTCTCCGGACCAGAATTCGAATATCATCATTCTGCTGATCAGGACTTCTGTACTAGTGAACTATTCATGAGTTCTCAAAGTGCTGGTCTCCCGACCTTGGTCTTTCCATTCTTCTCGAACCACGTTTTGGTCCTTTTCCTCGGCTATAAGATTTTCTCTCCTGAGGGCTAGGAGTCCTACTATGGCGTCGCCTCATATTTCGATGGAGCTCTCTCTCCAGTCTATCCAGTCACCTCTTGAGGTGGTCATTCTCATTTTCCCATTGGCGAGTGGCATCCTCCTGTTCCTAAAGCGTGGCTCATAGGCATCGATTAGCCTAGATATTTGTGTGGACCTCGGTGGCCCTTTACTTTCTTTAGAGACCTGCCTCTCCTCGAGAAGTCTCAGGTTTGAATGGAATATTTCAGACCTTACCCTCAGGGGTTTAGCTATTGTTGAATGTCTCCTACTTAAGGAGCGTTACTGCTGTGATGTGACATTGCTAGTCCTTACTGGTAAGGGTTTTCAAAGGAGAAATCAATCGTTTCCCACATACGACGCCAATTGTGGTGACAAAAATCTCAACACAAAACAATTTATCAAAAGAAAACAATCACCAGAATTCAAGAAAGAATAGCAATCACACAACACGAGAATATACATGGTTCGTCAAATCGCCTACGTCCACGGAAAGGTCTACTGTTTCTTATTTATTATCTCTCGAACTGGATTTTTTACATGGCCTATGACCCGGACAAGGAGTATAGTATATATGCAGTTAAGATAATGTGTTAGTAACTAACACGTTGGCCCTATATCCCTTGAACATCTCTCCGAGATTTTGGGGATATACTTGATCATATCTTTCACTCTTACTGTTATCCAAGACTTATGATTTGGGTCGGGCGTCTGATTCATTTATTGGGCTTGACCGGCTACTCTTATGGTCTTGGTCGACAGTAGGTACCCACAATAGTAATATATTTGGATGAAGGGGTTTACGCAGGTGTTCTCAAGTTGAATGAATATTTTATCTTTTTTAATGAAGACTCTAATAATTTTTTTCCTGTCTGAATTTTTGGGGTGTGATGGTTTTAAATTCTTTAGAAGGTTTCCTAATTTGTATGTTTGCTTCATGCATTAGTAGTTCACTATATTTATACTTACAATTCTCCTAATATAGATACTAATATGGTTTGCTACATATTAAGATTTTGTAATCTATTTGATGAGTTCGTCTTGAATGTTTTAGGGATATTTTACATTATTTTCAATGTACTTGTATACATAACAGTCTCTTTCATTTCAATTTTTATATATTAGTTTAATATTATTTTTTATTTATTTAAAATAATATTAAAATATTAAGGCACATTATTCACCATTAAAATATCGTTCTACTATGTTAAATATATTTTCAACATGCCTTAACTATACTCTCTTTCACAATGTGGATCTTCAGAAAATATCCTTTTACGGGCACGCAATGTGTGGCCTACAAACTAGTATGATATAAAACACTACACATCTATTTAATGTTCCCGCTATTTGAAGTTGCCCACGTGGAAATGAATCTTTAAGCTCACAAAACAAAGCTTTAAACCCGCAAAAAACCTTTTGCTACCCATAAAATACTCTCACTACTTCTCAACCTTACAACTTCTCGTTCCTCTTTCAAACCAAAACACCCTTGTCTCCTATCCATTCTTCTACTCCTTTAATATTTCCACGAGGTGGTGATACATTGAACATGAAGAGGGTGCTTTTCCTTTGGCTTTCCCACTATAAAAAATTTTGTTCGTTGAATACATTATCCCCATCATCAACACATTTTATTTCAAAGTTAAGCCTTTTAATTCTTTTTGAAGATTTCAATATCAGTTTCTCTATAAATTATACAATTTTTTTGAAAACTGAATATATTGTTCTACGTATGTTTTTGGTAGAGATTTCAATATCGATTTTATTCAACCAAATCTTTCATGGTTATTATTAGAGGAAGTCGTGAACAAGTATGTCAAAAAAATAAATTCCAAAAGTTTTTTAAAATACAATGAAAGCAACATGAATTTTGATGTATTTTTGGCTATGTCATATTTTTGGGTTTTAATTTCAGCTGAAGACAATGAAAATATCATGAATTTTAATGAATTTTAGGTTGTGTCATATTTTTGAGTTATGATTCCCGATGTAAATTTGATTATGCGTTAGCATGTGTTAAGGATTATCGGTTTAGGAACTTGAATGTGATTAATACTTTTGAGTTGTTATGTTGCACATGTCTTGTTTGTTAAAATACCTTAAAGAGGAGACGATTGTGAGTACTTAGCTAAAGCTAAGGCAAATTATTTATAAGGACATATATATATATATATATATATATATATAGAGAGAGAGAGAGAGGGGGTTCTTAAGTGAAGCAAAATAATAAATTTTTTAATGAACCTAATAAGACATTAAAAAATAACCCAATCAATTTTAATTCCTTCTTGTAATTGGTCCGTACCAGTGGTAATGGCACGCATGTGACATGTGTTTTTTTAATATACACACCCACCCACCCCCATTATTTCTAACTAGAACATCCTTGGTTCCCCTCACGACTGACTGGACTATTAAAGATAACATTCATCCTCATTTCCCAAACCCACGTCACAAACAAATCTCCCAAATGCATCCTCCAAAATGCTCTAAAATATGCTCCTTCCAAGCAAGACTCACTTTAAACTCCATGGAAACCCTCATCATCATCTCTAAAAATCTCCCAATCCTCCTCCAAAATTCATAGCTCTACCTCAACAATGGTGGAAATGGGTATTGTAGACTTGAACATGGTGGAATACTACATAAAATGGTGGTGGAATGGTGGGGGGATGGTGATTTGTGGTGGCAGGAGGTGGAAGACCACCCACCTCTCTCTTTCTCTCTCTTATTCCATTTTTTCCTACAAATAAACTCAAACACATCCTTATAAAACCTCCAAAAACTCCAAATTCCCATTTTGTCCAATTTGGCTTGATCTGGGTTTGACAACGCACTAAACCAAAGGCAAAAAACGTGACAATGCACAAGGGAAAACTGAGTAAAAAAAATTCAATTTACGTCGTTCAAACGACATGCCCAAGTCGTTCGAACGACTTCTCAATCTAGTTAGAAGTTTGATTCGCATGACATGCCACTATAAAGTAGTGGCATGTCGTTCTAAGCCATGCTTCTAATGACATCCATCTTTCTTCTATTGACACAGGGATTAAAGCAAGGATATCGTTCGAACAACCCCTTATTCCATAATTTTATATGTTATATTTTTTACCCACAATTCTTTCATAATCATCTTTAACTCCTCTTCAGAATAATTCATATTTTATTTGACTGAATTATTGGAATAAGATATTACAAACTTCCCTCCATGGGGAATTTTGTCCTCGAAATTCTCGATCCATTAATACTTAAGCTTATGGGGTCCACCAATTCCTATTCTAAGTCCGAGAAATCCTCCAAGACAAATCATCAAAGTTCTCAACACTAGAGTCACCAAATACTCAATTTGCGAGATGTTTTAATGCTCACCATTTCGCTAACCATGACATTACGTAATCGACGCCCAGTCTCCATTCTCCTCATGATCAAGTCCAAACCATTTCTAGCACCACCTATGATAGTGCCTAAGGCGTATCGGTGCCTCTATGGAAAAACCCTTTTCAACTAGTCAACACTCACCCAATGTGAATCATAACACAACCAACCGTTGTATTCATCATCAAAATCAATTCTAGCTTAGGACGGTACATCCTGTGTTCCATAAACTTTCAGACTATCCTAACTACGCAACTCGCATGAGCTTGTCGATAGCCATCCTATATTATTCTCTCACTCCAAGGAGGAATATTATCATCAAGTCATCATCGTATGCCCGGTTTATACCTTTCGTCACATCACTCGGATGAATCAAATACTACCCTAGGTGTCTCATCCTTGAGTACTCACTAGATCTCACTCTAATCCACTCACCGTAGTAAAGTAACATTATATGATAAGTTTCCTTGATTTCCGACACTATAATACGTTCTAAAGTCATCATCCCGCACTTTGCAACCCGAGACACTAACTTCCAAGTTGACTAGTCAAAAGTCCATTAATACTAAGAAAGATCGATACCATGGGAAAACCGTGTGGACGAGAGCGCAACCACTTGTACGTTGAACTTTATGAAATGGCAAGAATACCTCACATGGGCGCACCCAGTTATCGAGTTGTATTGATCAAACCCTATCCACCGTTATCTACCGAAACTAATTGCACCATGCCATGACATGGAACCAATCCGAGTCACCTCATAGGTGAGAATACCGATTCCGGATTATCAAAATCGAAGGGAACACATGAGAGTCAGAAGGAACAAGAAAATGTCACGAGGAATTTTTCCCATAAACATATGACTCTGACTTACGAAAGCAAACCTACGCCGTATACTTGAAGTCATGCCACTCATTCCTAGGGTTTTCACTGAGCATGAATCCTATTCACATACCCCGGCTTGGGTCACTAATAGTGGCGAATCGAATTATAATAATTTATTCTCATAACACTAAAGAAATTTACAAATCGGTGATCCTTTAGGAAGTCAACGCCCAACTTCTTCCTTGGGGAAAGGCCATACCTTTCCCATCCTTTGTGTACATGAACCATTTCGATTTACGGATACCTGATGCTTTTGCCTGCAATGACCCTGTCCAATCCTTAGTGACGACGTCACTAACATACTAAACCTAGGCTATTATCTGCCTTATCACATCGTGATCGAAATCCCAAATTCCCATAGTCGTCACATAGTTCAAGCCATACACTCACCTTACCGTTTCCCTCGCCCACGCGAGATTGTCACCAACCTTACTTTCAATCTCACTCACACATAATTTTTATAATGATTTCCATTTTTAAGTCTCCACATGGCGTCATCACTCATAGTCTCGAATAAATTTCTTATTACATCCCTAAACCGAGTATCACCACACAATGCTAGTCATTACATGACATCCGATCATCAGTCCTATAATGACACATTCTATCTTTCTACTTCAGGGATTACACCACCCATCTGTGCCGATTTGGGAAGCCACACCAGACACGTACACTACATGACCAGCAATCTGGGATAATCACCTGACCCTCAACACAATAATCACTATAATGCTACTGCCTATTTTTACCAGACTTAATTGGTATTCTAAGAACACCAAACACATCACATGTAAAAGTTCCAAAACCTGATAAGATTTCATAGTCCATAACTTTATAATTATAGGTGCACTCTACGAACCTTTCAATACCCACATTGCAATTACTCGGTGCTCGCAAAAACACTAGTCTATGAGCTTCTATTTATAGTGCACCTTAACCATCAAATACCTTAAGGCGTCACAACGTTCAATATATCCTCAATGACGCCACACATAATTTGTCCTAAAGGAACCTCAAAGTGTCTATGAACTACTCGCACACTAGGATTACCACTCACCTAGACACTACCTTGGCGACTAAAACGAGTCTCAACACTTAGGTACAAATATTACTTTTATCTGAAACAACTGTGACCATAAGCTACATACAAATCACAACTAGTGCTACTAAGGGTTTTGGCAGGATGCAGGACATCGCCTACAGTTTATAAACCCTAAAGTCTGCTTCACCCAATCCTCAATGAATGTTTAACTATGGAAACTAAATTTCCTCACTATCATGTGCTAATCTACCCGTTAGCACGACTATATAGATCTTGGTAGGATATGGAATGTCGGGTATTGCCTATGAATTCCAAGGACTACACCTCAGACGCCACGCAGGATCCTATTCCTCAACACCACATTATAATCAAGATATACTATACCCAAGTCCTTAACTAAGGAGCTAAAATACTTTCTCACCAGGATCAATACTTATAATCGCCACTCAGCCATCTAATCTCCACAGATCTAGGTCGCAAAGAATACTACTCACTACCTTCACTACCAAGGCTACTCTCATCATGAGGGTCACAAAAGATCATAGCATTGCCACTATAAGCCAACACAACTTCATATGTTCACCGGACTACCATCAATTCCGATGTCACCCCAATGATCGAATTTGCCTAATTACATCATCGACATTAGCTACCTGTAAGCACTGAATATAAGGGTTATGTACATTTCAACCACCAATCATTAGTGCCTAGTCGAGACACCCTAACCATCTACCTCTACCGTTAACTATGTGCAACTCGTGTCATTTGTCCAATGGGCGTCATATCACTCCATCCACACCTCAAATGAGTCTATGTCACCAAAAATTTAACACAATCACCTCACACTATCAACCACGGTGTCACCATTATTTGCTTGCATGGACACCCGTAAATTACTAACAAATCTAATCAGAAACATGAAAGCGATTCATAGCATTTAACTTGATCGCGTGCCACTTGGAACTAACTTAATTGTCGAGCTAACCTCTTTGACTTTACCATCGAGTACACAAACTAAACCGACACCAAACTAGCATGATACACCTAAACCACACGTACGTCGAAAGATCCAATACCGACCTCGCCACGTCACTCCCTAAAGGAACCTTGAACCTAGATCTCTGATACCATTTGTAATGCCCCGACCCGGATTTATGGGTTACCCATAGTTAATCCGTTATGACCCGAGCGTTAGATGTGAAGTAGAATGAATCAACCTATATAATGTTGTTGCTCCAGTTATTTAAATTAACATTTCACTCGTTTAGCATGCGATTCCAGTTTCAAAATCAAATACTTGAGGAACCTATGGGGAGTAACCTGAAGTCCAAGCATACAGATATACTAACGTAAATTAAAGAAAGTACTTACCTGTATAACGCTCTCAAAATACGAAACAGCTCCCAACCTGCCACAACAAGGCGATGGTGTGAGCCGATGCTCAGTGGGAAATATTCAAATGTAGTATAGAATCGAATGGCAAAAAAGAGATTCTAACACGTTATGCCTATGTGCACATGCAACTACATTGTATACATATATACGTACATATACATATACTTAATGCATGAAATAATTTTTACTTCTGAAAACCTTATTTATACAGATTAATTTACCTTAATCTTATAAAAGACTTCGTTTTACTCATTGTAGCCTTTCTCGCTTTATTTAACACACATGGTTCAACACTTGAAATCACTATATTTGATTTACCCAAAATTATTCCTTTACCAAAATAACCCTTCTTATTTTATCCGACGCACTTTAGTATTTTCGTTGAAATCCACCCTTTCAACACACGTGAACACCATGTTAGAAAATACTCATTTCATCTTTGAGAACCTTTTACAACACATTCGTGTGTTAATTATGGGTTTAGCCGCTTAGGTTCCTTAATCACCCATTTACCCACTTACTTTACCCTTTTTTTACTTTATGGACATTAATCAATTACACATTTACTTGTCCATTTTAACCTTTACCGGAAGAATTATTAATTCATTCAAGTTAGGCTGTGTTAACACATTTCACCACACAACCCATTTCTTGACATGTTCCTTATTCCTTTATCTTTTCTCGGAATCTTTCAAATACTGCATACTTTAACGGGCTCCACACCGCCGACTATGCGCACCATATGTTCTGGCCTGTGATTTTGGGTCGTTCACCTCAGGGCTCTTGGCCCTACTTAATTATCCCAGTGTCATTTGAGTTCCTTTTAATGTGTTTTAATATTTTACAAATGTCTACAATACCTTACTTTTCCTTTATACCTGGCTGAAGTTAAAATCCGGGGCTACACCCCAACATGTGTTACACTTTGAAATTTTACCATTTCATGTCCTTTATATTTTAACCTTGATTTTTATTCCAAAATCACACTCATTTACGACCACTTTGTGTAACACCTTTTCCTATATTCTTTTTTCATAAAAATATTCCACTTTAAGTAAAATTATCATTTTACCCATTTTTTTCTAAAATCACCTTTTACTCCATTTTCATAAGTATTAATTCTTTACAAATACTATTAAGTTACCCACCCTAACTTCTTAAGTGTTTTAACACCTTAACACCCTTTTTAACCCTCGAGTAATATTCTTCTTAATTGGAAAAACATTTTCCTCTTTATTCCCTTTTCAATTTCATAAGTGTTAATCTTTTACAACATTACTAAATTATACACACTAATTTTTCCATGTTTACCCATTAACACGTATTCAATACCTTTATTAACAATTTCTCAAACCACACATTTCCTTACTTTCTTTATTCAAAAAATTCATTTACACTTAAGACTAATTTTATAAGAAAATACCATTTCCTTTATTTTACATGTAGTCTTTGAACTTTGTACTTATCATATTTTTAACCCCTTTTTCACACACTTTAAAGACAAGAATTTCTAATTTTCTCATTTCATGTTTAAACCCAACAAAATCTTCTTTAAACTTGTTCATACACTTAGTACTAAATTACTGTAACACCCCGCCTAATAAAATACCGAGTAATCAGTCCTTTATTAAATTAAAATCAAGGTGAATGATGTGGTTCATTCTTAGCATCACTGTCGAAAATAATTTTCCAATTTTATCACCCTAATTAATTAAGCTAAGCATCAAAACATTTAGAATATCATTTCATTTATTAAATCCCATCGCAAAAAACCTTTTTAAGTATAAATCAGTTTAAGAATAACATAAATACTGAGGATAACAATCATCTAAAAGAAACATGTCAACTAGATTATTCAAACTAAGTCCCTAACCATAAGTGAAATCATCATGACACGAAATAACTCCCAAATGAGTCTGTATACTGAAAGCATAAATAGATACAAAATCTATAATAAGTCTAAACTAAAATAGGAAATCGAGCGACACATGACCTAGCTATGAAGTGCTAAATGAAGAGATTAATCAAGGAAGAGATCGTCTAGAGCAAGGTCCTGCAACTCCCACATAAGTTGTAGCACGTCCAATCCAAAGAGTCTACGCCTGACGACCCTGTGGCTGGGCACCTGTAATATATACATATATATACAAGAGAGAGAGAGAGAGATGACAGGAAACGGGTCAGAGTCCGAGTGTAAAATAGTTTTAAAAATAGTTTAGCACGTATTTAAAATATTTACCGGCTAATATAACAACCATGTTAGTACGTGACACTCTCTTGAAAATTCTCACGTCTCATCTAGTGTGCAATCCTACCATACTACTAAATGCCTCATAAGTCTATCTAACTCGTATCCTATAAATTTCATTTCGAGAAGTCACAAGACTATGATTTTAGTTTAGAGGTCAATATCTTAATGATTTCTCATTTTCCAATTAGGTTCGCTCACGACCTAATACAATTTTACCCAATCTTTACGCATAAAGAACTCGTCTCATTTTATCATCAATTATAATCATTTCGTAATTACTTCTCATCCCTTGAAGTATTCTCTCTTCCTAAAGGTAAATTCAGTAGGTACACCCTCTTTAACATACTCGTCTAAGTCATTCACGAATCTTCCAATTCCTTAGTTAACGTGCGCACACGATTTCCAATATATGTCAAACCCCTCATTAACCCATGGTTACATCCCATATAAAATTTCATTCAACGGAATCTACTTAGACCCTCATGGTCCTCTTCATGACCCATTATACCCTTTAAATGATATTCAAGGGTTCCAACGTATTTTATCCAAATTAAACAAAAAGAGGAAAAATATACAGTTCCCAGGAGGGGTAAATCGATCGATGAAAGGGGGTCGATCGATCGATCGACATTCTTGTGTTGATCGATCGATCAAGCAGTTCTTGCCCAAAATCTACTATTCCAACTTACGAGTTTCATCACCTTTCAACCTCTAAATCGTGCTTAATGCATCCCAAAATCCCAAACAATTATACCACTGATTAAATACACCTATCTACATGATTTCCTACGTAAATCATGTGTGAATTCATCAAAGATATCGAATTAAAGGGCCAATTCAGCAGAATTATCAGGAACCCTAGTTTTGTATTAATTTCCAAAATTTTCATTATTCTTCCAAATTTCTTTCTATTAAACCATTACAAATTCATGGGTAATCCTCTATATGTGACAAGGTTTCCAGGTTTCATGAATTACTCCCAAAATATGCGATTTAAATCTTCTAAATTATATAATTCTTCCATAAAAACATGTATTCTTAATCCTACTCTAACATGGGTGAAATATTAACTAGGAATTTGCAAGATAGATACTTGCCTTAATATAGTAGGTCTGATTCCATGAGTTTGACAGGTATAGGCTTGATCCCCTCGCTCCGATCTACGTTCTGGTGGTGGTGGTGGTGCAATTCGGTTGGTTCTTGGTCTTGGATTCTTGGAAGACATTTCTCCTTTCTTCCTCTCACTTCCATTCTAGACTTTTGAGAATGTATCCCTAGAAGACTCTACTACTATCTGATATTAATTCCCAATTTTCTTCATTTAGCTAAGGCCTAATTTGGAAATGACTAAATCGCCATCCCGGGGTGCCGGTTAGGCCTAAAAATGCCCCGAGACCCAAACTAAACATTCGGGTACACTTTTCTAGACTATCTCGACCCTTCTGAACACATTGGCGTACTCAAAATGACCATACGGGTGACTTATAATTTATTCACTTTTTATAATAATAATATAGTCCCGACACGACACAGGCGCGTCCCGACTTAATTTCCATAATTTTCATATTATTCACTCGTGACAATTTTAATAAATTCAATTTTACATATTAATTTATTCATTAAGTAATATTCAATAAATTTCTAATAGTTACTAACTCTCTTAACGCTAGTAAATATTTAAAATAAATTTTCGGATTAATATTAAATTAATTTATCTCAATTACATTTAATAAATCCCCAATTTAAAAGCCATAAAAATATGGGGTATTACATACTTCCCCCCTAATAACGAAATTTCATCCCGAAATTTAGAAAATTAGTCGTACCTGGTAAAAATAAATCTGGATATTTTTCGCGCCTATCTGCCTCGCGCTCCCAAGTGGACTCTTCCACGTTATGATGCTCCCACTAGACCCGTACAAGTGGAACTACCATTGACCTCAATATCCTCTCGCTATGGTCTAGGATAGCCATTGGTCTCTCCTCATAAGAACTGTAGGGCTGTAAGTCAATATCCTCTATCGCGATATGAGTGTGGGCCATATCATCCCGAAGATATCGTCTCAACGACGAGATGTGGAATACATCGTGAGTACGGTGTAAGTGCTGGCAACCCCAATCTGTATGCCATCGGCCTTATCCTCTCGATAATGGGAAATGGTCATACGTACCTTAGAGCCAAATTCCCCTTCTTCTTGAATCTCATTACTCCTTTCATAGGAGACACACGCAATAATACTTGGTCCCTTATGCTAAACTCTTGGAAGGACCGCTTTGCATTGCCGTATCTTTTCTGTCGGTCCTGGGCTACCCAAATGCGACTCCTGATAAGATCAATCCTAGCTGACGTCTCTTGAATCACCTCTGGTCCGAGAAACTTGTTGTCCCCCACCTCTAGCCAATAAGCGGGAGAACGACAAGGTTTTCCATACAAAGCCTCAAATGGGTCCATGTCGATCGTGAATTGATAGGAGTTATTATAAGCGAACTCCACTAATGGAAGATACGGCTCCCAACCTCCTCCAAAATTAAGGACACACATGCATAGCATATCTTCCAGCATCTGATTGGTATGCTCTATTTTTCCATCCGTCTGTGGGTGATAAGTTGAACTCAATCTCAAATCTGTACCCATGGCCTCCTGAAATATCTCCCAGAAGCACGACACAAAAATCTTGTCTCGATCAGACACAAAATCCAGGGGCACCCCATGTAACCTAACTATCTTGGCAATAAATAACTGTGCATACTGGCCCGTGATGTAATCTATCCATACTGGAAGAAAATGAGCTACCTTGGTTAATCGATCCACTATAACCCATATGGATTCGTGATCCTGCTGTGATGTAGGCAACCCAGTAATGAAGTCCACGAAAATACTCTCCCATTTCCACGTACGTATCTCCAGCGGCTGAAGTAACCCTAGAGATCTATGGTGGTCCACCTTTACCATCTGATAGGTGGCGCACTTAGACACGAACTCTGAAATGTCATTCTTCATCCCACTCCACAAGTACTGTCGCCTCATATCCTGGTACATCTTATCCCCTCTGGGATGTACCGTAAATCTAGACTCGTGCGACTGTGTCATCACTACATGACATAAATCTTCTCCCTTCGAGACCACCAATATCCCATTAAACCTCAAACCACTATCAGAACTCACTGAATAGGATTCATCACCCTCAGCTAAAAGCCATACAATCTGATCCTAATAAAAAGAATTCGCTGCTTGTGCCTGTATCACCCTCGTAACAATCTCGTGTGTGACTGACATAAGAGATATAAAGGAACGGGCTATCGCGTCTTGGTGTCCTAACTCTTTCCACTTCGCTCTTTGTACTTCCGCTACGTCACCTACCGGTCTACAACTTAACGCATCAACAACCACGTTAGCCTTCCCCGGATGGTACTGTATCTCGAACTGGTAGTCTTTCACAAACTCTAAACACCTGCGCTGACACATGTTCAACTCTCGCTGAGTGAACAAGTATTGTAGTGACTTGTGGTCTGTGAACAAGAAAAACTTATCCCCCAACAAGTAATGTCTCCAAAAACTCAATGCAAACATGACCGCTGCTAGCTCCAGGTTGTGGGTGGGGTAATTCCTTTCGTGAGGCTTAACCTTACGGGAGGAAAAAGCTATAGTCTGCTCCTCTTGCTAAAGTACTCCACCAAGTCCCTGTAAAGAGGTGTCAGTATACACTTGGTACTCCACTCCCGGCCTGGGCAAAGTAATAATTGGCACCGAAGTCAGCTTATCTTTCAGCTCATCAAAAGCCAATTGATAAACATTATCCCATACATACGTTACTCCCTTGCGAATCAGATTCATCAATGGACCCGCCATCTTTGAAAAGCCTCGAATGAACCATCTATAGTACCCGACTAACCCTAAGAAACTATGCACCTCTGTCGCTGTCGTGGTCTGTCCCCACTCCCTCATCGCCGACACTTTGCTCGGGTTAATCGATATCCCCAATTCTGACACAACGTGACCCAAAAATTTTACCTCCCGTAACCAAAATCCGCACTTCTCATGCTTAGCATAAAGCTGATGCTCTTGTAGAGTCTGAAGGACCTGTCTTAAGTGCTCGGCGTGCTCCTCCTCTATCTGTGAATAAATTAGGATGTCATCTGTGAAGACGAAGACAAACTGATCCAAGAACTCTCTTAACACTCGGTTCATCAAGTCCATGAATAAGGCTGGAGAATTTGTTAGCCCAAATGTCATGACTATAAACTCATAGGACCCATATCTCGTCAAGAAAGCAGTCTTCGACACATCATGCTCCCTAATCTTTAGCTGATGGTATCCCAATCTCAAATATATCTTCGAAAAGAAGGTTGCTCCTCTCAGCTGGTCGAACAGGTCATCGATTCGAGGCAACAGATACTTATTTCGTATCGTGACCTTATTCAACTCTCTGTAGTCCACGCACAACCTCAGTGAACCATTTCTCTTCTTCACAAACAACACCGGAGCGCCCCAAGACTAGGTGCTCCTATGAATGAAGCCTTAGCCCAACAGCTGATCTATCTGATCCTGTAACTCCATCATCTCTATTGGATCCATACGGTATGGTGCACGTGCTATCAGCCAAGTGCCCGGCATCAAGTCTATGACAAAGTCTATCTTTCGACTGGGAGGTAGGCTCGATATCTCCGAAATACATTCGAAAACTCATGAACAACTGGAATCGAATCCAGGGGAATCACAATCTCCTTAGAGGTATCCTCCTCTATGTAATATAAATGGGTGGAATATCCTCCCTCTAGGCGAGGCATCGCCACCAAAAACTTCTCCTGACCCGGAATGGCAAAGATAATACTCCTACCGAAATAATCTATAATGGCTCTATACGAAGTGAGCCAATCCATGCCAATAATGGCGTCGTACTCATACATATCTAAAACTAGCATGTCCACTGGTAAAATAAAGCTACCCATATCTATAACTGCACCCCGGAATATAAAGAAAATCAAAGACCCATTCCCCAATGGTGAGTCTACACGTGTCACTGCACTCTCTGTCGTGTCTAATAACCCTAAGGCCCGTGAAAAGTAAGTAGCTATAAAACAGTGTGATGCCCTAGTATCAAATAAGACTCGACCTATAGTGCCATGCATAGGAAACGTACCCTCAATCGCGAGTGACGCCTGAGGTGATACGGCCTGGTGGACATTATAAATATGTCCATACTGTAATTGCTCCTGCTGAACTAAGGCGGTTGGGATGGCTGATAGGGGTGACATCTGAGCTAGCACTGGAAGGGCGATCGAAAAAAGTGGCCTTTGCTGCTCATTACGGGCACCCTACTGCTGTGGGGCCCTATCCCACTCTGGGAAATCCTGACGCCTATGGACATTCTTGCAACATCCAAAACACCTACCCCTAAAGTTTCCTCCCCTCTGTCCTTGGTGACCACGACCCTGTTGGTTGTTACCACCCCGCCACTGGCCCTGTTGGCCCTGCTGATCCTGCTGCTGATGGTGTTGGCCCTATTGGCCATGTTGACTGGACTGGCCCTGCTGGCCCTATCTAAATCCCCCAAATCCCTGTCTGGAATCACCGAATTGGAATCACTTGGAAGGGTCCCCCTGATGGGAACTCTACTCACTGTGACGGGTCCTCCCATGGGCTGGCCCCACCAGTACTATTGCCCCCTGTCCGGCTCTGATGGATGGACTCCCCTGCTCATTTGTTTCCCTACTGATGGAAGCGGTGATCCTGGTAGTGCAACAGAGCGGCGTTGAGTACATCAGTGTAAGTACCCAATGATATATTACCTATGAGGTGCTGACGAATCCTCCAGGCCAATCCATCTAAAAATAACAATATCTTCTTTTCCTCAGTGGGTGCCTCATCCGGCACTATAGTGAGAAGTCTCGTAAACTCCTTCTCATACTCAGCAACGGTCATAATCTCTTACTTAAGATTCAGTAACCTCCACCTCACCTCAGTCTACACGACGGATGGTAAATATTTGCGATCAAACCTCACCCAAAATGACTGAATCGATATGTTGTCCCTCTCCTCCAAGGTGGTGGTGGACTCCCACCACTGCAAAGTGGCCCCCACTAGCTTGAACGAATCCAGTAACTGTCCCTGCACGTCAGTGCACTCATACATGTGCATATGCCTCTGGATATCCTTCTTCTATTGGTTGGCGATCACGATGTTCGAATTACCCAAGAACTCTGGGGGATGCGCCTTCTGAAAGGCATCCCTGACTCTCTCCCATGCGGTGGGAAGTTGTGCTAGTACCAATTCTACTGCCTAAACCTGGGTTTGAGCCTGCTGCACCACCGCTAATGCGGCATTCACCGCCTGAGCAACAATGGCAGCTACTTCAGTTGCATTCATCATTCCTTGAGCCGAAGCTGCTGGCTGCTCGGGCTAGGCATTCCTGTCTCGGGGTGCGCATCTCTTAGGCATCACAGCTATTATTCAATCCCAAATAGTTGAAGACGTAAGCGTAAACACAAGAATACAACAGTCCTAAAAACAGGGCTCTATATCAAAGACGTTAAGGTGGAAGCGAATAAGTCATACAGGTCCTAAAGAACACTAGAACCTGATGCTTTGATACCACCTATAGCACCACACCTAATTAAATATTGGGTGATCATTCATTTATTAAATTAAAATCAAGGTGAATGGTGTGGTTCATTCTTAGCATCACTGTCGAAAATAATTTTCCACTTTTATCACCCTAATTAATTAAGCTAAGTGTCAAAACATTTAGAATATTATTTCATTTATTAAATCCCATCGTAAAAAACCTTTTTAAGTATAAATCAGTTTAAGAATAACATAAATACTAAGGATAACAATCATCCAAAAGAAACATGCCAACTAGATTATTCAAACCCGTAACCATAAGTGAAATCATCATGACATGAAATAACTCCCCAATGAGTCTGAATACTGAAAACATAAATAAATACAAATTCTCTAATAAGTCTAAACTCAAATAGGAAATTGGGAGACACATGCCCTAGCTATGAAGTACTAAATCAAGAGTTAAATCAAGGAAGAGGTCGTCTAGAGCAAGGCCTGCAACACCCACATAAGTTGTAGCATGTCTACGCCTGATGCCCCTATGGCTGAGCACCTATAATATATACATATATATACAAGAGAGAGAGAGAGAGAGAGAGAGAGAAAATGACAGGAAATGGGTCAGAGCCCGAGTGTAAAACAATTTTAAAAATAGTTTAGCAAGTATTTAAAATGCATATCGGCTAATATAACAACCATGTTAGTACGCGCCACTCTCTTGAGAATTCTCACCTCTCATCTAGTGTGCACGCCTACCGTACTACTAAATGCCTCATAAGTATATCTAACTCATCTCCCATAAATTTCATTTCGAGAAGTCACAAGACTATGATTTTAGTTTAGAGTTCAATCTCTTAATGATTTCTTACGTTACTTATGTGTTTCTCAATACTATTATAAAGTTCCCAAACACTTACTATACTTTTGAAGCATTTATTCAATATTTATCTATTTATACGCACAGTAGAAGAATTTCATATATACGTATATATATTAATAACTCATATAATATATATACTATCGGCACCCCACATAAAATCTATGGTGCTGGCATACTCTGCTATCAAGTCCATGTATCTCTCGTACTAAGGGAAATACCAGTTCGGAATCACTCTTGAACTATATTAACACAATACACACAAAATGGAGGCGAAGCATAGTTCCAAGTCACTAAGAGGTCAGTACATACCCCTCACGTATCTTAGGACCGTCTGACTATCATTCTCAGATAGCATGTACCAAGGAATCCTATGTTCTAGGGTACAATTCAATATCCCCCATAAAGGTCCCATCGAGATAAGACTATCCCGGCGTGGTAACCTCCGTGATAGCAAGTAGCGCGGGTATAATTATACACAAATATATATATATATATATATATATATATATATATATATATATATATATATATATATATATATATATATATATATATATATATATACACATGCACTCGGTCATATATATAAATACTCTCATTTTCCAATTAGGTTCGCTCATGACCCATAATAATATTTTAACCGTATGTAATACAATTTTACCCAATCTTTATGCATAAAGAACTCGTCTCATTTTATCCTTAATTATAATTATTTCGTAATTACTTCTCGCCCCTCAAAGTGTTCTCTCTTTCTAAAGGTAAATTCAGTATGTACACCCTCTCTAACATACTGGTCTAAGGCATTCACGAATCTTCCAATTCCTTAGTTAACGTGCGCGCATGATTTCCAATACTTGTCACCCCCTCCCCCCCCCCCCCCCCCCCCCCCCCGTTAACCCACGGTTACATCCCATATAAAATTTCATTCAACGGAATCTACTTAGACCTTACTGGTGCTCTTCATGACCCATTATACTCTTTAAATGATATTCAAGGGTTCCTACGTATTTTATCCGAATTAAACAAAAAGAGGAAAAACATGCAGTTCCCAGGAGGAGTCGATCGATCGATGAAAGGGGGTCGATCGATCGATTGACATTCTTGAGTTGATCGATCGATCAAGCAGTTCTTGCCCAGAATCTGCTATTCCAACTTACGGGTTTCATCACCTTTCAACCTCTAAATCGTGCTTAGTGCATCTCAAACTCCCAAACAATTATACCACTGATTAAATACACCTATCTACATGATTTCCTACGTAAAGCATGTGTGAATTCATCAAGGATATCGAATTAAAGGGCCAATTCAGTAGAATTATCAAGAACCCTAGTTTTATATTAATTTCCAAAATTCTCATTCTTCTTCCAGATTTCTTTCTATTAAACCACATGTGACAAGGTTTCTAGGTTTCATGAATTACTCCCAAAACATGCGATTTAAATCTTCTAAACTATATAATTCTTCCATAAAAACATGTATTCTTAATCCTACTCTAATATGGGTGAAATATTAACTAGGAATTTGCAAGATAGATACTTGCCTTAAGATAGTAGGTCTAATTCCACGAGTTTGATAGGTATAGGCTTGATCCCCTCGCTTCGATCTACGTTTTGGTGGTGGTGGTGTTGCAATTCGGTTGGTTCTTGGCCTTGGATTCTTGGAAGGTTTTTCTCCTTTCTTCCTCTCACTGCCATTCTAGACTTTTGAGAATGTATCCCTATAAGACTCTCCTACTATCTGATATTAATTCCCAAGTTTCTTCATTTAGCTAAGGCCTAATTTGTAAATGACTAAATCGCCCTCCCGGGGTGCCGATTAGGCCTAAAAATGCCCCGAGATCCAAACTAAATCCCCGGGTACACTTTTCTGACTATCTCGACCCTTCCGGACACATTGGCGCACTCAAAATGACCATACGGGTGACTTATAATTTATTCACTTTTTATAATAATAATATAGTCCCGACATGACATAGACCCGTCCCGACTTAATTTTCATATTTATCATATTATTCACTCGTGAAAATTTCAATAAATTCAATTCTACATATTACTTTACTCATTAAGTAATATTAAACAAATTTTCAATAATTACTAACTCTCGTCACGCTAGTAACTATTTAAAATAAATTTCTCGATTAATATTAAATTAATTTATCTCAATTACATTTAATAAATCCCCAATTTAAAAGACATAAGAATATGGGGTATTACAATTACTACAAGTTTATATGAATGAGAAGATGGACTTTAAAACTTAAAATCCTATTAAATGGTTTAAATATATATTTCATTTTAGAAATTCGTCATACTTGCAAAAAACACATTTTTAATGCACAAAAGACATTTAATTTCTTCAAACTCGCAAAATGTCTATTTTTTTATAAAATCTTCATTTTTGCAAGAGACATTAAAAAAATATTATTTCACCAATATTTAACAAGGCAAATCATCATTTCCAGACATTTTTTTTCATAAAATATTTAACACCAATCTTTCTACAAAATACACCATTTTCACAAAATACCAACTTTTAATATTCCAAAACCTTGAAGTATTTACTCATTCTTTATTTTCAACAAAATAACATTTTTTCAACATTTTTATTTCATAAAAATGTTTAATAAATCTACACATCAAATTCATATTTTATTCAAATGCACCTTATGATAAGCACCCAAAACTGTACAATTTATACCCCGAATAGATGTACTTTAGTTGCTAATTCTCGACAATAAGGGTCTTATGCGCTTAATTATTTATCTTGTAGGTCAAATTGTGCATTGTAGAGTTCAAACGCTTAAATCAAGGCAATTGTGCACAATATGAAGTTAATTAACCCTTGTCCCGCAACCCTAACCTACCCTAAACCTAGTCTAAACCTACCCTGAAGCCCGTGTGTGTTAGTTTGTGCCTTTTATTACTTTTTTTAGATTTTTAGTTTGAGTCATTTTAATTTTAAGATTATTTTAGAATATTTAGGTTCTATTTTCTATTTTTTATTTATTTTATTTTATTTTGATTTTAATAAGTTTTTAGTTTTTAGTTTTAATTTTAAGTTCCAGTTTTATTTTATTTAATTAGGATTAGAATTTTTTGGATTTCATGTATTTAGTTTATTTTGATTTCACATTTTCTTTTTAGGATTTTAGTTTTAGTTTAATAGATTTCTATTTTATTTTTTATTTTCATTTCTTTTTAGTTTTATTTGAGACTTTGTTTTATTTTAGACTAGAATTTTATTTTTTAATCTTTTATTTTATTTTATTATTTTTATTAGTTAGTTTTATTTGAAGGGTCCAAATTAAACACACACACAAAGACACACCATATACCCACATACACTTATCCTAAACCCAACTAATCTATCCTACACCCTAAGCCACACCCAACTATCCTATACCCTCACCCACACAATAAACCCCAACTTCATCTTCCCCAAACCCCCACATTCTCTCTCCTCTCTCATACTCCATTAACATCCATAACCCAACACCATCCTCACCTCCCTACCGGAGCTAATCTCCGGCGACGAAAACCATACAGCCCCTCCGACCCGGACCTCACCCTCGTCGCCTCCCACCTCTCGCGTCGCGCCCAGCTATACCTCCATCCATGGCCACCTCGATCTAACCCGACCCCAGGCACCAACCACTGCGCCTGACCCGATCCCCCCAGCCCCGTCGTCGGACCACCAACCCCTTGCCCTGGCGCGACCCCGGCCCAACTCCGGCAAGCCCTCATTCCGGCGATTCCACCGACAACCCACCTGAGTTCATATCCGACCCTTGGATGCCCAACCCGAATCCATCCAAGGCTATAAACTTGGATCAAGCACAAAACCCATTTACCCCATTTTCCATCTTCAAGCCACGATCTTCCGAAGCCAAACCAAAAATAAAAACAAAACCCCACATGCCAATTAAACCTCTTTTAACCCCAATACCCATTTTACCCCCAACTACCAATTCTAACCCAACTTTTCATAAATACCCTCACCCATTTCAGATTTTGATATCCTCTGAACTCACATGCTCCTCTCACCATTTTCATGCACACTCATGCCAATTATCCAATATACCCCTACCCTCCATGTGCACCATATAAATAGAAGACTTGGGCCATTTGTAAAGGGGATCTCAAATTTAGTTTTAAGCTTGGTGTGATAAAATTCTCTCCACCCCTCTGTGTTGAGTGTTTGCATTTTTAGCAAATACCTCAATATAGATGTGTGTAGTGAAAATTATCTCTAGGATAAATTTCACCCCACCCCTCTATTATGAATTTTTGCATTTTTAGAAATTAATTCAAAATAGATTGATGTAGTTGAATTTATCCCTTATGGGAGGTAAATTCTAACCCATTCCTTTATGTTGAGATTTTGCATTTTTAGCATTTATCTCAATATAAAGTAATGATCTAGAATTTATTTCTTTGGGTGAATTCTAATGTATAATTTTATAATTTTAGGATTTGCATTTTTAGCAAATCTCTTTTATTATTTAATTGTCCATTAGGAATTCATCCACTATCATTTTTATTTTTATTTTGTAATTTTTAGTTTAGATTCAATAAATACATGAGTGAGGGATTGTAATTGAGAGATTGATGATGTAATTGAAGATTTCATTTCAATTCAAGGCTTAAATGGGTTTGATCTCCTCCTCTCTTATTACTTTTATTTTCATCATCTCATGCTTCATTTGTTTATCTTATATATTTAGATGATGATTATTGAGGGTTAATCTCCCATTCATGGGATGAAATTTTGAAGCCCTCATAAATCCAATTTAGTTAGTTTACTTTTTAGTACAATTTTATTTACCTCATTTTTTTATTAGCTTTTACATCTTAATTAGCAGTTATAAAAATTAGTATATAGTTTGTTAATTAATATTCCCTTGAAAAATCCATAAAAAATAGAAAAAGTAAAAATAGAAAAATATAATAAAATGCAAATGAATCTATATATATGTCCTCACCAATTTTGTGTTTCACCCTTAGATTTGGATTGACTCCCTTACTTACCCTCTACACTAGTTTTGTTATAATTTTGTAGGTTCAAGGAAATTTTGATAGAAAGAAGTTGCAACAACGACAAAAATCTACAATATACGCAAATTTTTCTTTTTATCAAATGGCGTCGTTGTCGGGGATGTGAAAATTCATTTTTATCAAATGTCGTCGTTGCCATTCTTGGGAGCGTGAAGCGCTCGGAGCGGATTCAATTTTGTAGTTCATTTATTGCCTATTCTTTGTTTCATTTTTGTACCATTTTTATATTTTTAGAAGGCTTGTATTAGGAATTTTATCATTGCTTGTATTGCGGTGCTTAGAGACACCATTTATTGTCCATTTAAATTTGTAATAATTGAAGACAAGCGTGATAGGAAAATCGGACAAGGTAGAGAGAGGCCAAAGGCGAGGATTTAGAAGCCTCTCTATCTTGGGTCGGTAGGACTCCCGGGGACGACTGAGATAGGCGTAATCTTCCCTCGGTCGACTCAAAGTTTTTCGGCACCCCACGGCCTAAAAACCGTGGGAGGTACATTTCTCAATACTCGCGCCTCTCCTGTTAGCGAGTAAATTCGTTTGTGTGCTTTGCGTGCTCTTACTTGATTTTATTCTTGTATTTATTTTCGAATGGTGTGATAAATTAATTGACTAAGACCTACACCCGGTCACTCACGAGAAGGGATTTCATCACCTGACTCACTCGCTTATCATTGTGTGCTACCCTAGCCATCACTAAATCTAAAATCAAACAACTAGGTAGCCCAATAGGAGAAAATTTTGCAACGGCGATCACAAAGATATTTTCGTGATTTTTTATCGCCCGCAGACTTAATTAAAATTTGACTACCCCTTTCACTAAATTTTAAAGATAAAAATTGGCTATGTGCTATTTAGGATTTATCCTTGACTTGTGTGTGTCCAATTCCTTTTTCGGTAGCCAGGTTTTAGTGAGTTCGTGCAAATACAAAGAGTCCATATTTTTCCCCACCTTTTCTTCCAAAAAAAAACATAAAAAATAGAAAATATAGAAAAAAAATATTGTGAAAAAGAAAAGAAAAATCGAAAAAAAAAAGAGAGAAGAAAAAAAAAGAAAAGAAATAGAGTAGTTAGTAGTTAGTTATGTAATAAAGACATTTTTGCCTAAAGTATAAAACACTCTTCTATCATATCCATTCATATATCATCATTCATATCCTACATACCACATCCATTATATCAACCATCCTGTCCTAGCCCTCATCTCATCATTCTCATCCCATTTCATTTCCCCTCTCCCATTATCATCCATATATTCCCTTAGGTGTTTGGGCAAATGAAAGTCGACGTGGTGAATAACTCGACGTTCTCACTATAGTGATTAGCATTCTTTCATGAGATCATTCTCTTTCTTAAATGTGCGTTCTTTCTTATATGTGTGTGAGACGTTTGAACTTGCTTATTTTTACTCACCTCCTCACACACAAGAGCGATACACTAACCCTAATCTCGAGAGTTCGTTTGAGAGAGAGATATCTAGTGAGATTTGAAGTTGAAGCGTTGATTCCGAAGAGGCAATCTAGGAATTACTCTTATGATTCTCGAACCGTCTTGACTGATTCACACTACACACGTTGAGTTCTAGGAAGGATGTGCCTTGAGTATTTACTTAACTTAATCTTTTTACAAATTCTAGCTTGTATTTATGAAAATATTTTTCTTGTGATGGATTTTGCGATTATTCTACGTCTAATAAGAGATTGACTGCATTTTAATAAATCATTTTAAAATAAAGAATTTTGTGGATATATTCCCTGCAAACCCTCACGAAACACAACTCGTCCTGTAGGGAAACCTATAGGTTTAAAGGCTTGTTGCACATGCTAAGTGCAATCGCAAGTGCCCGCGAAAGTGGTACACTTTTGGTTACTTAACTTTCTCTCTATCTTATTTCTCGAGGACTAGCAACGCTTTGTTTGGGGGTGGTGTGATAAGCACCAAAATTGTACAATTTATACCCTGAATAGATGTACTTTAGTTGCTAATTCTCGACAATATGGGTCTTATGTGCTTAATTATTTATCTTGTAGGTCAAATTGTACATTGCAGAGTTCAAACGCTTAAATCAAGGCAATTGTGCGCAATATGGAGTTAATTAACCCTTATCCCGCAACCCTAACCTACCCTAAACCTAGCCTAAACCTACCCTGAAGCCCGTGTGTGTTAGTTTGTGCCCTTTTATTATTTTTTTTAGATTTTTAGTTTGAATCATTTTAATTTTATGATTATTTTAGAATTTTTAGGTACTATTTTCTATTTTTTATTAATTTTATTTTATTTTGATTTTATTAAGTTTTTAGTTTTTAGTTTTAATTTTTAGTTTTAGTTTTATTTTATTTTATTAGGATTAGAATTTTTAGGATTTCATGTATTTAGTTTATTTTGATTTCACATTTTCTTTTTAGGATATTAGTTTTAGTTTAATAGATTTCTAGTTTTATTTTTTATTTTCATTTCTTTTTAGTTTTATTTGAGTCTTTGTTTTATTTTAGAATAGAATTTTATTTTTTAATCTTTTATTTTATTTTATTATTTTTATTAGTTAGTTTTATTTGAAGGGTCCAAATTAAACACACACACAAAGACACACCATATACCCACATACACTTATCCTAAACCCAACTAATCTATCCTACACCCTAAGCCACACCCAACTATCCTATACCCTCACCCACACAATAAACCCCAACTTCATCTTCCCCAAACCCCCACATTCTCTCTCCTCTCTCATACCCCATTAACATCCATAACCCAACACCATCCTCACCTCCCTACCGGAGCTAATCTCCGGCGACGAAAACCATACAGCCCCTCCGACCCGGACCTCACCCTCGTCGCCTCCCACCTCTCGCGTCGCGCCCAGCTATACCTCCATCCATGGCCACCTCGATCTAACCCGACCCCAGGCACCAACCACTGCGCCTGACCCGATCCCCCCAGCCCCGTCGTCGGACCACCAACCCCTTGCCCTGGCGCGACCCCGGCCCAACTCCGGCAAGCCCTCATTCCGGCGATTCCACCGACAACCCACCTGAGTTCATATCCGACCCTTGGATGCCCAACCCGAATCCATCCAAGGCTATAAACTTGGATCAAGCACAAAACCCATTTACCCCATTTTCCATCTTCAAGCCACGATCTTCCGAAGCCAAACCAAAAATAAAAACAAAACCCCACATGCCAATTAAACCTCTTTTAACCCCAATACCCATTTTACCCCCAACTACCAATTCTAACCCAACTTTCCATAAATACCCTCACCCATTTCAGATTTTGATATCCTCTGAACTCACATGCTCCTCTCACCATTTCCATGCACACTCATGCCAATTATTCAATATACCCCTAGCCTCCATGTGCACCATATAAATAGAAGACTTTGGCCATTTGTAAAGGGGATCTCAAATTTAGTTTTAAGCTTGGTGTGATAAAATTCTCTACACCCCTCTGTGTTGAGTGTTTGCATTTTTAGCAAATAACTCAATATAGAGGTGTGTAGTGAAAATTATCTCTAGGATAAATTTCACCCCACCCCTCTATTATGAATTTTTGCATTTTTAGAAATTAATTCAAAATAGATTGATGTATTTGAATTTATCCATTATGGGAGGTAAATTCTAACCCATTCCTTTATGTTGGGATATTGCATTTTTAGTATTTATCTCAATATAAAGTAATGATCTAGAATTTATTTCTTTTGGTGAATTCTAATGTATAATTTTAGGATTTTAGGATTTGCATTTTTAGCAAATCTCTTTTATTATTTAATTGTCCATTATGAATTCATCCACTATCCTTTTTATTTTTATTTTGTAATTTTTAGTTTAGATTCAATTAATACATGAGTGAGGGATTGTACTTGAGAGATTGATGATGTAATTGAAGATTTCATTTCAATTCAGGGCTTAAATGGTTTTGATCTCCTCTTCTCTTATTACTTTTATTTTAATCATCTCATGCTTCATTTGTTTATCTTATATTTTTGGATGATGATTATTGAGGGCTAACCATTCATGGGATGAAATTTTGAAGCCCTCATGAATCCAATTTAGTTAGTTTACTTTTTAGCACAATTTTATTTACCTCATTTTTTTATTATCTTTTACATCTTAATTAGTAGTTATAAAAATTAGTATATAGTTAGTTAATTAATATTCCCTTGAAAAATCCATAAAAAATAGAAAAAGTAAAAATAGAAAAATATAATAAAATTCAAATGAATCTATATATATGTCCTCACCAATTTTGTGTTTCACCCTTAGATTTGGATTGACTCCCTTACTTATACCCTCTACACTAGTTTTGTTATAATTTTGTAGGTCCAAGGGAATTTTGATAGAAAGAAGTTGCAACAACGAAAAAAATCTACATTAGAGGTAATTTTTCTTTTCATCACCTTACTCGTGTAATATAACTACAAGACTACAAATGAGAAAAATGGAGTCTTAATACTAGGAGTGAGGTTTTTCCACCTCTAATAGCTCCAGTGGTGGTAGAAATGTTGGTGTAGGAGGAGAAACCCTCACCTCCAAAGGTGGCATCAAGGGGTTATTAAATGCATCCTCCAAAATGCTCCAAAATGTGCTCCTTCCAAGCTTCCGATCAAGACCCACTTCAAACTCTATGGAATCCCTCATCATCTTCTCCAAAAATCCCCCAGTACTCCTACAAAATTAGTAGCTCTACCTCAACAATGATAGAAATGGTTATTGTAGACTTGAACATGATGGAATACTACATTAAATAGTGGTGGAATGGTGGAAGGATGGTGGTTTGTAATGGGAGGAAGTGGAAGACCACCCATCTCTCTCTCTCTCTCTCTCTCTCTCTCTCTCTCTTTCTTAAATTTTTCCCTACAGATAAACTCAAACACACCCTTATAAAACCTCTGAAAATCCCAAATTTTCGTTTTGCCCAATCTGGGTTGATCTAGGCTTGACAGCACACAAAATCAAAGGCAAAAAATGTGACAATGCACAAAGGAAATCTGAGTAAAAAATTTCGATTTACGTCATTCGAATGACTTTTTCATCTCATTCGAAGTTTGGTTCGGGCGACCCTTCTCACTACCTGTCACTCTATAGCAGTGACATGTCGTTTAAAGCCCCGCTTCTCGGGACATCCATGTCGTTTCTATTGACACATGGATGTCGTTAGAACGATCCCTTACAGTCGTTCGAACGACCCCTTATTCCATAATTTTATTTGTTCTATTTTTTACCCACAATTCTTTCATAATCACCTTTAACTCCTCTTCAGAATAATTCATACATAATTTGATTTCATTGTTGGAATAGGGTATTACACACATACACACACACTCTCTAAAATAGATGTTGAATTTGGTTGGTGAAATTAGGATTTGATTTGAATTTTTTACATTTGCATTTGGGTATTATACACATGTGTGTGTATACATAGATATGGAGAGAGAGAGAGGGGGTGATGGAGAGGTGGTTGGTGTTGTCAACGAGGGGTGAGGTGGCTAGGATGAAGGTGGTGGGTGGCATAGGGGGGGAGTTGGGGCCGCCAGTGCAGTGGGTTTGGGGGAGGTGGGGGTGGGATGGGACGTATGAAAGTGAAGATTTTTTTAACCTTTTTATGTTTTTCATTTACTTGCTCAATTTCTTTTTTGTATTTCTAATTTCTTTTTTATTTTGTTTTTCACACGTCTTGTGCAAGGCAGAGGACCATAAAGTATAACAACCTCTTAATGCAAAAGGTACCAAACTCAAAGTATATTTAAAATAAGTTGCCAAACTCAAAATCGAGTAATTATGGGCGTATTAAAGTTAAAAAAACAATATAAATGTACATACATATAAAAAAAATTAATAAAAACTAAAATTTCTCATTATGAAATAGCACTGCGACATTTTCAAGTTCAATTTTGTGCTACGAAATAGCAGTGTGAAATTTCACACCAAAAAAATAAGCCAAAAATTACATTGCGAAATTAAAATTTTCAAACTTTAAAATTAAATATCCTTCATGGAACTCTCTTGATAGATCTGGCTGAGAGTTTTCCATATATAATACATAAATTTTATCCCAAACGAACTTATATTTTGATATTTATTTAATTTTAAAGTTTGCACGCGAAAAAACAAAATGGAGATTAAGGGTGAATCCATCTGCAAAACAATGATTTGGCTTGTTACTATACATTTTTGTGCCTAGAGAAATAATTCTTCATGTTTTACACTAGCTGTTTTTCATTTAATGTCACTGATGGGTATTGAAATCGTGTGAGATCTCAGACGGGTTAAGGGGAGATGCGTCAAAGTAATAGACAAATATATAAAGTGGTTTGGACCTCAACCGATGATCCTACGTCTACTGTCAAAGGGTCTTTCAGTGTGTATTAGATCATATAAGTCATTACAGTCTAGGAGACCTCTTGAGCTTTGTCCAAGAGAGTCTCAGGTCCATGTGGTCTTTATTATGAATTCAGAGTTCCCAAGCCTTCTTTATATATAAATTCTCTTAGAGAGAGAATGAGTGGACTACATCAATATTGTCGGGGTTTCCATTAAGGTCTGATAATTAAATTACCAAGGTGGAGTGTGGGAGAAAGACTTACAAGTGGTGTAAGGTAATTGATGGGTGCATTTAATGCTAATGGGAGTCATCAATGCAAGTGGAGCTGAATGGTGGCGATAGGTGGAAGAGTGTCGTCCTCTTCACCTGCCTTCCAGATAAACTGCATGAGTTTAGCCAAACGTTTAGGAGGTCTGGAATTATATCTGGTTTTTCACTAGATGGTCTCAAGGTATGTTGTAATAATACCTTTCTGGACTGAGGGATATATAAACTCTGGAGTCTATTTCTCTTCAGACTGAGGTTCGTTGTGTTAGAACGACTGAGTATTCTGGTTGCAGAGATGTGAGTTTTTTTGTCACGGTCAATGACCATTATAAGGCTGGCTGGACCAAAGGTAACAATTTAGCCTTTTTGGTTTAGTGAATATTAAGTGGTCATTTCTTATAAACAAATGAGGTTTGGGGATCTTGGTAGTGATCTGGAAGAGGTCAGAGCTTAACCTTAAGACATTTGTTCTGGCCTAAGTGAAGTTGGAGTGTTTGAGGAGCCTCGGAATGCCAACAAACAATTTGGTATTATCAGTAACCCCTTGTTGCTATTTGCAATAATTATAAGGGGCAACACTTATTTATAATGCAAATTGGGGGTAGGAGCATAACTAACCACCAAGATTCTCATCATAATGAGATTTCATTGGGAAGGAGATTGCATTGAGTGTGCGAGGAGGATGAAAGTACTGATGAGACGTGCCTTAGGGATGAAAGGATTTAAGCATCGGGCATTGAGGGCTATAAAGGAACCCCTTGGTTTGATTTGAATTATTTACCCTTTATTCTAACAAGTATCTCTTTCTCTAAAATTTTTGAGCAAATAACTACTCTCTTTTTTCCTTTATAAAAAAATGTTTGCAAAAAACATCTTCCCCGCTTTGAATCCTACACCCCTTTCTACCGTTGGACCTTATGTTTCTCTTCTTTCAAACATAGACTATTCCTTCAGGTTCTCTGGTAATCAATTACCTGGGGCCCTACGATCCTAACCTCACTAGTGGAGCACAAGTCACATCTCGAATCACTGATTAGGACCTGGTGGAGATTAGGGAAACATATCACCACGAGGGCTGCAAGGCCTGGGGAGAGGGAAAGCTCTAGGTTTCCATTACATTTGTTGATGGTGAGAATTTCGAAGGCAAATGGGAACTGGTGAAAAACTCTTGGAGGTCTCTGATGTCCACAATACTGGCCTTCAGGGAGTCTAGTGGGGGAAAACACGACATTACTCCAATCTAATTCTTCAAACTCTATAGGGTTCAAGAAAAAAGTAAACCTAAAGGTAACGGGCTGAAGTACTTTTCCCCTAAGGCCTCTGTGATCTTTGCCAAGGATAAACACAATGCCACAAAGTACTAGAAGGAGAGGTTCTTCTTTATTGGGGGATCCTGGGCCACCCCTGACCCATAGGAGAAGATCGATCGACCCATCATCTGGTGCACCCCTCCGATCGTGGGTAAGTGAGCTTTTACTTTTGCCTTTGTGTAATACCCCGTACTTTTAAAGTTATTTAAATTACACTGTAGACGTGATTTGGTAATTTGAGGAATTTTTATGAATAGTAATTTTGTAACTTATTAGTAAAATTAAATAAATTTAATATTATAAAGTGAATAGTAAATATTAGTTTTCGAGTGTCAGATAAATCATGTGTGCACCGCAGCTTAGCCTCGGGGTGCTATATATGTATATATGTACTGAGAATAGCATATATACTTGAGATGTTTCACCGTTGCTTAGTAGATAAAAATGACTAAGTCACCTATATTATAGCTCGGTGGATTGATTAATATACTTGTGATGTATAGTATACTGTTTATATATGAGATGAGATGTCATATAAAGTAACCTTGTATAAAAGGAAAAAGAATGAATAAAGTGATATACTCATTTCGGTAAATTTATATCCGGATGTTTATGAATTATGAATCGTCGGTTCTAATGAGAACTAAATATATATAGGAGATAGTATAAGATGTTGTATGTACTGAGGGCCTAATGGATCCCGACGATCAACATTCTCACGTAGTAGTGTATCGAGAGGGCTCCTTGTTTAGATTTCACTTCGTGAGACACCCCACGCACGAACGTAACATAATGTTGGGAATGGGGAGAAGTTTGGTCCATCGTACTCAGATTAATAAGGATTATTACAAGATAATAAATACATTAGTTAGGCAGGGTAGCTTAACTAGGTTGTTTAAAAGATATGCGATAGTTGTGCACTATTAGAAGAGGGGTGAGGTGTATCTCATGAGAGTGCGATACCAGTTTAAATATGAGAAATATCATATTTTAAAATATGGATTGTAAGCACTTGCTAAAATGTTTTCAAAACTCGGGCTCTGACCCGTTTTCTCTATTTTTCTCTCTCTTGCTATATATATATATGTGTGTGTGTGTGTGTGTGTGTGTCCAGACACAGGGACGCCTGGATGATGATTCTTTCGAGTCAGACGTTTGCTGCAGCAGCTGTGGATGCAAGCAGGTTTATTGTAGATGCTTCTATCATTGAGATCTAGATATGAGGTATTGTAGACACATTCGGGCTTATGGCCCAATTGTACTCATTTATTCTTTTATCGCATTTTAGTGCGACATTCGATTTGGTTGTATTATTGAACCGAGTGTTCGGTTATTTTATTTTATTTCATTTCAGTTATTGCATAAATTGTTGTAATTGTTTTATTTGAATGGTTTGGTTAAAAAGATTAGTTAATTTAAAATTTTGACGCCGGCCTAATACGATATTAGTAACTAAATTGGTTTTCGACAGTGATCCTAAGAATGAACCATATGAGACTCCTGTTTTAATTTGATATAGGAGTGATCGCCCGATATTTTATTAGGCGGGTTGTCACACTTTGTATTTGAACTTGTTTACTGACGTCAGATTGAAAGTTTATCGGTGTCTTTCCTTTGTGCAGTGTCTTCTTAGCTCAACAAAGAGGAAGGAGATAGAACGACTGAGTTTCTGAAGTTGGCCTCCACTCCCTTTGAAGCTTTCATCTCCCCAAAACGCCTCTTCAAGAATGGGTTGGGCTTTTAAGTAATGTGCCAGAGGCTCCCAAGATCGTGGTTGGGGAGCCTGTGAGGGTTGAGCTCTTCACTCTACAGATGTCAATGTTGTCTCCCCTTGAGGCTTCCAAAGGTGAGGATGACAAGTTTAGGGGTAAGGCTGAGTTCCCCCTAAGATTGAAGAGTTCCTCCTCGCAGTTGAAGGTGAAATTCTGGCGAACTCCAACTATTCTCCCCATAAGTACTTCGACCTCTTCTTTATCTTTAGACTTAAGTAATTGACTTTGAACCAAAACCATCATTTTATACAGTATTAATTAGGGGTGTGCAGAAAAACCGAGCAAACCAACAAACCGATAAAACCGAGCCGAACCGAAAATTTTCGGGTCGGGTTATTTAAGAATCGGGTCGGTTCGGTTTGGCCAGGCAGATAACCGATAGTGTCGATTCGGTTTAGATATAAAAAAATCCGATTTGAACCGAACCGAACCGAAATAGTTTTCATGTTTTTTAAATTTATAATTAATTATATATGTTATAATAAGTATAACACACGCACGCAAATGGGTGGTTTATTAACACACACGCGCTCCTCACTTCTACTACTTTTGCCCTAGCCGCCTCATTTTTCATCCAACCTCATTTCTCATCCAACCTCTCTCTCTCCAACCCTTCAACGGCGACGGACCCTACCCCTCTCCGATCTCTCTCCAACCCTGATCTCTCTCCACACTTCAACGGCGACGGACACCCCTACCCCTCTCCCACTCACAGTCCTCACGATTTCACAACAGCCAACAGGTATCTCTATTTTTTACATTTTTTTTTTATCTAAATATATGTTTTTTACATTTCACACCCCTCTCTCACTCACGGTTTCACGATTTCACAACAAGATGTCAAGATCTAAACAACCTCTTTTTTTCATTTGGGATCTAAACCATATGCTATTTTTTTTCACAACACGATTTCACGATTTCAGCCTCTAAACCATATGAGTTCACAACACGATTTCACGATTTCAGTTTGGATCTAAACCATATGCTATTTTTTTTCATTTTTATATGTTTTCTCAGTTTTGATCTAAACCACGTTTGTGTTTAACAGATTATGTGATTCTCAACCATGTTTGTGTTCTTACGGTTTGCTCAAGGCTAGGAAATCATCTGTTACACACCCCTCTTTTTTCTTTTATTTTATTATTTTTAACTAATTATATGATACACACCGCGTTTTTTTTTTACATTTTATTAACACGGATTTTTATTCAATTTCATTAACTGTTAATAATAAAAAAAAATTATTATTGTTGTGATATTAATAACTGTGATATTAATACTTTAACTATAATAACTGTGATATTATTACTGTCTGTGATATTATTACTTTAATAACTATAATATTATACTGTGATATTTTATTGTTTTGTTTTTCAGAGTTGTTGGGATGCCAAGACAAAGAAAAAGACATTGAAGGTTGATGTTTGGATTCGATGCTTGGGACTTTTTTAGATATTTACATTTTGCATTTGGAATGTAATTTTGGGACTGTTTGGACTTATTTTTATTTTGGGACTGCTTTGGACTGTTTTTATTTATGACTGTTTTTAGTAGGATGATTGTTTTTATTTTTATTTTGGGACTGTTTTGGACTATTTTGGGATTATTGTAATTTTTATATTGGGATTGTAATTCTATTTTGGTCTGTTTTGGAATGTAATTTTCAAAGATTTTTGAAAGTTGCATGCACATATATAACTTAATGTTGAAAAAAAGAACTTCAAAAAAACAGTCCATGTAATATTTTAAAGCGCTGCATATGTGAAAGTTGAAAAACAGCTTACTGAAAGAAAGTTGAAAAAGAGATGCATATATAAAAATTGAAAAAAAAAGCATAAATTGATGTTGAAGTTGAAATATTACATGCTGAAAAACAGTATAAATTGAAAAACAGCATAAATTGAAGTTGAAGTTGAAGTTGAAAAACAGCATATAGGTCTTGTTTTATTAAATTGAAGTTGAAAAAAAATGGAAATATTTTATTATTTTTCTTTAGGAGTTTAAAAAAAAATTTAAAATATTAAAAAAATGACAAAACTGAAGGCACTGTTAAAAACCGATGGCAAAACCGAAACAGCCCTGTCAAAAACCGACCCGGTTCGGTTCGGTTCTTCAACCGGGTTCGGTTCGGTTCGGTCCTATAACTCCAAAAACCGACAAGATCGGTTCGGCTCAAAAAACCAGATCAAAACCGAACCGACCGAACCGTGCACACCCCTAGTATTAATAAATAAATAAATTGATAAGCTTTAAATAGAAGGGGAATATACCAAATAGCTCCTCAAATTTTTTTTAATACATGTTTGGTCTAAGGTTTTTTATTTTGCACCAAAAAATCTTTCACCATGCGAAAAAGATTTTATCATGTCACTGGCGCGAACCTTTAAAGATAAAAGAATAAGGGACTTTTTAGTACAAAATAAAAAGTTTGAACTAAATGTGAATTAAAAAATATTTGAAGAACTTTTTGATATTTGATCCTAAATAAAAAGATGCTGAATGTTTTATGATATACAGTACAAAAGTGCAATAGTTGACACATAATTTGGTGCATATATTTGGTATGCATTGCGTTGTCTATAATCAAAAATAAAAACTCTCTTGAGAAACCTCAACTTACTGTAACATTACAAGTCTCAATTTTTTTTCTTTCTCCTTTACTGTCTACTTTGCAAATCAAAATTACAATTCTTGTCAATTGTCATAACAGTATGATATATACACACCGCAAATTTTATTACAATGAGTTCCATATTAAGAATATCATCAGTAAGAATTGTACAAACAACATTTTTTTTACTCAAAAAATATAAAAAAAAAGGAAAAAAAATCACAAACAAATTCTACAAAATTCAAAACAACATAAAGAAATTTCAGCAGATGTACAGGCTCTTCACATTGAAATTAGCAATATTCGAATCCTTAGGGGTAGCAGAAACTCAGAAAAATCCCCAGGATGACTGTAAAACTCCATATTTTCGTCTGTACAAGCTGTCAGAGCAAAATTATTTTAATTATTTTCACACATTACTCAATACGCCCTTTAGAAGATCGAGCCCTTCAGCCGATATGCTCCTCCTCCTGTGCGATTTAGGAATCTCGATTCGAGGCGGTGGGTCCGAGGAGAAACAAACCACCACAGCAGTCAGATTGTCACACGTGTTTCTCTTGAGAGCCTCCCTCACAAGCTCTCTTGAGCACTTCTCGGGATCATTATGCAGCATCAGCTCCTTCCTGACGATTGTTACAGCATACTGGCTGCTCATCACGTCCCATAAACCATCGCAACCGATTATCAAAAACTCGTCTTCCTCGGTTAAAATCAGCTCTTCCAGTTCAGGCTCGGAGCTCAAGGGGCAGGCGGAACCTTTGGGACCCTTCATGTGCCAGTCACCGAGAGCACGTGCCACCGATAGTTGACCATTGAGATATCCGTCGTAAATTACGCCTCCGAGTTTCTCGATTCTCAGCCTTTCGGAGGTGCAATTCGGCTTGTGGTCTTTAGAGAGCTCGATTGCTCTCCCTCGCTTGCCCAGTACGGCTCGTGAGTCTCCGGCATTGGCAATTAGCATGGTCCTGTGGAGAGGCACATCATCAAATGTGTGTATATATATATATATTGCAAGAGTAAAAAGTGTGAACACAATAATTTTTGCGTTAAATTACCACATTTTTCGGTAAATTAGCACGGTCTTTTGTAAATTTTTAAGGTAAATTACAGACTTACTCTCATGGTTTTCAAAATTACAGATTCCTCCTCTCGTTTCAAAAATATTTTATACGGCACTCCTGTTATTCAATATACTAGAATCGCCTGCTTCCTTATTTTGTTTTTGTAACACCGCTGCCTCTGCTGTAGGGTAGTGAGTGTAAATTTTTTGAAACAAGAGCAGAGTCGAGTGTAATATTTTAAACAAGGGGAGCAGGTAGAATATCTAGAATAAAAAGGAAGTATTTGTAATTATGACAAACAAGAGAGAAGGTCCAGGGAATTAACTATTTGTTTTTAGATCAAGTGAAAAATTGGGAGTTAAGTATTCTCAGATCCCGAGCTAACTATATTGAATGCGAGAATGGGCCACGAAGTTCTCATTTTTCTTTCGCTGACTTTGACTTGGTTGTAGGTGTTTGGTGCGTACCTGATTATTGCCTCCTAATAAGTGGTAGCTGACAACCTTCAAGTCAAAGGTCCAAAACTTTATATGAGTGAAGATTAGAACCACCAAACTTTCCATATTGTTAACGAGTCCACCACCCACTAAGCGATACAAAGTTATGTGAAATCACATGAATCTTTTGCTACTTAGCCTCATTATTAAATGAAGGAATATGTATTAGCCTAGAAATAACTGGGAAAAAATGAAAACTTCATGCCTGAGGGCAGTCAAAGAGGGAGATCTCTTTTACTTCAAAGTTAATTCCATATCATAATGCAATACAGGAAAACATCAGTCGCAATTATTTAAATATTTTTTTATATATAGTAGTCTTAAATGTTACATGGCATAGAAATAAAATTTATAAGATAATAACCCACATTGCCTAAAGAAAGCTTTAATTAAATTGAATCAAGCCCTATTACGTAAATGAGTATTGATGTTTGTAAAAGATTTAAATTATGGAAAGAGGCAAAAAAAACACAAGTGAGGAAGCAGAAATTGGAAAAAAAGAATTCTGACAGTGGGGGGCACAGGGTAGGCCAGGGAAAAAAACTATGACCAAAAGAGCTGCCTTGTCAATATTCAATATAGGGGAATCATGGACAGGTTAAATTTTGGAAAGGATCTCAAACAAGGAGATAGAACGAGCTTGGAGGAATATTGTTGTTCCTTTATGTGAGATTTTAGAGGGTGATGACCTGAAATGCAGCTGGCCGAGTCTGACAAGTATCTACTTTTTACGCATACCACCCACAAGGCAGTCAACAGAAGCTGGATTAATTTATGTATTTATTTATTTTTCTGGAGGGGGTGGGGGAGTATTAGGAATTTTAGGATATATGATTATTATAGTAGCTCTGGGTATTTAGTCCAAATACTGCAATACCATTATTTTGTCATATCATCCCCAACAGTACCTATCTGAGCCCCTATGTCCCCAATCTGATAATCGTATCACCTCACATTTAATGCACTTCTCATCTGCAATAAATGCAACCGCCCCCAGCTTCATTAATGCAGGTATGAATCTTAAATACCTAAATTCTCTGCAGCATTACATAGGGAACACCATTAACTCACCATTAAATTCTCAAGGAACATACTAAACTCACCATTAAATTCTCAAGGAATATTCTAAACTCACAGCTCTCATAACTCATTGCTACTCCACTTGTAATCTATCTTTTGGTGTTCTCAACTGTCTTCCTTATCTTAGTCTCTCATAAGGTGCCTACTCTCTCACCCTTTATTCCATAACTCTCTGGTCTCTCATTCTGCTACATTTAAATTATCCAGGATGAGTTATGTCACGTCACGTCTCTTGATGAGCAATCTCTCATTCTATCCCTAAACTCACTACCCTCTTCAATATGAAATATCAATGACTAGGAGATTGAAAGTGTGAAATATGTGGTTGTCAAGTTTAATTTTATTGGTTCTATTTTGATAGATCCATCTACGAAAAGTTAATAAAAGAGGAGGTGGAACATCCTTCAAGTAGAGTTTACATACCCATAGGACAAGGTGCCTCAAAGCATTTACCTATATACAACAAATTGGCATACTCCAATAGTGATGCAACAAGCCAACTGGGACACAAGAGCAAGCACAATATTAGAATAAACTCTCTCTAAAATATTAAGTGATTATAATGAGTGGTCTAAGGCCTGTCTTATTTATAGGCTAAGTTGTCTTGGAAACCCAAAAAGATTAAAAGGGACACTTTTAAGAATATTCAAATGAATATTGCCCATAACTAGCATATTAACTAAAGAAATACAATCAAAAATACCAATATAAGAGAATAATTTTGACATATTACAATTAAGTCCCATATTCTTCTATTCTCATCTCTCCCCTTCAACGAAAAAGCTTGTCCACGAGCTTTAAAAGTTGGAACCGAGTGGACAAAATTCCAATATATGTGCCAAAGAGAAAACAAAATTTTGGGGTCCAAAAAATAATTTTCTGAAAAATTAGGGAGGGCCCAATATTTTATTATTAAAAAATTCCTCAAAGATTGGGCCAAAATAGAATTTCTGAATTTCAAACCAAAAAAGAATTTCTGAATTTCAAAACTTCAGCTGAAAAAGTAACAAAAATGGGCCTGGCACAAGTAACTTGTAATGTGCAGCCCGCTCTTTTAAGTAGCCCAACACTAAATTCCCTTTAGGTCCAAGTTGCTCCAAAACTTCCGACTGAAACCCTAAGCCTTGAGACCCAAATGGACCAGCTCCTTATTATTTTTTCTTTTCTTCTCTTGAAATAGAAGCCCAACAGAAGCAATGACCAGCCCACAAAGGAATGACACACCGTCAATTTCATTTAGGATTTTAGGGTTTTTATCACAAAGCGTTGTCGCTAAGGGCCTATAGCGGACCCTCCCAATGGGTTCACCTCTGGTGAGAGAACAAGGGTCGCGATCCAATCGTCCTTTCCAAAAACAAAATCACCGGCGCAGCCTCTTCTTCCCTCTCTCTCAGTTCTTCTCTGGTCTCGATTCTTCTTTGCTCTCCATCTCGATATCTTCTTACATCTCCCATTGTCTTCTCTTGGAATAAACCCCAAACCCACGAGGGTCGAAAAGCGAGCTACGGGGCCGAAACCCAAGACCAGCCCCTCTACGGTCATCAACGACCTGCTTTGCCATCTCCGGAGTTTGCTGGAGCGGGTTGAATCAATTGTTTTTTTGTCGATCCAGCCTTTCCCAAGCCCAATTTCTTCATCTCTCTCTCCTCCCCTCTTCTAGGAACAGCCTTAGGGGTGGATTTCACCCCCTTTTTCTCCTTTTTCTTGAGTTTTGACAGGGGTGAAGGGTGGGGTTAAGGTTTCATGGTGGTGGTGGACAGTAGGCAGAGAGGGTGGTAGAGGTGGGATGAGATGGTGACAGATGGAGTGGCGGTGAGAGCCACAAACAAGGCGGTCATTGCCACTTGCTGGTGAAGTGCTGCGGTGAACTCAAAATTCTCGCAATGGAGGTGAGGGTAGACTCCAACGAAGAGATGCGTCCCACGCACCATTGAAGTTGTTAAAATTTGTATTTTACAACATGGACAAATTTGTGGCTCTTATACCAATTTGACATAACACGACAAATGGCACACGAGCAAATACGATATTTGAATAAACTCCAAAGGGACACTTTAAGAATATCCAAATGAATATTACCCTAACTAACATACCTAAAATACTAACCTAAAATAAAGAAAATGCAATAAAAGGTAACAAAATAAAATAGTACACTATTGACATAATATAATTAAGCCCTGTACTCCTCTATTCTCATAAAATAGTTTCTATTCTCATAAAATAGTATGTATTAAAACATCGGAGTATCACGTTTTGTATCCCTCTAAAGATGGCATGAGATATTTTGGGCCATTTGCATTATCACTTTTTAAGATTGCATAGGTGCTGCCTTCAATGTTTAGAATGGCGTGATGCAGAGGCGTGAGCCTTGAGGCACATTAGGCATAATCCTCAGCTTGGGAAATAATAATAAACAAAATATTATTAAAAAAATACTAATAAAACTACACAAGTATTATCATGGTAAAAAGTTCCATAATCAATATCACCAACGCGATTAATAGTATATCCTTGTCACATTATAATCAAATAGGCGGTAAATTAACATCTGTAAATACAAACGAAACGGAAATAAATAATTCAACTACAATATCATATGGAAAATAAATCAATCAACACAAAATCAAATTGACAGTATACATATAACTAAATAAGTAAAAGAATTGGCATGTAAATAAATAAAAAAATCAGTATGTAGAAGAAAAATGAAAAAATGAAAAATATATATGTATACATATGAATATTGTGTTCCTAGAAAAACTATCACTGTGCTTCTGAAAGAACTAAACGCAAACTACATATATCATCAGAAATATATATATATATATATATATATATATATATATATATATGTGTGTGTGTGTGTGTGTGTGTATATAATTAATAGAAGTGTTTCTAAAAGAAAAGAAAAAACAAAAAACAAATCAAGCAACACAAGAAAGTCGATTAAAAATAATCTCTACAAAAGCTTTAAAAAAAAGGGAAGAAAAAAAAACATATTTTGGATTGGGAGAGAGAAAGCTTTACCTCCTCGCTTCAATTTCTCATGAGGTGTGCCTAAGCCTCTTATTTCAACCTTTAGGCTATAGTCTAGAAGCAAAATATTGTCGCCTCGAGTGCTTTTAAAACATTGGTTGCCTTAAACGGCTAAAGATAGGATATATCAAATTCTAATAATATTGTTACAGTTCCGTTCATTACCAATGCCATACATTAAATATAGTAAAATTTCAAGTGAAAGTAGATCAGTTCCTCACCTTCCCAAAATAAGGGCAGTCAGAGCAGTGGTGCCAGAGGAACTATCTAGAGATTTAGTATCTGCTAACGCATGATCAGCTTTTATAAAAGCATTCCTCACAGCTCTTTTCACCCCTGCTGGAAAATGGGAATCTTCAACGATAAACTTGAGGATATTTTCTCTAGTGAATGATGCAGCATCAACGCCACCGTGTCCATCAAACACCTGAAACATAATCCAAAAACCTCATCAAGCAACTTGAGCGCGCTCAATGCAAAATGAATATGTACTTTTATCATTAACGATGCACAAAATGCTCCTTGAGTTGGTACTGTCTCCTTTTAAGTGTTGCCAAAATGAAATAATTTCTAAGCGATCATAGGAGGTTGTGTATACTTAACACTTGGATTCTTATAATAGAAAATTAGACAAAGTCCCTTTATAAACATTCTTAATTGAGTAGAGACCAATTAGCTTTTGGCTTCACAAAATATCCCCTTGGTGAAAATGAATTTGTGGATGTGGTCCCCACGGTGAAAACAAGTTCACCGATGCGGTCTAGATAATTAACCAAAATTACAATACCTTGCCTAATCTGAATGTGTCTAGACGGTATCCATTCTTTTTTTTTTTGTTTGTTTTAGCAGTATCCTAAATGTGGAAGAACTTTGCAATTAAACAAATGCAAATGGTCACCAAAAGAACAAGGTTACCAGAAGATCAGGAATGGCAAGTCTGATACATTAGGATGGGTACGCTTTGTAACAGACCTGAAGTCAGTATGTTCTAGCTTCCATTGCAACAGAGTAACTTAATATAAAAATCAACAGAAAACAAGTTTTACACACCCCATAAAATGCTCCAGGAGAAGGGAAGTTCAGAGCTGCACCAAGATGATCATGTAGATTATCCACACAGATGTACTCATCCTCCATAGATGGTTTTGGTCCAATCTCAGAACAGCTTCCCGAGTGAAATACGGGCAAAAACCCAGAATTCTCAACTGATGGTGACTTCAAGCCAATAATATCGGTAGTTAATTCCTATATATAAGCACAAAAATTAACATTAGTCAAAATATACTATTCCCAATATAGAAAGACAAAACAGATGATCAACTCAACAAATCCATTTGCCAATTAAAACAAAAAGTGCACTCATATATGGCCTTGTGTATTCTAAACACATAAAACAGATACAGAACAAGAAAAAAAGGACTTTAATGTATTTGCAGTCAAGTATTAGTTTAGTACTCATATATATGATCAAAGAATCTAGTGTCTCATTTTCATGGCATTAAAATCAAGAAATGAACCTTAAAGGCCATTCAAAATTACGCTTGCCTTATATAACCGTCATCTAGAACTACTCCTATACTCTAATTGCATCAATTATCCAGAACACATTTCTATTTGGAAATATCAAGTCAGCCCTTTAACATAACATTTGGTGCATCCACGATTACAAATACCACAAAACACAGTAGCAGATTAGTGCTATTGCCAAAGTAAGCCCTTCTGTGGAAAATAATACTGTGTGTTTTCCAAGTTGTTCACTACTTTGACAAAGTCAATGTCAATTTGGTAATAAAGCTAAGCCTACATAGTATATGTATTGAATAAGTTGCATATCTTCAAATATTCTCATTCCAAATATAATTTATGGGTACACTGGTATTTATTATCCCCCACATCCTCCAACCCCAAAAAAAATAATAAATAAAATAAAATCAATTCAACGGTAAATGCCCATAAATTATAGCATAAATTTAAACAAATATCTAAAACTCAATTTCCTTACAAAAGATCATGCAGAGCATATGCTTCAAAATAGGGCACTTTTAAGCAGAGATCATCAATTTCAAGAACCCAAATCAACAAAAAGACGAATGGGTAGTAAATAAATTATTGGGAATTACTGACTAATTCAGAGGTACCAGCCAAGGTAGCTTGGCTAATGCAATGCCTCGTGACAGTAAGATTTCTAGGAGGCTTAGCAGCCTTAGCCTGACTTGAAAGATCCAATTCCTCATCATCATCATCATCATCATCTTGTTCAGGTTCTACTAAAGACTCACTACCCTTAACCCTCTCATCATCTAATGATATAAAATGTTGCAACACATCAGTACCCGATGACATTTCTTTTCCCCTTGTTCTCACCTAATCAATCCATCAAACACATCATCTGCAAAAACCCACAAACAACCCAATCTTTTATTTTACTTTATCTTACAGCTGCTCGATCCAAAAGAGGCCATTTTTATGGAAGTATAACCCTCCATTCTTCGGATTTTAGAAAGAATCAAACAGACCCACATGCCAAAATTTAGAACTAAATCAAAACCCACCTCGGGATGTGTTGGTCACATATCATACATTGTGAAAAAAAACAAGATTTCAAAGTAAAATTGGATGAGAAAACTAGGGTAAAAGCAAAGCAAAAGGAGAGCCGTTGAGAGTAATTAAAAGTTGTATGGGGTTTGTGGAGAGTGGTGATCCCAGTTTTTTCGGTCGAGTTTGTAGGGAGGGGAGGTAGTGACACGTGGGGAACAGCTTCAAAGGTGTTTTTCTAGTTCACCGGATGACCTTGTGTTTCACCCACTCTTATTCTAGTATCACTACGTGGTTTTATCCCATCATATTCATGATTTCTTTAAGCATTTAATATTCTTGTTATACTCGTATAATCCCAAACGTGAATAATTTCTAATTGGTAAAGGAATTAATAAATGTGCTCGATTAGACTATAAAATGAGGTCGTCTCAGTATTAATCTGTTTGACCGACTTGCTTAACAGTCGCTGCATCCATTTAAATAAGGTTGGACACATCATATGTTCCTGTGGGCGCTTACACACGAAACGTTCCCTATTAATCACGTGGGATTATAATAACATGTCTATTACAAATTGATTATCCACGCGCTTATCAATAAAGTCAGCCCGTGATCCAAAGCGCTTTCAGTTTGTTATTATCACTGTTCTAAAAAACCCGCCTAGGCTTAAGGCTTGGGAGAAACGTCTCGCCTTACGCTTTTCACGCCTTATTCTTGGTAAAACCCTTAAGGCGCACTTTTTTCTAAAAACAACAATGATTTAGTGAAACGATGTCGCCTTTTAAAGAATTTGTTTACAAATCAGACCATTATCTCATCCAAAATAATCAAATAGTATTTTAATTTGCATATATTCAGACATATTTTTATGATATGCGCAATTTTTGTATTTTAATAGCCTTGTTATGGTTAAAAAATATTAACATATATTAAGAAGGCCTAAACGCCTTTTCACGCCTTTTTACGCCTAGGCCCGCCTAGGCTTTTAAGGCTTAAGGCTTGGCCTCCACGCCTCAATCACGCCTCGCGTTTTTTAGAACCTTGGTTATTATGATAAACATGTATCTTTAGGTGTAACTGTCCGACTTAGGGCAATCCACCTGTCCTCTTGTAAATAACCATAAATCACCTATAAATAGGGCATTAATCCATGGAAGAAAGGGACTTCCACTGATATTTTCTTAAACCACAAGTTGTATCAGTAACCCCAATTGTAACTTTGTCAATAAGTGCAATAATAAACCCGCAACACCGTGGACGTAGGTTTCCTTAAAGGGTCGAACCACGTAAAATAATTGTGTTTTCTCTGTCTCTCATCCTCCATCTCTATTATCATTATTTCTCTCTTGATTGTTTTACTTATTATTTGTTGCCTCCATTTTTGGACGTCAACAAACTAGCATTGTCTATGGGAATATCGTAACAAGCCATTGCGATTCCTACCCAAATCCATTCATTCAAATACTCGGCTGAGACAATCTAGAATGGCGGATAATCCCGAGAGCAGCCGCATGGTAGAAGTTCAAACACTGCCTACCCCTACCGGGGTGAGCGACCTACACAGCATACTAATGAACCTGGCTAAAGGGCAGGAAACAATGCAGGAGAGTGTCAGATAGGCAAAACCAGTGCAACCCAATCCGAATAACGTGACCCCTGGACTCGAGATATCAATGAGCGATGAAGGACGGCTCCCCCAGCGCCTCACAAGGAGAGACGTCAAGAGTACCGTAGGCATGCGATGGACAATCTCAGGAGGTTGTACTTGGGATCCTATGGAAACACCAGTTCCCCCTGGGAGACCAGGTCGCATCGGGACCGATCATATCGCCCCGGCGCTACCTCCTCCATTCAATCGCCTAGCCACTTTGATGACCATTCATACTCAGAGGAGAATCTCAGTGTGCTCGAGAGATTGAGCAAGGACTCAGCGTTTGATCGGATGTGCCCACGTTACAACTGCTAGCAAGCAGCAACGGCCTCGCGCGACTACTCCCTAAGGAATGCATCAGGAAGGACTGCCACTAGAGGCTCCCGTCATTGTGCCCGAGCATCGACTGAAGCCGAGCAAACTTCCTAGGAAGAGAGCTCAGTCAAAAGTCGAGGACGAGCAAAAAAGCCAGTTGAAGGCGATAACCGGCCATGGAAAGGCTCCATCCAACGCCTGGAAGACCGCCTGGGAGAAATGGCCAAGTCGAAGAACCCCCTTCAGAGAGATTTCATGAAAGCACCCCCCCCCCCCCTCTTTGTCTCATCTGTCATGGCATAGCCCACTCCAGTTAAATTCAAGTCGTCGATTATCACGCCAAAGTATAATGGGAAGATAGATCCTATTTTGCATATCGAATAGTACCAAGCTGCTGCAGACATATATTCCATCCCAGATGCAATGAGGTGCCGAACATTCTCTAGTATCATAACTAGTTCTCCCCAAATATGGTACAACAACCTGCCTAGGGGCAGATAAAGAATTTTCAGTAGTTGGCCCACCTGTTTGTTAGAAATTTCTTCTTTGGAGCAAAGCTTGGGAAATAAGTTGCCCATCTACTCGGCGTACGCCAGAGGGCAGATGAGAGCACCCGTGATTATATTACTCGATTCAATATCGAGAAGTTGGAAGTGGTGGTCTACAACAAGTCGACCACCATTACGGCTCTGATGAGTGAATTGCGACCAGGAAAGTTATTATAGGCGTTAGCCAAAGAACCGTCCAAGACCATGACTGAACTGCTAGACAAAGCAGGGAAATTATGAATGCAGAAGAGGCGATGCCGGCCAAAGAATCCGATGGCTCCAAGCCGTCAGCCGGTAAGAACAACAACAAATAGGAGCAAAATGATAAAAATGATGATAAACCACGAAAGTATGACGAGTACACGCTCTAAAGAATGAGATTGAAGGCCTAATTAGGAGGGGGCAAGTTGTCCAAGTATATGGATAGAAACAGCCGACCACATCCAGTAGAAGGTAGAGCAAGAATGCATTATTAGTCACCATGTTGAAGGGTCAATGACAAGAAGAAGGAGGGGGAAAATGACTCGAACGATGACCCAGATCTCCCTAAAAAACCTAAAGAGCTCATGCACGACGTCGGCATGATCTCCTTCAATTGTAATTTCATCGCAAAAGGTGGAACCAGTGGGGGAGAAGACCCTGTAAAAATGAAGGCATACCTGAACGAGGCCCAAGCTTGTGCACATAAGCAAGTTAACCTAACATCCAATTCAAAAAAATGGCCTCGCAAGGTGAATAAAGATAAACTGATCGTTGGATTCTCGAAGGACAACCTGTCTGGGGTGTTGTACCCCACGATGATCCTCTAGTCTTCACCATGATCATCCAGGAGGGTTAAATGGCCAGGATTTTGGTGGATAACGGCACCTCCACAGATGTAATGTTTTACAGGTTTTACAAGAAGTTAAAGCTTTAGAATATAGAGCTAACGCCCTATCATCAGCCTTTAATTGGGTCTGGGGGAGAAAAAGTACACACGCTGGGGATGTTAGAGCTGGAAGTCATGATGGGAACCTAGATGATTAATCGAATAGAGATAATTTACTTCTTCATCCTCGATAAAAATGAACTTTCTGCCTACAACGTGATATTAGGGCGGATCGACCTGGAGATATTTGAAGTTGTCCCATCTATAGTACATCGGTGCATGAAGTTCCCGACCCAATTTGGAGTGGGGGTTATCAAAGTAAATCAAAAGGTGGTGTGTGAATGCAATTTTATCTCGTCCGACCACGATGAGTAGAAGAATTTGATGACCACCTATCACATAGAAATTAATAACCCCTAAAACGAAGCGAAATTGGTTAATGGGCAGCTCGCTGAAGAGATAGAAATAGTCCTACTCGACTTCGATCATTCGAAACGAATGATTCAGATCAGGTCATCCCTAGACCCATTCCTGAAGCAAGATCTTATAAAGTTTCTACAACAGCGTAAGAGTTTATTTGCATGGAGCCACGAGGATATACCTAGAATAGATCATAACTTTATGTGCCACGGATTGAATGTGATGGAACGATCCAAGCTAGGCAAGTAAAAATGGAGGCTTTTTTTATGCTGAGAAGAACCTCGTCGTTCAGAAAGAGGTCCTCAAACTACATAAGCCTAACTTTATCGATGAAGTCAAATACCGAGAGTGGTTGGCTAACGTGGTCATGGTGGGCAAAAAAAATGATAAATGGAGGATGTGCATCGATTTTACCGACCTGAATAAAGCCTACCCAAAAGATTATTTCCCACTGCCACAGATTGACCAGCTGGTCGACGCCATTGTAGGCCACAATCTCCTCAGTTTCATGGACGCCTACTCCGGTTACAACCAGATCATAATGAAGCCCTCCGACAGAGAAAATACATCCTTTATAACCCACAGAGGTACCTATTATTATAATGTTATGCCGTTCGAACTTAAAAACGCAGGAGCCACCTACCAGAGGCTGATAAATAAAGTTTTAAAGACCAAATTGGGGTTAACATGGAGGTTTACGTGGATGACATCCTTACTAAGAGAAAGGCGACCGCCGACCACATTAAAGACCTCGAGCAAACCTTTGATAAATTGGAAAAGTACCAGATGAAGTTGAATTCCACCAAGTGCGTGTTCGGAGTAAAGGAAGGCATGTTCCTAGGCTTCATCGTCAACCAACGGGGTATTGAAGCTAACCCAGATAAGATTCGGGCTCTACTCAATATGAAGTCTCGCACGATAAAAGGAGGACGTGTAAAGGCTAACAGGGTGAATGTCTGCACTGAACAGGTTCATCTCTAGAGCCACTAATAAGTGCTTGCCTTTCTTTAAGGTGTTGGGAAAGTCATTCAAATGGAATGAAGAATGAAAAAATATGCTCATAAAACTGAAGCATTATATGGGATCCCCACCTCTCTTATCATGACTAATTATTGGCAAAAAACTCTTACCTATATCTCGCAGTGTTCGAATCAGCTGTCAGTTTAATGCTGGTGAGGCAAGAAGAAGGGGTCCAAAAACCAGTTTATTATACCAGTAGAGCGTACCAGGGGGCTGTGTTTCGATACCCCTGAATGGAGAAGTTGGCGTTAAGATAAGCTTTGTAAATAATGAAATCGTACTTCCAAGCCCACACTATTTTGATCTACACGGATCTGCCTCTCCGGCAAGTCCTACATAAACCATAAAAGTATGTTCCTCTCATGACTTGGGCAATTGAACTGGGTGCGTATAATATACAGTATGAACCAAGGATTGCTATAAAAGGGCAGGTATTGGCAGACTTCATTGCAGAGTTCAGCTACGAGGAGAAACCTTCCGAGCATACTCGCTTAGGAGAGATCTCAGTTCCCAGCAATGAACAGTCACACCCAAAGTAAATCATAGATGCTATCAGTATTGAGCAGACTCCCGAAGGAGAGAGCTCCCTCAAAAAATCAAAAGGATAGTGCGATGAGTCCCATCGTAAAATTTTCAGGTTCAGCAAAATGGAAGAAGCGAACTTCGGCAAAGACAGCGCTATATGGAAGTTGTATATTAATGGGTCATCTTATTCGGTAAGAAGTGGCACAGGTATTATCATCTCCACACCGAACGAGATAGACGTATAATATGCGTTGTATTTTTAATTCGAAGCCTCCAATAACTAAGCAGAGTACGAGACCCTAATTATTGGACTAAGTTTAGCTTTATGACGCGACCACAAATGTGTATCTAGTGTGCGTGTTATATAGGCTCAAGTGCAAGCCTATCATGTTAGTAATAATCCGATAAGTTGGGATCGTCTCCACAGGTAAATAGAACGAAAATTCGCGACGACGTAGGAATAAAAGACTAACCCCAAATTAGTTATAGAATAGAACAAAACGATGATTAATTGTGAACTAAGTTCAACGGAAATTTAACTACTGATTATACTAAATGTGCCGAAATAAACTACTACAGTGAAGTGAATATGAATAAATGAAAGATAGGTTAGGATACAATCCCCCAAACACTAGTACATTTATCGGATAGAATACTAGCTTTTGAATTATAAAGTTGAATCAATCCAGTCTTTAGTTATCCAAAGAATTACATATATGAGGGTACTAGCACGCATCATACGTAATCAAAGGTAAAAATAAAGAAGTGCTGAATAGATAACACGCGCATCGCATCCTTAAACACCCCGGTTACCTAGGGCAAACGAGGTTAAAAGTCTTACGACGGTTGCAACAACTTCTTAACACGATTCAATCATTATTTAATTCGAAGACTAATTTTTTATACGTGCAAACTACATCGGGTTGGGTTCATGCACCCCAACCCGTATAAACTTAGCTGGACGTGATTAAAGTAAATACTACCTCAAAACTAAATTTGCAGAAATTCATAGCTATATGAGAAATTGAGAAGAAAATTTGGAAGTAAGAATTGAAACCTAAATTTAATAACTAATTAAGTTAAACTATGAAATCAATTAAAAGCAGAAATTAAAGAAAACTTGCAACAAAGGAATTTGGAATTAAATCTTGAATCTTGAGTAAATGTTGCAAAAATTAAAAACCTAGGGTTCTCGAATGCAATAACCCTTTAAAACTAAGAATAATCGAACCCCTTAATGTCTGGTACTAAGTTAAATTAAATACACAACGAAATTTTTAAGAGTTGGAGCAAAGTAAAACTCTTAATTAGAAAAGAAAAATCAGAAAATCTCATCTGAACCGATCCGGTGGGGATCTTCGGTTCAGTCCGGTAGCATCTGGATCGGTTCATTTTTCTTCTTTAACGGATCGGTTCGGGAGCCAAATTTATGCAGAGTTCTTAAAGGCACCAGACCGGTTCGTTTTCATCAGTATCCGAATCGGTTCGGAAGCTAATTTTATATTGAGTCTTCATGCTTCCCGAATCGATTCGTTTTTTACCAACCCCGGTTCGGTGGTGAAATTTATTGAGAATATGGATTTCTTTCGGATCAGTTCGCTGTTGGTGTTGATCAATCCATCCCGATTTTGAAATTTTTTATTTTCTTATTTTCTCTTGATTTTCTCTCATCTTTGAAGCTCAACAACTTCTCACTCAGTTCTCGATTTGGGATGTTGTTTCTTCCTACGTACTGGTAGACGCGAGGTCTTCAATTTAAATGTTGGTCCTTCATCCGAACTCTAGATGTGAATTAACCATTTTGGCCCTCTAACTTTCATTTCAATCCTGATTTCTCGGCCTTGGATTCCTCTTCTTTTCACACGCATTAAATACCTGTAAAAAATATGAAAAATACACAAAACTCGAGGCACTATGTACGAATCGTCAGTTTCATATACATGAGATAATTCAATACAAATTACATAGTCCGAGGTGCTAAAATCTACTAAATTAAGGGGATAAATTCGAAAGAATTTATGCCTAATAAAACTCCCTAACTTAGAACTTTGCGCGTCCCGAGCAATGTAAAAGAACTTAACCAATGTTCAACTCTTGAAAATTATTTTATTAGGATAGAACACCTCTTTTTTGGGCAAACGATTGCATTTAACGTATGCAATAAGCCTTTAAACCCCTAGGTCACCTAAGTAGGATGAGTTTTGTCTCGTGAGGGTTTGTAGTGAATATACCCACAAAATTCATTTTTGACTCAAACAAAATTCAAAATACCTAAGAATTGTATAATTCAAACTTTTCAAAAAATAATCACCATATATTTATATGCTCAAATCTCAATTTGTCGTGTGTGTGTGTGCGAAGCCAGAAATTTAACATCAAATTTCCATCAATTGATCATTACGTTACTTTTTCGAAAATTCATTTTGATTCAAATGCTCACGGAATACTCTCACGAACAAATCACTCAGAATATGGCTATTTCGCTCGGTATGCATGATATAAGGAGTAAATGCATTGGAACACGAATTCATGCACAAAAAATTGAAAGACGAAAATTTATAAGTGAAAATATCTCTTCATCGGGGTACGATCGTTGGGAAACGGGAACATTGCCTCTTATACACATCGGTTAATCTCTTATATTATATTTTCGTGTTTTAAATCTCCACGCGGTAATTAATTTTACAATTCGAACTCGGTTAGGACTTTTTTGGGTTATAAGGTGTATTGAGTACATTGGGATTAATTGAAAAGTTCAGAATTGGAAAATGTCCTTATAATGTCGGTTAGTGCTTTTTCGGGCTTTTGCTCATGTTCTTTTCTTTTTCTATTTTTTTTTTGTTTTTCCATTTTCTTTCTTTCCTTGCTATTTTTGTTGAGCATTATTTTATTCTTCTTGCCCCATTTCATTGCACTGTTTGGACCTAATTTCTAAACTTTACATTTTTCTCAATTTCGGGCTATGTGGGTTTTTCGGTTACCAAACGAAAGGAAAAACATTTCTTCGGCTCAAAGTGGCTAGCAAAAGGGTAATTTTTCACAACATTTTATGGATAATACTTTTGGGAAACAAACAATGGCCTAACTTCATTTATCCGAATTACTAATCAATTTACCATATGCGTCTCAAGATTAATTTAGTTTAGAGATATATTAGCACGTTTTTCGAGGCAACATCACACTATTCCTTGACCGATCAAAATAATAATTTTGAGATCACAACGACTTATTAAAACATTAAATTGAACTTTGAGTTAATTATTAACTCGGATTGATTTAAAACTAAGAAAAATCGACAGGCTCGAAATCTCACCGGGTTGATTAATCTCCACACTTATTCGTTAAGTCGTCAATTTCCATCTTTGGTCAATTTCGGCTTTGTGCAATTTGAAATTTACAAATTTGAGACTTTAAACAAAACTTCGGTGATATTTCTGAAAAATTTAAATTTACTTTGAATTTTTTTTTTTTTGGATTTTTGGAAAATTTTCATTTTTTTGAAAATTTTCTCATTTTTTTGGTTTTTATGGGCATTTTTAACTTTGTGAAATTTGGAAGCGCATGCGTACCCCCCTTAACTTAGATTTTTGCAAAGTTCCTATGCAAAAAGGACTAAAAGCTAAATTAAGGAGAGAAACAAATAAAATGGGACAAAGTACAAAATGCAATACACAAATAAGCAAGCATAAGACACACATTGATAGGGAATCCAATTTCCATTATATATAACAAGCATATAAAAGTTGTGAAAATAGGAAATAGGAAACATGACATAAGCAACCTAGGAAGAGCAACTTATCGAGGGGGAGGTTAAGCAGGGCCGGGAGCATTTGGGTTGTATGGATCATAGAAATAATCCCGGGTAGGTGCACCCATGGTTATACGGTACATTTCAGCTTGGAGTCGATGTAACATGCTCGTGTCTCGCTGATATGCTCGTCGGTCCTCCTCTCAATCAGCATTGTACTGATTGATAAACCCATCAAATTGTGCTTCCAGTGCTGTGATTCGCCTATCAAAATCGGCGCACGGGGACTTAAATTCTGAATCATCGTCCTCATTATATTCATCCGTGTCGCCCTCGCCCATAACTATGTCGGCGTCCCCCGCTGCTTCCTCTTCGGATTCATCATCATCCGAATCATCCGCCTCGGTATCATCATCATCATCACCATTTGCTTCATTCGTTTTTCGTGCGCATATAATCTCCCATTGTCTCTCACTTTTGGTACGGGTGCCCTGTCCAAGAGGGTTGGGAAGGCGAGGGAACCTGATTGGAGATTCAATTTCGGCGTTGGCTAGTATGGATGTGATGAGTCGGGCATACGAGAGAGGGTTGGTTCCCTTTTCTTCCAAGGCCGCATAAAATATGTCTTTGTAAATAATGTGGCCTAGGTGGATCGGTGTGGTGGGGTGAAAAGGTGATACACTAGAGTCGTCTATCGGGGCCGCATTGTGGAATCGTTCTAGGTTCGAAGGATATTTGCGCACATGATTTGGAAGGTGATGCGCGCCTTGTCGCTCATACGGGCCACCGAAAATGTTTGGGTGGCCCAAACCTCACCGGGTGCTATACGGGCAATGCTAACGGCTTTGTCGAGTGGGGTAAGACTATTTGGATATGTGAATTGCGTCGGGCTCGGTACATCCTTCTTCGTAAGTTTTCGGTTGAGAATCTCTAAGGAGAATGGAATGCGTCGGATGTCAACAAATGCGTCGAAAATAAATTCACCGGTGCGGACAAGCGTTCCATAAAAAGCTCGTACCTCGGTTGCCCACACCGCATCGTGGAGCTCGTTAAGGAACCGACACCAACTCCGTGGAAGGAAGAGGTTGGTGACGGAATTTATCAACTCGTTCTAGCGCACTTCGTGCTCCATATGTAGTTTACGAGATTGACTAAAAAATGCTCACACCATATTTGTTCCTGATTGGAGTTGTATGAGCCATTTCCGTGGTTAATGACTTCAATGAAGTTGTATTTTGGGGGGCGGAGGCGGTTGGCCATGTGTAGCAATAGTGGTTGGACACTAGAAATTTGGAAGAGTGAGAGTATGAGAGTTAGGAGAAGTAGTGAGAGGGAGGGGTAAGGGTGTATTTATAGGTGGGTATGGTGGAGGGAAAGGTTGGTTTTGGAGGGAAGGGGGTTTAATTAGGAGGGAAATGGTGGTTTGGGGAAGAGGGAAACGGATTGGGAGGGAAGAAGAAGGATTGGGGAATGAGGTTGCATTTTGGGAAAAAACAAAATACCCAGAAGCCAAATCGATCCGGGTGCCCAGGACCAGACCGGTCTAATCCTTTTTTATTTTGATTTTTCTCAAAAACGAACCGATTCAGACCCCCAGGGGTCGAACCAATCCGGATCCCTGAATTATGCAGAATCCCCAAGGTGCAGGCTTCACTCGTCTCTCTCATTCTCTGGATGCTCCCATAACTATACCTACACACAATCAACCTAACTTCACTCAACGCTTGCTCCAAAAACCTAGGCTCACTCTCAACGTGTGCTCTCCCGCACCTATCTTATGTGGCCTATACCTACCGACTCTAACTAACCTAACTGACTCACGTCTACTGTACACAAGAATCACCCCATATGCATCGGGGGTGCGACGACCTTCTCGTACTTCTCAATCAGTCCCCATAGATGGGGTCCGATAACCAAATGGTGTCGGCTTCTTCGACGCATGACTCAAAGTATGATTTGAGACATTGGTCATTCACCTTGAAGGTATTTTCACCTTTTGCATCTTCCAACTCTATAGCACCGTGGGGGAATATTTCTCAAATCACAAATGGACCCGTCCACCTTGAACCCAACTTACCGAGAAACAAGTGTAGTCATGAGTTGTAGAGAAGCACTTTTTATCCTGAATGAAACTCTTTGCATCGAATTATCTTATCATGCGCGAGTTTTATTCGTTCTTTTGAAATTTTATCATTCTCATATGCGTCATTGCGCATCTCTTCCAAATCGTTCAATTGAAGCTTGCGAGCTTCACCGACTTTATCGAGATTGTAGTTCAACCTCTTGATGGCCCAATAGGCTTTATGCTCTAGCTCCAAGGGGAGATGGCAAGGCTTTCCATAGACAAAATAAAATAGGGACATCCTGAGGGGGTTCTTATAGGTGGTACAGTAAGCCCATAGCGCTTCGTTTAATCGAAGTGACCAATCTTTTCGAGTAGGATTAACGGTCCTTTGTCATCCCACTCTTGTCGATGACCCCATACTTTCTAATTAACTTTTTAAATGGCATATTGCAAAAATGTGTGCCGTTATCACTTATAATCTCCTTTGGAGCACCGAAGTGAGAACGTATGTTTTTTTTAGGAACTTAATCACCACCTTGTTGGAATTCATCCGGGTAGCTATTGCCTCCACCTATTTGGAGACTTAGTCTACCACGACGAGGATGTATAAGAAGCCGAAGGAGGGAGGGAATGGTCCCATGAAGTCAATACCCCAGTAATCAAATAACTCAATGATGAGTATAGGGGTTAGAGGCATCATGTCGCAACGAGTAATAGCTCCCATCATTTGGCATTTATCACAAGATTTGTAATAGACGTTAACATCCTGAAATATTGTGGGCCAATAGAGGTTGCTTTGCAGAATTTTAGCGATCGTTTTATTCTTGGAGAAGTGGCTTCCACAAGCCTCTGTATGATAAAACCAGATCATATCTTGAATTTCCTCATCCACTACACATATTCGGATGAGTTGGTCCGCGCAATATTTGAATAAGAATGGGTCGTCATAAAAAAACATACGGGACCAAGTGATGAATTTCTTCTTCTCTTGCGGTGTCCATCCAGGAGGAACGACTCCCGTGACAGGATAGTTAACGATGTCCACAAACCAAGGTAGAGAAGAAGCATCAAAGAGTTGATCATTCGAAAAATACTTATCTATGGGTATTGAATCACTAGGCACGTCGAACGAGAGCCATGACAAATGGTCGGCAATAATTTTTTTTACCCCTTTCTTATCTTTTATAAAGAGAGTGAACTCTTATAGGAGTAGGATCCACCTTATGAGGCGCGACTTTGCATCCTTCTTAGTGAAGAGATATTTAAGGGTCGCGTGGTCGGTAAAGTAAGTGATGGACGACCAACAAGGTATGAGCGGAATTTTTCCAAAGAAAAAATAATCCCTAACAACTCTTTCTCCGTGGTGGAGTAGTTAAGTTGTGACCCTATTAACGTCCGACTAGCGTAATAGATGACATGAGCTTTCTTTTCTTTTCTTTGCCTTAAATAGCCCCAATCACATAATCACTAGCATCACACATAAGCTCAAATGGAAGAGACCAATCCGGAGCTTGCATGATGGGAGCAGAAATTAGCATGTTTTTTAATTTATCAAAAGCCTCTTGTCTTGCGTCATTCCACTTAAAGGGGGCATCTTTCTGAAAAACGTTGCTAATGCCGTTTAATACAAGATTAAACTGTATAAGCAACTCCGAGATGTTTGTTGAAGAAACCCTTTTCTTTTGAAAATAAAAATTATAAACAGCAAGATGTGTTTACAAAAACTTATGTACGAGAGTAATCAAGACTTTGTAATCAGTTTTTAAAACTAAGACAGTTTCAAAAATTCAGCACACTATAGAATGAGATGAGTAGATGAAGATAATCAGAACACACAGTTTTTAACGTGGTAAAACCTCTCCCAATAGAGGAAACATCCACGGTGACTTCTAAGTCACAAAAGTAAAAATCCACTAACAACAAATATCAGTTACAAACAATACAACATGCATGCACACAAATCAACCTATTCTAAGTTTAGGAATATACCCCACTTGGTGTCCTTCTAAATTCTTATAGATCTGATTGTTGATGATGTTCTTCCAGTTTGATAACTTCCTTTGCTTTAGCTTCCTTGCGTCGACTCAATAATCTTTGATCTTATTCACAACACTTCCAGTGTAGTAGTGTGTTAAGTGTTTGTGAAGTGATTCCTATCAACATGCATGAACTCACACACACTTAGTTTTACAGACAGTCCTAGTAAATTACATATAAAGACTATATGCTGTGATTTTCTTTTCTTTCTTTCTTACAGAACTTGAAACCTTTTTGACCTTTAAATATAACCCAGATTCCACGGATATCTTGCTTCAAAATCGGTCAAGATCTTAATCAATCTCTGTTTTAAAAATATTTTTGAGATTTAAAATCTCCAAGTGTGAATCCAACTAGGTCAAGGTTAAGTTTCATAAGAATAGAAACCATAAAACATTTTCAAAACTAAATCAGTAAGGATTTTCTTAAATCGAGAAAGAAACATGTAGATCTAGTGAAATATAACATGCAGAGTGTAGATCTATAATTTCTATGAAAAAGAAATACAGATCTTCACACGAATGTTTAAATTGGTAATAAGACCATAGACTAAGAGGTTACAGCTTCAATATGAACAACCAAGTAACACCACTCTCTCTCTCAAACACTCAGGTTTGTGTTTGGGGTTATGAGTATACGAAGGTTTGAATCAGAAATGAAGTGTTTAGGGTTAGGGTTTGGCTAACAGTTTTCCCTTTCTCTCTCTTCTCTCTTTTCTTTTCTCTCTTCTCTCTCACTTCTCTCTTCTCTCTATTTTTTTCTCTCAGAAATGACGACTGCCAAAAGTCTTGAAATGTTGAGAAATAGAGGGCTTTTATAGGAGTGGAGGAAGGTTCTGGAGATTCGAAGGCAATCAAGGGCTGAGATCAAGTCTTCCTAAAATTGACTTGATCTAAGGGTTATAAGAAGGCGGTGGTTAAGTCGAATGTGATTGGTTCACAGGATAGCACAAGGATAGGTCTAAAACACATGCAGACCATCGATAAGTTTTGATCCAACGATCAGCAATCCACCAGGCAACCCTCTCACATAACAAACACAAATAGATGCATCAAGTAAGGTGACAAGTGTTGGCATGTGATAGGCTTACAAACGCGCGTCGAAATAATTACAAGCAACACCTTGAAGTCTCTAGCGCATTTGCATTCTACCCAAACAAACATTCTAATGAAAAATGAGTTTTTCAAAATAGCAAATTAACCCCATAAATTTTATAATCACACTTTTATTAATGAAAACATTATTTTAAAAATGTTTAAAAATTCCCAAAAAAATATTAAGACAACATATTAAGGGGAATTTAACACACAATCAATTTTAAGCAATATATACACATGTATGCACTTCTAACTGTGTGTAGTGTGATTCAATTTATACCTTCTTGGATTATTAAAGAGGACTAGAGAGATAAATTCTGAGGCTCTTTGGTTTCTAGGTTAGACAACCAATTTTGTCACTATTTCCAAATTAGTTGAGTACTTATACAATATAGACTTAAGCAAGTCAAAGGTATAAGGTACTTCAATCTCCCCCTTTGGAAATATGAGACAAAATCTCCTTTGAGTTAGCTTAAACTCTTAGGGAACAAAAAATAAAACCTAGTCCTATACAAAGATACTATCTACCCATTTCCTAGAAAGTCAAAAATTACATAACTCAATTATTTACAAAATTGTACACTAGAAATGGTAGACAATCAGTAGAAGAGATTCCTGCAAATATGCACACTAAGATCAAGCAGTTTAGATGAAATGTGAACAAAATATTGAACCCTTAAGACTCAAATTTCTCCCCCATTTTGTCTCAAATGGACAAAGGGTAAAAATTAAGGTCTTCAGAGTTTAATCAACATATACCATACCTATAGAATTACGCAAATACAGAAATCTGTTATAGTCTAAAGGTTTAGTGAACATGTCTGCAAGTTGCAGATCAGTAGGCAGGTAATGGATTTCTAACTCCTTAGTTTCAACAAGTTCGCGTATAAAATGATGTCTTATTTTAATATGTTTAGTTCGCGAGTGTTGAACCGAGTTTTTAGATATGTTAATAGCGCTTTGATTGTCACAATACAATTGTAACTGATCTTCTTTAATCCCATAGTCGCTTAACATTTGTTTTATCCATAACAATTGAGCACAGCAACTTCCAGCTGCTATATATTCGGAATCAGCCGTAGATAAAGATGTGCAATTCTGTTTTTTGCTACTCCAACCAACTAAATTATTGTCGATATAATAACAGGCACCTTATGTACTTTTACTATCATCAGTACATCCGGCCCAATCAGCATCAGTATACCCTATGATGGTGCTGCAGGTATCATTAGTGTACCTAAGTTCAAGATTAAGAGTGCCCTTTATGTACTTGATTATACGTTTTACACACGATAAATGGCTCTCTTTAGGGTTATTCTGGTAACAAGCACACAGACATACAGCATACATTATATCTGGTCGTGAGGCAGTTAGATAGAGTAGGCTACCAATCATACTACGATAAAGTGTGGAATCAACTGACTTTCCATTTTCATCTTTACATAATTTAACAGTAGTACTCATAGGAGTTTTGGCAACTTTAGCATTATCTAAACCAAATTTCTTAACAAGATCTAAGGCATACTTAGCTTGAGAGACAAATAGTCCATCAGAATTCTATTTCACTTGAAATCCTAAGAAAAGTTGTAGCTCCCCCATAAGGGACATGTGAAACTCCTTATGCATAATAGCAGAAAAAGATTTAACTTCAGATGTTGAAGTGGACCCAAAAATGATGTCGTCTACATAGACTTGGGCTATAATAATGTTTTTGTCAAAATGTTTGACAAAGAGGGTCTGGTCATTTCCTCCTCTCTTAAAACCCTTATCCAATAAAAAGTTGGAAAGGCGTTCATACCAAGCTCGAGGAGCTTGTTTTAAGCCATACAAAGCCTTTTTTAGACGAAAGACATGGTTAGGGTATTTAGGGTCAATGAACCCTTTGGGTTGTTCTACATACGTTTCTTCTGACAGAATTCCATTGAGGAAGGCAGACTTGACATCCATTTGATAAAGTGTAAATTTTAAGTAACACGCTCTGGCGAAAAGGAGTCGAACAGATTCAAGACGAGTGACAGGGGCAAATGTCTCGCTAAAATCTATTCCTTCTATTTGTGAGTAACCTTGAGCAACTAGTCTAGCTTTGTTTCTAAGGATTATCCCATTTTCATCAGATTTGTTCTTAAAGATCCAACGTGTGCCAATGACATTTTTGTTTTGAGGCCGCGGTACAAGATACCAGACATCGTGAATGACAAATTGTAAAAGTTCTTCCTGCATAGCAGAAATCCAGTGTGTGTCATTCAATGCTTCATTAACATTTTTCGGTTCCACAAGGGAGACGAAACATGCACAATTAGCATAATTTCTTAACTGGGATCTAGTACGAACTGGCTCATTAGGATTACCGACCACGTTGTCAATGGGATGATCTTTAGAGACCCAGCCAGGTACTTCTGGACTCTAAATAGGTAATGAGTCATCTATTTCTGGTGAATCAGTTTTGAAATCATTTTCAGATTCAACCACAATAGGTGATTCAGATATCTTATTTTCGACATTAGTGTCGCTTACAATTACATTTATCGATTCCATAAGGGCCTTAGTACGCAGATTGTATATACGATAAGCACGACTGTTTGGGGAGTATCCTAAGAATATGGCTTTATCACCACACGTCTCGAATTTAGACAGATGTTCTCTGTCTTTACAGACATAACACTAACTTCCGAAAGTTCTTAGATATTTCAGATTAGGCTTCTTACCGTACCACAACTCATAAGGGGTTTGTTTAGAGTTTTTCCTAAGGTAAACCCTATTAATGATATGACACACAGTTCTAATAGATTCTACCCAGAAGTATTTAGGTAGAGATTTGGCATGCAACATGACACGTGCCATCTCTTGAAGAGTTCAGTTTTTCCTTTCAGCAATACCATTCTGCTGAGGAGTATTAGGGGCACTGAATTCGTGTTTGTAACCGTTATAGTTACAATATTCAACTATTCATGTGTCTATGAACTCTCCCCCTCTATCACTACGAATACGATTGACTTGTGTGCCCTTCTCATTTTCAATTCTTAGTAAGATTTTTAAAAAATTCTGAAACGTGTCAGATTTTTGTTTCAAGAAGGCAACCCAAGTGAATCGTGTGAAATCATCAACCATGACAAGGATATAACTGTGTCCACAAAGACTAACAGTTCTAGAGGGACCAATAAGGTCCATATGGATGAGATCTAGAGGTGAGAATGTCTTTAACCTTTTTATGCGAAGTCTTAACTATTTTTCCTTCCTGGAAATGACCACAGACAACACTGGAAATAGGTTTAATTTTAGGAATTCCTCTAACAATCTCTTGACTAGACAATCTACCAAGGATATCATAACTTAGGTGACCCATACGATTATGCCAGATTTCATTGTCATCCATTCTGACAATGTTACAGGTTTCAGAACCAATCTTGACAGTATAACAATTGTCAGGTGTTCTAAATCCGGTAATAATGCATTTACCTTTATCATTTAGAATTTTATAATTGTTCTTTGAAAAGGTAACTGTATGGTCAGAGTCACAAAAATTATGATATACTTAGGAGGTTGGCTTTAAGGCCTTTAACTAAAAGTACATTTTCGAGAGTAGGCATTCCCACTTCTTTTAGGGTTCCTTTTCCTATGATCTGGGATGAAACTCCGTCACCAAAGACAACTTTGCCTCCAGCAAATCTGGTTTTGTTTAAGAGTTTGGTTTCATCTCCTGTCATATGTTTAGAGCATCCTGAATCTAAGTACCAACCAGATGAAGTGTGTTCAGCTTTTAAAGTAGTGATAACAATGTTACACTTCATTTGGGGCAAAAGATCATCTTTTCTAACCCAAATAGCTCTAGTTTTAATTTTGCGCAAGTTTGCCCTCATTTGATAAAATTTTCGAGACGCTTTTTGTCGAAAGACATTTGGAGCAACAAACTGATTATTGTGGAAAATTTGAGCTTTTGGTTTAGGAAAGTTTCTGGGAACCTTTCTCTTAAATGAACTCTTAGTTTTGGTCTTTCTATTCCTGTAGTTAGAGTTCTTGTCAGGTTGTCTTGGAAGGACATAATGGTTACGATTTTGCCTAGAATAGTTAAAGTTCTTGTAGACAGAAGTGTTGTACACAGGAGTGTTTAGATGCCTAACATAACAACCTTCAAAGGAATGACCATAAATGTCACAGTACGAGCAATATTGATTGCTTGAGGGATGAATTTCCTTAGGAAAACTTCTAAATATGGGTTTAACAGCATTCTGTTCAGAAGTCCTATTCCTAGGAGGGATGGTTTTAAAAGTAGATTCAGCCTTTCTGATCAAAGGACAGACGTATTTAGTCTTAAGTGTAGTGTCAGCCTTAGAATTACTATATTCTCCAATGTCTTTCTGTTGTTGCTTTTGATCAAATTCCTTTTTAATAAAATGAAAGTCTGGACATGTATCAATTGGTCTTTTGCCCCCAGACACAAACTTAATAGGTTCAAGATTTGTAGTTTGTGGTTTGTTCTTAGGGCAAAATCCAATACCGGTTCTATCATCAGAATTGGTCTTGGAGTCAACAACAAAGTCAGTAAAACAATTTGAATTGTTTTCAAACTTAGAAATTTTTTTGAAAACAGTTGCTGTCTTTGTTTTTGCTTCCTCCAGTTCTAATAATGTTCCCTTGTATTTCATTTCCAGGGTTTCATTAGTTTTAGTCAACTCTTTTAATTTTTGATCAAAAGTTTCAATTTCGGATTGATGAGACAGACACTGGTTAGTGTACTCTTCGGCATTCAGCTTCACAATAAGACTTAGATCATCTAATTTCTTAGTCAGGTCTCTAACAGTCTTCTCCAGTCTAGTGCCTTTTTTTAGAGTTTTAGCATACAAAGTATGAATATCTGGGAGGTCATCTGTGTTTGAGTCGCTAAGTGAAGTGTGTGTAGTGACCCCTAACGATTCAGTTTTAGTACTCACGCACCCATTTACATCGTCGTTATCGAGATCACTTTGAATGACACACACGGAACTAGAACTAGCAACATTTTCAGATAATAAAGCATCTAGGCCAGTCAAAACAGTATTCACACAAGCAGGAGTAGGAGCATCATTATCACACACAGGCATATCATCATTGTAAATGATCTTAGCATAAAAGGACATGCAAGGGTCAAGTACATTTGATGACTCAAGTTCCTCTTCATCAGAGTCACTTGAATCATTCCAAGTTTTACAGACATTGGCTCTATTGTGTATGTTGGCTTTATTCTGATTAACTCTGCAATCGTGAGCAATGTGACCTAGTTTCCCACATCTAAAACATTCAATCTTTCTAAGGTCTCTACTGGGTCTGGAGTTGTTGTCATTAGGATGTTTGTCAAGACCTCTCTCATGAGGTTTGGGATTAGACAGAGTAGGATAATTAGGCTTGCCTTGTTTAGTTGCCTGTTTGTTTCTAAATTTAACAATTTTCTTAAATTGTTTAGACATTAAGGCAATCTGATTATCTAGTTTGTCTATATCACACTCCTCATCAGAGTCAGAGTTGATCAAATTAGTCTCAAGTTTAGAAATCTTAGAGGCAAAACTCAAGTTAGAGTTGGGTTGTTTTCTTTGTGAATGATTTAATTGTTTCTTAAAGTCTAATTCCATTTCCACAGTCCTAAGTTTGCTACTGAGTAACTCAGGGTAAGATTTTGATCACTCATTTCCTCAATAGCATACCTCTTGCTGTCAAACTTTTGTGGTAATGATCTTAGAATTTTAGAGACAATTTCATTCCTATCATAAGTTATACCATTAGCATGCAACTTAGTAACTATATCAGTTAAGTTCATGTAAAAGTCATCAAAAGACTCAGAGTCAGACATAATTAAAGAGTTGTACTGCTGGATAAGCATTTGAGTTTTAGCAGCTTTAATTCTCGAGTCTCCTTTATGGACAGTGATTAATGTGTCCCAAGCTTCCTTAGAAGTGGCACAAGATGAGATTCTCTTGAACTCATACTCATTAATAGACATAAAAATGGCATTCTTGCCTTTATTGTTATTTCGAGAAATAGTTTTCTCTTCTTGGGTAAACTCACTTAAGATTTTCTTTACCCTCTCATCACTTCCTTCAGTGGCTGGTTTAGTAGGATAAGTGTATCCATTTTCAATAATGTCCCAGACATCATCTCCTAAAGTCCCTTAGATGAAGGCAACCATTCTTACTTTCCAGTAAGCAAAGTTGTTTCCATCAAAGAGTGGAGGTCTGGACAGATTACCAAACCTTTCATTCTTCTCGTCCATAGTTAGGTTTTTCAGAAAACGATTTCAGAAACACAAGATCTTTTTAAAATAAAAGTTTACAGGGCTCTGATACCAATTGAAAAACGTTGCTAATGCCGTTTAATACAAGATTAAACTGTATAAGCAACTCCGAGATGTTTGTTGAAGAAACCCTTTTCTTTTGAAAATAAAAATTATAAACAACAAGATGTGTTTACAAAAACTTATGTACGAGAGTAATCAAGACTTTGTAATCAGTTTTTAAAACTAAGACAGTTTCAAAAATTCAGCACACTATAGAATGAGATGAGTAGATGAAGATAATCAGAACACACAGTTTTTAACGTGGTAAAACCTCTCCCAATAGAGGAAACATCCACGGTGACTTCTAAGTCACAAAAGTAAAAATCCACTAACAACAAATATCAGTTACAAACAATACAACATGCATGCACACAAATCAACCTATTCTAAGTTTAGGAATATACCCCACTTGGTGTCCTTCTAAATTCTTATAGATCTGATTGTTGATGATGTTCTTCCAGTTTGATAACTTCCTTTGCTTTAGCTTCCTTGCGTCGACTCAATAATCTTTGATCTTATTCACAACACTTCCAGTGTAGTAGTGTGTTAAGTGTTTGTGATGTGATTCCTATCAACATGCATGAACTCACACACACTTAGTTTTACAGACAGTCCTAGTAAATTACATATAAAGACTATATGCTGTGATTTTCTTTTCTTTCTTTCTTACAGAACTTGAAACCTTTTTGACCTTTAAATATAACCCAGATTCCACGGATATCTTGCTTCAAAATCAGTCAAGGTCTTAATCAATCTCTGTTTTAAAAATATTTTTGAGATTTAAAATCTCCAAGTGTGAATCCAACTAGGTCAAGGTTAAGTTTCATAAGAATAGAAACCATAAAACATTTTCAAAACTAAATCAGTAAGGATTTTCTTAAATCGAGAAAGAAACATGCAGATCTAGTGAAATATAACATGCAGAGTGTAGATCTATAATTTCTATGAAAAAGAAATACAGATCTTCACACGAATGTTTAAATTGGTAATAAGACCATAGACTAAGAGGTTACAGCTTCAATATGAACAACCAAGTAACACCACTCTCTCTCTCAAACACTCAGGTTTGTGTTTGGGGTTATGAGTATACGAAGGTTTGAATCAGAAATGAAGTGTTTAGGGTTAGGGTTTGGCTAACAGTTTTCCCTTTCTCTCTCTTCTCTCTTTTCTTTTCTCTCTTCTCTCTCACTTCTCTCTTCTCTCTATTTTTTTTCTCTCAGAAATGACGACTGCCAAAAGTCTTGAAATGTTGAGAAATAGAGGGCTTTTATAGGAGTGGAGGAAGGTTCTGGAGATTCGAAGGCAATCAAGGGCTGAGATCAAGTCTTCCTAATATTGACCTGATCTAAGGGTTATAAGAAGGCGGTGGTTAAGTCGAATGTGATTGGTTCACATGATAGCACAAGGATAGGTTTAAAACACATGCAGGCCATCGATAAGTTTTGATCCAACGATCAGCGATCCACCAGGCAACCCTCTCACATAACAAACACAAATAGATGCATCAGGTAAGGTGACAAGTGTTGGCATGTGATAGGCTTACAAACGTGCGTCAAAATAATTACAGGCAACACCCTGAAGTCTCTAGCGCATTTACATTCTACCCAAACAAACCTTCTAATGAAAAATGAATTTTTTGAAAATAGCAAATTAACCCCACAAATTTTATAATCACACTTTTATTAATGAAAACATTATTTTAAAAATGTTTAAAAATGTTTAAAAATTCCCAAAAAAATATTAAGACAACATATTAAGGGGAATTTAACACACACTCAATTTTAAGCAATATATACACATGTATGCACTTCTAATTGTGTGTAGTGTGATTCAATTTATACCTTCTTGGATTATTGAAGAGGATTAGAGAGATAAATTCTGAGGCTCTTTGGTTTCTAGGTTAGACAACCAATTTTGTCACTATTTCCAAATTAGTTGAGTACTTATACAATATAGACTTAAGCAAGTCAAAGGTATAAGGTACTTCACTTTCATAAGGAGGTTACTCAAGGGTCTAGCTATGGTGCTAAAATCCTTGATAAACCGTCTATAAAAACCCGCATGGCCCAAGAAGAAGAGCACGTTTTTAGTGATTTAGGCGGGGGAAGCTCGACTATGACATCTATTTTTGCTCGGTCAACTTCTATTCCCTTAGATGAGACTTTGTGGCTCAGAAATATGACCTCGGTAACCATGAAGTGGCATTGTTTCCAATTGAGGACTAAGTTCTTCTCCACACATCGGGATAGAACTTTTTCAAGATTCACTAAACATTGGTCAAAAGAGGGGCCAAAAATATTGAAATCTTCCATGAAAACCTCAACTCCTCTCACTACCATGTCACTAAACAGACTTAGCACGCACCGTTGAAAGGTCATGGGCGCATTGCACAATCCAAAAGGCATACGTTTGTAGGCAAATGTACTAAATGGACATGTAAAAGTTATCTTACTTGATCAAGTATGTTTACCTCAATTTGGTTATATTCGGACTAACCATCAAGGAAGTAATAATAAAGGGTGACCCGCTACGCGTTCAAGCATTTGGTAGATAAAGGGTAAAGGAAAATGGTCTTTTCTTATTTCGGCATTAAGTTTTTGGTAATCAATGTAAACACGCCACCCGGTGGTGGTGCGTTGAGGAATTAATTATCCCTTAGCGTTTTCGACCACCATTATTCTCGACTTCTTCGGGACTACTTGAATTGGGCTCACCCATTTGCTGTCCGAGATAGGGTAGATAATCTTGGCATCTAACAATTTTATAATTTCCAATCTAATAACTTATTTCATGGTTGGGTATAGTCTCCTTTGCATTTCCCTCGAAGGCTTCACGTCCTCCTCGAGGTGGATTTTGTGGGTACAAATGGGGACTTATACCTTTTAAATCCTCTATAGACAACCAAAAGAACCTATGTGTTTCCTCAAAATTTTCAGCAACTTACCCTCTCGCTCTTTATCTAGACTAGAGGTGATAACAGTAGGAAATATCTCATCCTCTCCTAGAAAAGCGTATTTCATATTAGAGGGTAGTTTCTTCAACCCGAGGGTAGGAAATTTCTCTTTGGAAGGTGTCAAGCATGACTCCCTCCGGGGTAGTTCCTCGAATCTAGAAACCCAACGAACATCTCTCAACTCCTCTAACGATGCTCCCTCGTATAATATGGCTTTCTACTCCTCTAACTCTCTCTCATACTCGGTGTATGGGGTCTCACTTTCATCACCTTTCACTAGGCATGCTTCTAACACGTGCCCACCCATGGTTCTCTCGATATGCTCTTCTACTACCTCCTCTATAAGGTCGACCGTATGGATTTCATCTTAGTCACCCTTCTGAGGTGGGGCCAACCATTGAGGGAACGACGCAGCGGTGGGCGATTTCATAACAACTTCGGGCTCGCTAATGTATTCCTTGTCACTCTCATTCAAGGGGGCATCTTTGACCTCTTTTGTACTGAGCGAAACCTCTTTGTCTTTTAGCTTCTCGTGTGGGGGAGGGGATAAATCAACGGCTCCCCCACTACATAGAGTGGTGATGGCTTGGCATTACTCTTGCTGATTGAAAGATGTAGATCTGGCATTGGCTTGACCTTGAGGAGGTCTTTGGCTTTGAGCCAAAAATATGCCTTTCTTTAGGACACTCAACGAAGATTACAACTTAGATAAGCTTGTATGAATCTTAGTGAACATTCCCTCAAACTTAGCATTAGTTGCATTTTGAGATTGGATAAATTGGGTTAATTTATCATCAAGAGTCCTCCGCTGTGGGGTATTGTATGGTTCGGGAGGTGGAGCTTTCATATGTGCTTGCATAGGTGGTGCTTGCTGAAATTGAGGAGGATGTGGAGGTAAGTCAACTTGTTAATGTGGATTCAACGCAGCTTGTTGTTGCCCGTAGCTAAAACTGGGATGGTTTCTCCACGAAGTGTTATACGAGTTCCCATGAGGGACGTTGAAATTTCCTTTAAACCCTCCTATAGCTTCCACTTGCTCGGTATGCATAACTTTGTAAGCGGGTATCGTCGAACATTCCTTTGTTGAATGGCCTACCTCACAAATGGCGTACACTTTTTCTTTTACAGCACGGGTGGATATGGTAGCTTCTCTCAGTCGTACCTCGAGTAGGTATCTCATACTCTTCTCAAATTGATCAAGTTATCGGTCTACAAGGGTATCATGATTCAATTGATATAGACCAGACGCAACATAAGTAGTGGACACTTGTCAAGGTCAGTTTTGGGTATTAGTATCGAATGCGTCCCATTCTTGAGCAGTCTATACAACATACTTAAGATGAGCCTCAGCGTCACTTGCATCTAATTCCTAAAATGGTCTTTCACACATTGTTTGAACAAGTTGTTTAGACGCTATTATAAGCCCGTGATGGAAGAAAGAGATAAGGTGTTGTTTCTCAAATCCATGATGGGGGCAAGAATTAAGCAACTATTGGAATCGTTCCCAATAATTGTCAAATGGCTCATTATCTCGTTGTAGAAAGGATTGAATTTGAGTCTTGATGGAGTTAGTTTTATATGGTGGAAAGAACTTCGAGAGAAACTTGGACTGCATATCCTTCCATGATATAATAGATTTTAGTGGTAAAGACCAAAGCTAGGTCTTAGCTTTATCCTTTAAGGAAAAAGGAAAAATCTTTAGGCGAACGACATCTTGCGTACAAGCTTGATCACTAAAAGTTTCGCACGCCTCTTCGAACTCGCGTATGTGGAGATATGGTTTCTCCGAATCCATGCCATGAAAAGTTGGAAGAATATGTATAATCCCATTATGGAAGTGGAACTGTACTGCATTGTACGGAAGTAGAATACATCCAGGGGTGATAGTTCGCTCAGGAAATAAGAGTTCCTTCATGGGACGATACAGTAGGTTTCCCTCACTCGTATCGAAACTAGTGATATCCGACATGGCTTTCTCTCCAATGGACCCAGAATCCTCACTTAGTGTTCTAAACGTGTGACTCAGGATGTGACTTGTGATGGAGTTTAGAGGGGTAGAAGGTAGAGCCCAGAATTGTGGAACGTGAGGGGTATGGGGGCTTTCGAAATTATGCTCAACGATGCAATTTTCGTGAATTCTTATTAGAGTATTTTTAGGAGTTTGTTCTTGATTTTGCATGAAAGGGCTTTTGAGAGATGATTTCTTTTTCCTTTTTATTTATTTTTTATTTTTTGCCTTTTTTAAATTTTGGAATCAAATTTAGGATTGCATCTACTAACCTAAAGTCTACCTAATTCCCCGAAAACGGTGCCAAAAACTTGACGCGACCACAAATGTGTATCTAGTGTGCGTACTATATAGGATCAAGTGCAAGCCTGTCGCGTTAGTAATAATTTTATAAGTCAAGATCGTCTCCACAGGGAAATAGGACAAAAATTCGTGACGACATAGGAATAGAAGACTAACCCTAAATGGACTATAAAAAAGAACAAAAAGATGATTAATTGTGAACTAAATGACTACTAACTAAATTCAAAGGAAATTTAACTACTGATTAAACTAAATGTGCCGAAATAAACTACTGTAGTGAAGTGAATATGAATGAAAGAAAGATAGATTAGGATATAATCCCCCAAATCCTAGTACATTTACCGGATAGAATACTATCTTTTGAATTAGAAAGTTGATTGAACCCAATCTTTAGTTATCCTAAGCATTACATATATTAGGGTACTAGCCCGCATCATACGTAATCAAAGGTAAAAATAAAGCGGTGCTGAATAGCTAACACGTGCATCGCATCTCTAAACACCCCGGTTACTTAGGGCAAATGAGCTACTTAACACGATTCAATCATTATTTAATTCGAAGAATAATTTTTATACGTGCAAACTACATCGGGTTGGGTTCATGCACCCCAACCCTTAGAAACTTAGCCGAACATGATTAAAGTAAATACTACCAGTAAATACTACCTCATAACTAAATTTGCAGAAATTCATAGTTATGTGAGAAATTGAGAAGAAAATTTGGAAGTAAGAATTGCAACCAAAATTTAATAATTAATTAAGCTAAACAATGAAAGCAATTAAAAGCAGAAATTAAAGAATACTTGCAACAAAGGAATCTGGAATTAAAGCTTGAATCTTGAGTAAATGTTGCAAAAATTAAAAACTTAGGGTTCTTGAATGCAAGAGCCCTCTAAAACTAAGACTATTCGAACCCCTTAATGTCTGGTACTAAGTTAAATTAAATACACAACAAAATTTTTAAGAGTTGGAGCAAAGTAAAAATCTTAATTAGAAAAGAAAAATCAAGAAAATCACATCCGAATCGGTCCGGTGGGGATATTCAGTTCGGTCCATTAGCATCTGGATCGATTCATTTTTCTTTTTTAACGGATCGATTTGGGAGCTAAATTTATGCAGAGTTCTTAAAGGCACCGGGCTGGTTCATTTTCATCAGTATCCGGATCGGTTCAGAAGCTAATTTTATACAGAGTCTTCATGCTTCCTAGATCGGTTCGTTTTTTACCAACCCTGGTCCGGTGATGAAATTTATTCAGAGTATGGATTTCTTCCGGATCGGTTCGTTGTTGGTATTGATCAGTCCGGTCCGTTTTTGAAATTTTTTCTTTTCTTATTTTCTCTTGATTTTCTCTCATCTTTGTAGCTCAATAACTTCTCACTCAGGGGTCGGTTTGGGATGTCATTTCTTCCTACGTATTGGTAGACGTGAGGTATTCAATTTCCATGTTGGTCCCTCATCCGAACTCTAGATATGAATTGACCATTTTGGCCCTCTGACTTTCATTCCGATCCTGATTTCTCGATCTTGGATTCCTCTTCTCTTCACATGCATTAAATACCTGTAAAAAGCATGAAAAATACACAAAACTCGAGGCGCTATGTAGGAATTATCAGTGTCACATATATGAGATAAATCAATACAAATTACATAGTCCGAAGTGATAAAAGCAACAAAATTAAGGGGATAATTTCGAAAGAATTTATGTCTAATCACTTCATCCATGGGAGCCGACCACATTTCAACACATAGAGACTCCGAGCTAGTTGTCAACCAGATATTGGGAGTTTACGAAGATAGGGACTTCGAGCTAGTTATCAACCAGATATTGGGAGTTTACGAAGCTAGGGAGGAGTCCATGGCAAAATACCTGGCCATTTTACAACAAATGTTGGAAGGATTCGTAGAGGCAAAAATTACGAGAACCCCCAGATTGGAGAAAGTCCGAGCAAATGCCCTAGCTATGTTGGCCTCAATAATAAGGATATATTTAAGAAGTATAATACCAATTAGAGTGATGGCACATAGGAGCATTGAAGAAGATCCTCAAAAAATAATAGAGGTAAATCTGGGACCATCATGAATGGACCCCATACGAGCATACATTGAAGATGGTAAGCTCCCTATAGATCCGAACAAAGCCACAACGATATAAGGAAGCTCAATACATTATGGAAGTAGGGGTACTATACAGATGAGGGTACACCGTCTCATTATTGAAGTATTTTCACCCAATGGAAGTCAATAAGATTATTAAAGAGATGCATGAAGGATGTTATGGAGCCCATTCCACAGGAAGATCATTGGTCAAATGTATAGCGACTCAATGGTATTAATAGTCGACTGTGCTGATTACGTGAGAAAATGTGACAAGTGCTAGAGGTTCATAAAGATCCACTGTTCCCCCGGGGGCCCATTAGCTCCAATCTCATCACCATGACCATTATCTATGTGGGGAATCGAACTGGTCGGTCTGCTGTCGAGGATAAAAGGGCGATACAAATACCTAGTAGTTGTAGTGGACTACTTCACAAAGTGGGTGAAAGATGAGCCCCTAGTAGAAATGCCTTATAAGAGGGTATTCCAATTTATCTAGAAGATGATCATATGCTATTATGGCAGACCCAGACACGTAGTTCGATAACCAGGATTTTGAGGACTACTGCACCAGGTCAAACATCGATAATCTACACTTTGCATCGGGGCACCCAAAATGCAATGGACAAACTGAGGGCAACAATAGGAAAATCTTGAACAGGATAAAAAAGAGGCTCGATGACACAAAAAGAAATTATATCAACGAACTTCATAGTGTGCTCTGGGCATACAGGACCACTCCAAGAATAGTCATCGAAGAAGCACCATACATGCTCCCCTTTGGCACATAAGTAGTCATCTCTACTGAAATATGTCTCCCTATCCATAGAGTTCTTAATTTTGATTCTCCAAGAAGTGACCTGGCAGAGAAAATATAGCATTACAGGTGGTCGCCTAGCAACAAATAGTCCCACGTTATTACAACTGTCGGGTGAAGACGAACAGCTTGAAGGAGTGGGACTATATCCTCAATAAAGTCATACAAAAAATCAACAAGCTCGAGCCCAATTGGCACGGGCCTTATTGGGTAACCAGCATCGTGAGGCCTGGGACTTACCGCATTGAAACCCTTGTAGGATAACAGTTCAAGAAACCCTGGAATTCAGAACATCTTAGGAAATATTATCAATAGTTTGTTAGTCATTTAATTTATATAGCTCGCACTGTTGCAATTAATAAAACAATGTTTTCATCTCTCATTTCATTGACTTCTTTTCGACACGAGATACAGTGACCATATCTAAATTATGCTGCTAAAAATAACAGCATCAAAACAAAAATACCCGATTAGACTGTACGATCTCATAGGTTGCGATGAGTTAAAACTTGTTCTCACAAGCTTACCAAACCCTTGTACGACCTCATAGTCGCAAACGAGGTGGTCGACTTAAAGACTGTAGGACCTCATAGGTCACAAACAGTTAGACTTGCATAAATTTGTTCTCACAAGCTTACCAAACCCTTGTACAACCTCAAAGTTCGCGAATGAGGTGGTCGACTGAGTCCCTTGTACGACCTCATAGGTCTCGAATGAAGTGGTCGGCTGAAAGACTGTACGACCTCATAGGTCGCGAACAGTATAACTTATACAAAATTATTATCATAGGTTTGTGGATAAGGTGTTCAACCTAAGTACTCTATAATACCTCACGGGTTGTGAACAGAAAGACACCGAATATTATTTTGATGAATAAAAAGTCCTATCATTTCAAATAAGCATACAAAAACAAGATATAAACAAGAAGAGTGACAAGTCACATTTAAATGAAGAGATAGTAGTGCGACCAGAACAATTTCATATATGAGGTTTCCAAACATACAAAGCTGCCCTTAAATAAAAATAAGATAACATAAAAAAGTCTACAAAAATTTGTCAAATATGCCCGGGTGCAGAACCATCAATTGGAGGATGATCACCTTCTTCACCAGCCAAGGTAGCAGCTTCCTCATCATCTCCCTACCATTCGTTCACTATCTCGACGATGTCAAGGTAATGAGTTGACACCTTTTTCTTTAACTCTTCGTAGCTGTCTAGAAAAAAATCGAGGCACTCAGTATTGAATTACGTTGAGGAATTATAGGTCTCAATATCTGTGGTTCCAGTAGTGGAAAGGGCATCCCGGGCAGCTTGTGACTCCGTAGCAAGAATAGGGCATCATTCAAACTCTGAATCTTGGCATCACCGGTGTCAAACTTTTCCTTAAGAAGGATGTTCTCATTTTCCACCTTACTTAAGTCTTCCGTCCTTGCCAATAACTGCTCATCTCTCTTATTCAGCTCGGCAGAAATCTTATCGTGACCATCTTTCAACATCTTATTTTCCTCGGCCAGCTCATTATAGGTCACGTGGTTTACTAGGGACTTCTCTCGCAAAATCGTGCACACTATGGATGCCTAAAGGAAAAATTGGGGAACATAATTAAGACACATTGGTCAAGCACTAAAAAATTATAACAAATTATCTGTGCAAGATTCATACCGCTGAAAATCGATGCTAAGCTAAAGTCTATATGGAATCCAAGTCAGAACAGTGCAAGAATTCGAAATCCTTCACATGGCCCCAATAATCGAGCAGATCAAGAGCCTTCTTCATATGATAAAAGATAGAGTCCTGGTCGCCCTTTAAGGTGGAATAAGTAACCTTCTGGTTAGGATCAATCCCAAACTCAGGGACCTTCCCACAATGAGAAGTCTAACCTGGCGACCAAGTCCTCACAATTGTTTACGCAAAGGTTATTTGTCTTCTTCTTCCCGGGATCTTTTATCCCCAGCTGAAGGATGCATGGAGGCTTTATCCTTCACTTGGGAGGTAGCAGTGGCTTCCTGATGATGAGTAGCCTGGTCGGACGCCTTAGAAGTAGTAGCTTGATCGGCTCTTATCTGCTTTTAGACAATACTAACTCTTTTTTGATGAGCCTCAGCTAATGCCTTGCGATCGATATGATGAGGAGCCATGCCTAATGTTTCTTCAGATGAATGCTTCTCTACACCTGATAAGATGATAAACACAGACGTCAGCACATAGACTTAATGGGTAGAAGAATAAAAAGTGAGATGCCAGTAAAACTTATTTGCTTTAAAATTTACGTTTCCACCTACAAGATGGTCACCTGTGTTAAGATGGGTCTCCTGCGCCAGCCAACCTTCCAAAGGTTCCTCGAATTCTAGTGTGGCCCTACCACCACGGGGGTATGGTACCTAGTGACAATGAATTTTTCAAAAAAAAAAATAGTCCTCAAACTTAGGAGGCTTCTTTTCGCAGTACGATACGACCAAATCGATCAAAGACTTGGGCAGCCTGGGGGCTCATTTCACTAAAAAGAGAAAGATAGAGCAGTAATATAAGAATATCTAGACGATCATAAATGTGATAACCCGAATATAATTATGATAAATTATGTTTAAATCATGATGTGATATGGATAATATGTTATTAGTATATATAATATATATAATGTTAAGTCAACCCAGATTTTCTTAAACAGTTACGGATTTTCCTCTTTTTACACCTTTAATTCTTCATTACAATGTCTTAAACTCCCAATCAAGTATACTAGTTATCATACCAACATGTTTGCATCATTTCTCACATGTTAGAATCATCAAATCAAAGTAGAACATCAAGTTCTTAGATCAATTTACCTAATTTTTCATATAAAAACCCTAGTTTTCCTATTTCTTCAAGAACACTATATAATTCAATACAATTTCATAATTCCCAACCCATAAATCAAAATTTCGTGGCTGATATTATCTCCAACATTAAACTACATGCAAGACCTACCCAGATTATGATTTAAATTCTTCAAATCCATTCAATTTTCTTTATTTAAGGTCATTCTTCAATTCTAACCTAAGATGAATTATATATGCACTAAATTATTGCGAGTTAAATCACTTGCCTGGTAATGACAATTCTGATCTGATGAAGTGGATGATATGCGGATGATCCTTGCTTTTCGATCTATCCGGTGGTGGTGACGGTGGTGCAAAAGCCTCTAATTGGTGGTTCTCCTTTGGAAACTCCATTTTCTTCCACTCTAAGGTCGTTTATGATTTTTGGTTGAGAGACTCAAGTGTTGGATAATATTAACTGTCTAAAATTCGTGGGTCACTATTCACCCAAAAATAGGAATGACTAAAATACCCTTTTGGGTTATCGGTTATACCTAAAAATGCCCCGGAACCCAAACTAAACCCCCGGCTAGTGTTTTCTGACTATCTCAAACCTTTCGGATACGTTGGCGCACTCAAAATGCTTATAAGGACGTCATACAAATAAAATACTTTCAAATCCATTAAATTGGGTCCTGACACGACTGACACGTGCGTCCTATCTTAATTACCGAAACTGCCGTATTTTCAACTCACGATAATTTTAATAAATTCAACAATCACATATTACCATAATCACTCAATAATATTCAACAACAATATAATCATTAAAAACTAACTCTCGTCTCGCTAGCATTTAAATCCGAATTATTTTCCAATTAATTATCCTAAATTAATTTTAATAAATCTCATAATTTAAAGTAATTTAATTTATTAAATCGCATAATTAAAAACCATATAAAATGCGGGGTATTACAATAGGATGGTTAAGTATGTAAGATAATAATTTGAGGCCATACCGGATACCCCATTAAAGAATATTTTTATCTCCTCCTTCCAAAGGGTATTTAGAGTACACGTTTCATGTGTATATACATTGAGAAGTATACTTTAATGTTTACTTGGCTTTGGTTATAAATTCCTGAGGTATTTTATACGGTTGAATGTTCGTAACTTTATCAACATGTATACCATTATTTTGTCTTTACTCATGTTTTATGGAATGTGACTTAAGTGGAATTATATTGTTGTTGTATAGTCATGAAAAGTTACATAATTATGTTAGGATAATACTTATAATTGAGATTCAGTACTGATTTAGTTGGATTGACAGGTGTAAGGTCTAATCAACCCAGTTTAGCTCCTCCCGAAGGAAACATGAATACGTAGTTGACAACCCAAGGTGAGTGTACTCACTGGAAATAGATATTTGTATCGTGTTATTGATATGATCAGAATATAATGAATATAAAATTGTTCATTTCGAATTACCCAAATGGTAGGTTACTTCCCAACCCGAAATGGGGGAAATTTATCTATTAATGACAAGGGGTTACTCCTCGACCAGGAATGGGGGATAATTGTCTATTACAGACATGATACGTGAATCATGATTCAAAAAGTTAGGTCATTCATTATGAATGAGCCAGATAAGTTAATACATAATTACATGGACATGATTTATTGTATTGAAATTAATGTAATAGTATAGTAGTGATGCATTCACTGGGCTATTTTGCTCACGGTTCCTATGTTCACATTTTTTAGGTAACGCGATGTCACTGGCAAATCTAGGAGGTCGGATTGGGTTATCCAGGATGGGTGAAATAATGATTTTGTGTAAATGTAAATGATGTAATTAAGTTAATGTATCCTTCAAGAAGTTTGTAAATGCATAACTACTTAATGTTGAAAAAAAGTTTTAAGTTATATGGATTTACGTTGATGACTTTGAAATTAAAACGCGTGTTTATTGTTTGGTTAAATTAATTATGGTTTGACTCACCTTGAATTTCAAACTTAATTATAAGTAACTGGGTTGGGGTATGTCAACTTTTGGTATCAGAGCCTAGGTTTTAGGGATTCTGGAGTTAAAAGAGTCTCGATTTGGCAGTGAATGTTAGAAATATGTTTTGTTTGATACTAACGATTATGTTAGGAAAAATATGTATATATCTATGTTGTTATATCTTCGATTCATTTTAGATAGAAAGAATGGAAGGAGGGAATGCTAATGAGAGAATAAAAGATGAGGCTTCAATATGGCAGCAGAAGCGGAGATTGAGCAACCTGTTTATAAAAATGTATAACTCGAGCCAAAATAATTTACAAACAAATAAAAAAATGGCACGTGCTATTAATTTAATAGCAGAGCAACAAGCTAGGTTTATGGCTTAAATGGAAGAACAGCAAGCCAGGTAATTAGAGGCACAAGCAATGGCTAAGGATGAGGAGGTGATACACAGGGAAGAAAGGAGTACTTCACATAAGAAATTTATTAAAATGAATCCACCCTCATTTGAAGGAGTAGTTGATCCAGCAAAGGCAGAAGTATGTGTTAAAGAGATTAAACTTATTTTCGGGGTAATGAGAATGCTTGAAAATCAACGAGTGACCTTGGCGACATATATGCTGAAAGGAGAAGGTAAGTATTGGTGGGATGTCATAAAACATTTATTGATTACTTCAGGAGGTAGGAATGTGATCTCATGGGATGCTTTTTTCAAAGCTTTGTATGATAAGTATTTTCCCCCAATGTATCAAAAACAAAAGGAGAAAGAATATTTCATGTTCAATCAGGGAAGTGTGATAATTAGAGAATACGAAGCTAAACTTACAATCTTATCTCGGTTTGCCTCAAGGTTTATACAAAATGAGGAAGATATGTGCAAACGATTTCTCGATGGACTAGAGTTAGTTATTAAATCAAGGTTGTCGACTTTAGAGACTGTTAATTATTGATCTTTAATGAACAAAGCCATACTAGTAGAAAAGGACGTGAATGAAGTGAGAGGGGATTGAGAACGAGTCGTAAAGAGAAGTAGATTCGACCCAAATTATCAAAAAGGTAGTGATACATACTATTCGAGACTTGGAGGGCAGAAATTTCAACAGGGTAGAGGTATGGGAAATAGTTTGGAAAGGGGTGAAGCTAGTGGTGGAAGAGGTCCAGTAAGTTCAGTATAAGGGAATCCAAATGCTTGTTTCTTTTGTGGGACATCGGGTCATATAAAGAGAAATTATACAAAGTTACTGAATATAGAATGTTTTAACTGTCACCAGAAGGGTCATCTGAGAAGAAATTATCCTATGTTAGCAAGAATAGTTTCAGTTAGTAGGATCCTCTCTAGGGAATGCAACCAGGGGAAGAGATACAAGACAAGCAAGTGAATCGAAGGCGAGAGGAAGAGTGTTTGCGATGACATTGCAAGATGACCATGCTATACCAGAAGTGGTTACATGTAAACTCTCTATTACAAATAAAGATTTATATGCACTCATTGATCCTGGATCTATGCATTCATTCGTAGAATTACATATTATTTCATATTTGGGTAGACCATGTTCATTTCTTAATTGTGTCTTATATATTTCTACCCCAATGGAAGTGTAATTCTGGTTAAGCATGTTTATAAAGATCGTGTCTTACGAATGGGTGATCGAGATTTATATGTTGACTTGATACCGTTGGCCATTCGGGATTTTGATAGTGTATTAGGGATGGTTTGGTTATCATCGTATCATGCTTCCATTGATTGTTTTCGAAAATAAGTTACATTTCATCTGCCTCATGAACTCGAGTTCCAATTTATAGGAGAAAGGAATATTGTCCCTAATTATCTTATCTCAATAATTAAGAGCAGAAAGTTATTGAGTAAAGTTTGTACATGGTATTTAGCTTATGTTGTTGATGTTAATAAGGAAGCACTTAAAGTTGAAGATATACCAGTAGTTAGATAATTTTCTGATGTCTTCCTAGAGGAATTTCCAGGATTTCCACCCGATAGGGAAGTAGAGTTTTCCATTAAATTAATTCCAGGTATTGGTCCAATTTCCCTTGCTCCATATAGAATGTCACCAACAGAGTTGGAATAATTGAAAGTGTGATTACAAGATCTGATAAGCAGAGGTTTCATTCGGCCTAGTGTTTCACCATAGGGAGCCCCAGTATTATTTGTGAAAAAGAAAGATGGGACAATGCGTTTATGTATTGATTATCGATAATTGAATAAGTTGACCATTAGAAACAAGTACCCTCTACCTCGTATCGATGATTTGTTTGACCAATTATAGGGGGCCACAGTATTTTCGAAGATTGATTTGAGATTGGTTTACCACCAATTGAAAGTAAAGGATAGTGATATTTCTAAAAAAGCTTTTCGGACTCGATATGGGCACTATCAGTTTTTTGTGATGCCATTTGGATTGACTAATGCTCTAGCAATTTTTACGGACATAATGAACCGGGTATTCCACCCTTTCATCGATTTATTTGTGATTGTATTTATAGACGATGTGTTGATTTACTCGCATAGAATGGAGGAACACGAGAAACATTTGAGACTTGTATTGCAGATTTTGAGAGAGAAGAAATGATTTGCTAAATTCAGCAAGTGTGAGTTTTGGTCGAATGAAATTGTGTTTTTAGGGCATGTTGTCTTGGGAAATGAAATATATGTTTATCCAAAGAAGGTGGAAGCAACCGTTGAATGGGAGAGTCCTAAGAATGTGATAGAAATGAGGAGTTTCCTAGGATTGGCAGGTTACTATCGCAGATTCATTAAGGGTTTTTCAGCAATAGCATTACCATTGACAAAGTTAACTCATAAAGAAGTGAAGTTTGTATGGGATGAATAATGCGAGAGGAGTTTTAAAGAATTAAAGAATTGGTTAGTTTCAGCCCCTATACTTACTATTCCATGTGGGAATGAGTCTTTTGTGATATATACAGACGCTTCATTTCAGGGGTTAGGATGCGTTCTTATGCAGAATGGGAAGGTAATAGCATATGATTCCAGACACTTAAAGACACATGAACGAAACTACCCTACACATGATTTGAAGTTAGTAGATATTATTTTTGCTTTGAAGTTATGGAGACATTACTTGTATGGAGAAACTTGTGAGATATATATGGATCATCAAAGCTTGAAATACTTATTTACACAAAAAGAACTGAATTTGAGACAGAGGCGTTGGATAGAGCTGATTAAAGACTATAACTGTACCATTCATCATCATCCTGGTAAGGCCAATGTAGTAGCAGATGCTTTGAGTAAAAAATCATTAGGGATTCTGGGTTGTATACAGTGTGCACGTATTGAAAATATTCTTGACTTGACATCGATGGGGATTGAATTATGTTTTTCAAAAAGGGTAGGATTATTAGCATATCTAACAGTGAGACCTTTATTGGCAGAATGCATACAAAAATTGTAGATTAATGATCCATTCCTTGAGAAGAAGAAATGGGAAGTTCAAGATGGTAAAGATAGTGACTTTGAGATTAAGAATGATAAATCACTGTGCTATAAAAATAGGATTTGTGTACCGAATGATCCATCCTTAAAGAAGGATATATTAGAAGAGGCACATAGTTCTATTTATTCTATGCATCCTGGAAGTACCAAAATGTATAGAGATTTGAAAGAGTATTACTGGTGGAATAATATGAAACGTGAGATTGTAGAATTTGTAGCTAAATGTTTAGTATGCCAGCAAGTGAAGGTGGAGCATCAAAAGCTGACAGGATTATTGCAGTCATTCCCTATTCCATAATGGAAGTGGGAGCATATAACGATGGACTTTGTTACAGGATTACCCCGGTCACCAAAGGGGCATGATTCTATTTGGGTGATTGTAGACCGATTGATGAAGTCAACTGATTTTCTTCCCGTTAAGACCATCAACACTATTGACAAGTATGCACATATGTATGTTGATGAGATTATCCGTTTACATGGGGAACCAGTGTCATTTGTATCAGATAGAGATCCAACGTTCACTTCTAAGTTTTGGCCTCGTTTACAGAATGCCATGGGCACAAGTTTGAAGTTCAGCACTGCATTTCATCCGCAGACTGATGGACAATCAGAAAGGATGATTCAAATATTAGAAGACATGTTACGAGCTTGTGTATTTGACTTCAAAGGAAGTCGGGATGATCATTTTCCATTTATGGAATTCTCGTATAATAATAGTTATCAGTTCACCATTGGTATGGCTCCTTATGAAGCTTTATATGGGAGGAGATGTATAACGCCTTTGTGTTGGGATGAAGTAGGTGAAAGGAAAATTTTGGGTCCTGAATTGGTAGATATGATAACTAAAAAGATAAAAATGATTCGGGAACGGATAAAGATAACGCAAAGCAGGCATAAATTTTATATAGATAAGAGGAAGCTCCATTGGAATTTCAAAAGGGGGATTTTGTATTCTTTCGCCATGGAAAGGCGTTATGATATTTGGGAAAAAGGGGAAACTAAGTCCAAGATACATTGGACCATATAAAGTGTTGGAAAGGATTGGGGCCCTGGCATATAGATTATCATTACCTATGGAGTTGTCTCATTTACATGATGTGTTCCATGTATCGATGCTTCGTAAGTATTTGGCAGATCCATCTCATTAATTGAAAACTCAATCTATTGAACTAAAGGAAGACTTATCGTACATCTAGGAACCAGTGAAAATTATTAATCGTAAGGATCAAGTATTGAGGAATAAAGTTATTCCCTTAGTTAAAGTTATGTATACGAGCCATGGAGTTAAAGAAACAACTTGGGAAATGGAGGATAACATGAAGAAACAGTATCCCCATTTGTTTGGTAAGTGACGTTTATATTAAATTTCGGGGACGAAATTTTCTAAGGGGGGTGGGTTGTGACAACCCGAATATAATTATGATAAATTATGTTTAAATAATGATTAGCTTATGTGATATGAATAATATGTTACTAGTATATATATTGTTAAGTCATCATGTTTCGTATAATCCTACCTTCATAAAGCATGAAATATTGAATTAGTTATAAATATAAAATTTTGAAGTTTTCTATAGGAATGTTCATGTTTAAGACTAGTTTTGACCTTTATAAAATATCAATTGACTTGAGGTGAAAACTAGATAGTTGTATACAGGCGAGTTAGGGTTGTAACCCAACAAACGGTGTGTTAAACGGCGGTCCTAGTTAGAATTTATACCGAAATTTCTAACTAAGGGCAAATCTGTCCATCCGTTTAAGTGGTAATTTGTCCTTTATACCCAACAAGTGTCTTAAAGTGATTGGTTGGAGGTGTAAGCTAGTTTGGCCGACCTTATACCTTTGAAATAACCTTATCCTTCATCCAAAAGCATCCATGAAAGAGTTTTAACTTGAGGAAAGAGAATTAAGGAGTTTAGGAAGAAAAAGTGAGGAGAAAAAGTGTAGAAAAATTCGAAGAAATTACGTAAAAGTCCCGAAGGTAATACTAATAGCAAATCTTATTATTTTTCTTATATTACTGATTTAGATTATAGAAATCATCATTTGTTTACTAAAATTTCATCCCTTTATATATATATATATATATATATATATATATATATATATATGTGGTTAGATTCAAGTTTAAGTTAAGTTGAATGTACAAACCCTTAAAATTGCTTTGTATTGAAACCCCTAGCATTCAAACTTGAATATATTTTTGTGTTCTTACTGGAATTGATAAATTCCAATTGTATATGAAACTAAACTCATATATTCATATCATATCTGAAAATTAGAATTTAATTCCTCGTGGTTAGGCCTTAGTGATGGTTGTAATTTGGTACAAAGTTGTTGTTTGTATATTTCATATCGGTATACCTTGAGTTTGGTCAAGCTTTTGACATAGTAAATGAAGTCAAAAGATTATGAAACTTTAATTATGTACTATTCAGTATGTGTACTGAAAATGGGTGAAAAATCATAGAAATTTATGACGTATAAAAATTATAAAAATTCTTAGAAGTTGAAGGAATAATAAAGGAGCTTGTAGGGCAGATTTCTTATGTTGTAAAGAAATGGTTATAACTTGATGTAGAAAGCTTAAAAAATTACATCGTCACTTGAAATGGAAAGTATATTTAAATATTATTTCATATTGATAATCTTGGACACCTACAGTCGTACAATTTATGAATATAGGATAGTTAAGTATGTAAGACAATAATTTGAGGCCATATCGGATACCCCATGAAAGAATGTTTTTATCTCCTCCTTACAAAGGGTATTTAGAGTACATGTTTCATGTGTATGTACATTGAGAAGTATACTTTCATGTTTACTTGGCTTTGGTTATAAATTCCTTATGAGGTATTTTCTACGGTTGAATGTTCATAACTTTATCAATATGTATACCATTGTTTTGTCTTTACTCATGTTTTATGGAATGTGACTTAAGTGGAATTATATTGTTGTTGTATAGTCGTGAAAAGTTACATAATTATGCTAGGATAATACTTATGATTGAGATTCAGTACTGATTTAGTTAGATTGACAGGTGTAAGGTCTAATCAACCCAGTTTAACTCCTTCTGAAGGAAACGTGAATACATAGTTGACAACCCAAGGTGAGTGCACTCACTGAAAAGAGATATTTGTATCGTGTTATTGATATGATCAGAATTTAATTTATATGAAATTGTTAATTTTGGTTTACCTAATTGGGAGGTTACTTCCCGACCCGGAATGGGGGAGATTTATCTATTAGGGTCCATTTGATAACACTTCAATTCCAAGGCAAATTTTAAAAAGTTGGAAAATTTCAAAATTTTCCAACTTTTTGACCGTTTGATAGCGAAAATTTGACTTGGAATTTGTTTTCTATGTACAAGAGCCCTAAGCACGATTTGCCACCCTAAGGTGGAAACCAATTCTTTGGGGGGGGGTCAGGTTTTTGTTTGCCACCTTTGGATGGCAAATCATTCAAAGTAATTTTTTTTTAAACTCAGTATATTTTATAATTATACAAATATATATAATTTATAAATTTGTAAATATATATATATATTTTGTATATTTCATATATTTCGTATATTTTTATATATTTTAGTATATATGTATATTTCATATATGTATATATTCCGTATATAATTATATATTTCATATATGTATATATTTCGTATATTTAATATTTTTCATATGTTTATATATTCCGTACATTTATATATTTTAGTATATACGTATATTTTATATATTTTAGTATATATGTATATTTCATATATTGCGTATATTTCATATATGTATATATTCCGTATATATTTATATATTTCATATATATATATATTCTATACATTTATATATTTTTGTATATCATATATTTTATATATTTTTGTATATATGTATATTGCGTATATTTCATATATGTACATATTTCGTATATTTCTATATTCCGTACATTTATATATTTTAGAATATACGTATATTTTATATATTTTAGTATATATGTATATTTCATATATAGCATATATTTCATATATGTATATATTTCGTATATTTAATATTTTTCGTATATTGCGTATATATTTTTGTATATTTTTGTATATTTCGTATATTTTTCGTATACATATATTTTTCGTATATTTCGTATATTTTTGTATACACGTATATTTTAGTGTATATGTATATTTCGTATATTGCGTATATTTCATATATGTATATATTCCGTATATATTTATATATTTCATATATGTATATTTTTCGCATATTTATATATTCCGTACATTTATATATTTTAATATATACATATATTTTTTATATTGCATATATTTTGTATATCAATATATTCCATATATGTGCGTATTTTTTACCTTTATATATTTTGTACCTTTAATATATTTTGTATATTTTCCTATATTTCGTACTTTAATATATATTTTTTAAATATTAATATATTTTGTATATTTTTCTAATATTTCGTACATTACATATATTTCATATATTTGGTTTATTTGGTTTATTTCTAATATTAATATTTTTTTTTAATATTTCATATATTTTTTATTTATTTCATATATTTCGTTAATTTGTTAATATATTTTTTAATATATATATATATATATATTCCGTAAACAAATTTTCGACAATTATTTCTAGTTTCCAACTTTTGTGTTTGATAGAAAAGGTGGAAAAGTGACGATTTTCCAACTTGTATCAAATACACATCTGTTGGAAAATAATGATTTGCCTTGGAATTATTTTCCCTAGAATCATTTGCCCCGGAATCATTTACATTTTCCCACTTTCTTATCAAACAGGGCCTTAATGATAAGGGGTTACTCCTCGACTAGGAATGGGGGAGAATTGTCTATTTCAGACATGATACGTGAATCATGATTCAAAAAGTTAGGTCATTCATTATGAATGAGCCGGATAAGTTAATACATAATTATATGGACATGATTTATTGCATTTAAATTCATGCAGTAGTATAGTAGTGATGCATTAACTAGGCTATTTTGCTCACGATTCCTATATTCACATTTTTTCAAGTAACGCGATGTCACTGCCAAATCTAGGAGGTCGGGTTGGGTTAGTCAGGAATGGGTTAAATAATGATTTTGTGTAAATGTAAATGATGTAATTAAGTTAACTTATCCTTCAAGAAGTTTGTAAATGCATAACTACTTAATGTTGAAAAAAAGTTTTTAGTTGTATGGATTTACGTTGATGACTTTGAAATTAAAATGCGTATTTATGATTTGGTTAAATTAATTATGGTTTGAGTCACCTTGACTTTCAAACTTAATTATATGTAATTAGGTTAGGGTATGTCAATAAAAGATAAATAAATATCAAATAATAGAAAAGGTTTTACCTATAATGTTAGGACCATTCCATTCTATGGGAATCGTATACGACCTATTCTGCTTATGGGACCTAAATTCCCAGTCTCCTTTTATGAATACATATTAGCCCTTCCAACTATGATTACTGGACTGGACTGGACTACTGCGACCATCCTATACTACGTCTTTCGAGAAAAAAATAGTAATACCCAGGGGCTTTGGAATTATTTTTCAAACTGTGAACGTATCTGAAGATATCCCCCATCAAATCAAAACCTCTCCTAAAATTTTAAAACATTATAGCGACCAATATGGTCCTATAGGCATTAGGGGCAACTGGGTTTGAATTTCACCATATCCCCTAAAACTGGAGATAATGGTGGGATGATTGGGAAGCCTCAAACCCGCCTGGAAATCCCATAAGGGGAGGAAAATTTTCTCGGTGTCCTTAACAGAGTAACACCTCTCTGACACATTAAGCATTCTGGTTTGGATGTCTATGGGAATTGCAAGCTTTTCTCTCATGGCGTTAATCTCTTCTTGAGTAATAGTACACTGATACTAGTAAGCATCAGTCTCAGTAGGGTTATAAGTATTAAAGGATCCAACAGGGTCCTCCTCCTCCTCCTCCTCCTCCTCCTCATCCACAACCTCATTTGAGAACCCTTCAACAGGGGAGGCAGATGAGTGGGGCCTAACATTTTCTGGCCTAATGTCTTCAGCCCTGTCCATGACTACCTCCTTTTTAAAAATGGAATAAAAATTTATGGGATCCATGGAGAGGATGTTTATACACTCACCCTCAATGAAAGAAATTATAACAGGGACAGTAGAAGAAGAATCTATAATAAGGGAAGAAATTTAGGGAACCCCAGGGTCGGTAGAAGAGCCATAACTAGAGTAAGCCTTAGGTGTGTAAAGGGGGTGACCAGGATCTTCCTCTGATCTAACCACTTGAAATGGGCGGGAAAACCTCCTTTCTGTGATCCCAAGATGCTGAGACTTAAGACCATGAATGAAGTTATAAATCCTTTGGACGTGTAGGGGAAAACTCATAAGAACTCGTATTTCTTTTTCGCTAAACTAGGCAAACCAACTCAATGGTCGTCTAACGTCACAATCGCCAGATAACAGCAAGAAACCAACCAATAATTACAAGAATGAAGAAACCCTAGCTGAGCCAAGGAAGGTGTAGCTGATGAAGTAAATTAATGACGGGTTAAGCTACGAAAAAAGATAAGGAACCACTTTAATATTTTTGGCGGAAAAAAGGATTGGACTCTCAAGAACGATTGAAACCACACTTGAATATCTTTCTCTCTTCAGCGATGTGCAAATACCCAAAGTAACAAAAATGATATGTGTGGTGTATATTTATACTCTTTGATAAAGGGATTGAAAATACACAACAAATAAAACGGTGGTGCAGAGTATCAGTGCGCCTGTCCAGTCGACATCATTATCTCAAAAATATTCCAGCTACTTGACACGTGTCCCTAAAAAAATTTAAAACCTTAAAGTCAATATGCTTGGACTAGGCCGAACAAAGTGAGTCGACCATAAATTCTTCAATACGAGCAGCCTGTAACACATCCACCACTCACCCTGTCTCAAGTTGAAGACTTCGTGCAAAAAGCCTTGGAGGCTTTCTTTTATACCCATATAGTCCCAAAGGTGAATAAGCTCCAAGTGGCAAAAGGCATTAATAAATGTGTTCGACTCTACTAAAAAATAAGGTCATCTCAGTACTAATCTGCTCGACCGATTTTCTTAATAGCCACTGCATCCATTTATATAAGGTTGGATACATCATACGTCCTTGTGGGCGCTTACACGCGAAATGTCCCTTATTAATCACGTAGGATTATAATTACGTGTCTATTATAAATTGATTATCCACGCGCTTATCAATAAGGCCAGCCCGTGATCCAAGGCGCTTTAAGTTTTTTATTATGATAAACATGTATCTTCAGGTGTAACTACTCGACTTATAAGGGCAATCCAATTTTCCTCTTGTAAATATCTATAAATCACCTATAAATAGGGGATTAACCCATGGAAGAAAGGGAATTCCACTGATATCTTCTCAAGCCACAAGTTGTATCAGTAACCCCAATTATAACTTTGTCAATAAGTGCAATAATAAACCAGCAACACCATGGACGTAGGTTTCCTTAAAGGGTCGAACCACGTAAAATCATTGTGTTTTCTATGTCTCTCATCCCCGTTTTTTATTATCATTATTTCTCTCTTGATTGTTTTACTTATTATTTATTGCCTCTATTTTTGGACGTCAATAATTTATTTTTATTAATTGAGCCTTTATGTATTCAGAAGTGCCAGGCCGACATAGATTTACAACACAAAGCGGTGTAACACAGTAACGTATTGTACCTGTATTGGCTATTGCCTTATGGATATGGGTCCGCTCCAGCGGCACTAGACAATACCGGTGATACACGTCATTGTGTTGCACTAAATGTGTCGTAAATCTGCGTCAGTATAGAAGGAATCTTATGTATTTATGATTCCTTCTCGTATATCCTCTCGAGTATTGTCCGCATATTTGTAAAATATTATTTTTATGATTCATTTTGTTGTTTATTATTTTCAAAGTCGTTTGCATATATGCAAATTGTCCTGTAAGCAAAATTAGTTGTAAAATGTAATTCATTTTATTAATTCATAAGTGGGAAAATAATACTCACGTGACACTTCATCTCGGTTTTAGGATCAATATGAATTTCGAATCAATGATTCTAATATTTACAACATCGATCCTAATTTCTTTTAATATTAACAATGTTAACCCTCAGTCACTCTTTGTTAGGAAATCTAATGGAATGGGTGACCAGACGTCCTATGTGGCAACATTTATTGTTTTGTTCAATCTTTTATTGGCATGCGACTTTAAAGAAAATTATATTAATAAATTGTAATTTATAAAAAGTGCAAATATAGTCACTAAGTCATGACCCCCTTCTCTTTGTCACTCGGGGATAAGGAGAATCTTCAAGGTTCAAGATTTTAGGATGCAATTCAAATAGTAACAACATTTTTCTTCAATTCTCAAATTTAGAATAAAACTTTATAAAAGAAATTGCTCTTTATTTCTTTAAAAATAAAATAGAAAATAAATAATACTTTATCTTTAGATCATATCAAAGTTGTGGGCATTTTTGTTATAAAAATTATTCATTTGAATTTGTTAACTTTTGGTATAATTTCCTTTTAAAGCATGTCCCCACCATCACCAATCGATTGAATATGTTTTTTTACGCTTATTTATATTTAGGTGTGAGAGGTGAATGAGTGAAATGGATATCAAACGCCGAAGAAGAGGGAGAAGGATGCGACTAAGATTCAAGTTGGGTGGAGTAAGAAATGTAGATGATTGAGATGTGAGTTTAGTAGAGTGAGATCTGTAAAGCATCTCTTTCGCACTAGGTTTGCATATGTGCTGGCGCACACCAATTTTTATTAAATATTAAAAAATTATTTTTGAGTTGATTTTTTAATGTGATATTTAAATATTTCAAAGGACCCATATAAAAATAATCTTTTTTATGTGATATTTAAACATTTCAAGGGAGCCATATAAAAATAATCAGCTCAAAAAAACTTTAATTTCTATTTTTAAAAAATCGGTCAAATTTTCACAACTTTTAAAGTGCTTAAAAACAACGAAAGTTTGACCGAGTTTTTAAAAATAGCGAAACAAGTTTTTTTGAACAAATTTTCTTTATATGGGTCCCTTGAAATGTTCAATTATCACATATAAAAAATATTTTTTTACTATTTAAAAAAAATAATGTGCAAACTTAATGTGCACAGGAGCCTATATATATATATATATATATGTATTGATTTCTATATCTTTCTAGTCCTTTCAGATTTTCTGCTTTATCTTCAATAATTATTGTTTGATAGCAGTGGTGTGTCAGTGATAGTCATTTGGCAATACTGGTGTTGGTTGAATAATATTATGGTCGCGGTTGTCATGTGATGGCATTGGTCAATTCGTGTTGTTAATAGTGAGATGGTGGTGGCAATATTGGACTGGTGGGTGGAGTTTTATATTGAAGTTATTAATGGAAAAATAAAATATTATATATATATATGTATGTATGTATGTATGTATATGTATTTTTTTTTAATTTTTTGAGATATCAATCAGTGATTGGGAAACTTAATAAAATTTTCCACATAGGATGCACAATCGCTTAATCCATTAAGTTTCTTAATGGAAGTGTGACAAAAGGTCAACATTGCAAATATTAAGAACGTTGGGGTTGGCATTGCACAAAATGAAACGAGTGTTTTAGGATTCAAATTGACGTCAAAACTTAGGGTTAATTTTTTATATTCCCATTAATTGTAATAATATTTAAAGATAATGACAATTGATATAGACTTGCCTGTTGTTTATATGTATGTGTGTTACCTAATACACAACTTGTCTACTACACATGTTATATCCATGTCAATTATTAAAACAATGTCCACATTATCGTGGAGCTTGTACCACACTCACTTTGCGTAACCTTCAGATATAAGACACATGTGGACATAATGAATGATATATTTATCGTACCTAATATATTTGTTTTGTGAGTCTTATTTTTCGACACCCCAAGTTCGTACCCCTCTTACTCCGTGAAGTTCACCTTTGAGAAAACTCCCTCTTCTTAAACGTTAATTCTCCAAGATACTTATAATTTCGAGAGACGCCGATTTTAGGACTTGTGTTCATCATGATAATATTCAAGTTTTGGATTTTGTCCAAGACGAAGATTATATATTCCTGAATCACATTACTAATGGTTTTAGTCGTGCACAATTCAGGTACTCGAGCAAGAAAATTCATGAAAATGGGAAAAGGATACTCAGACATATGTTGATTGGTAGGGTCTTCTCTATATTGATTGGCATGGCCCTTCATCTTGTTAATAAAGTTTGTATCTATGTTGATCTACAAGTTATCCCATGTGCTGATCAGTAAATCCTTGGGGTCATCTGGGTCCTTTATCATTTTTTACAATGCGTGCAACTTTTACCCCACTTTGAAATTCCCAGCTTTCCTCCTAGATTCCCTTCCGAAATCCTAGCATATAAATATTATTGTTGATACTAAAAATTATCCACCTACGTGGACTAATCTGAAATAGACACTTGTTTTCTTACGTGCGAGAAATCCTAGTCAGCATATGCTTAACCAACTTCAAAGATAGTTTCTCGGCAGGTATGCCGACTAACTTGAAGAATGAAAACCATCAAAGTAAATAAAAGGTCACCACTTGGGGGAACAACCAAGGGAATTTTTGCACGTGGTATAGACAATCAACCATCACATTCATTATGTACGAGTGTAAATGCTTGAATATATAAAAGCATTCCAACCTTTGATCGCCGGGTCACTATAAATACATTGTATCCCTTTTATTAAAGGCACGATAGAACGAATTCTAAGATATTTTCCTTAACAAGAGTACCTAGTTCTCTGTAATCACTGAAATCAATACAATAACAGTGGATGTAGGAACGACTTATCTTTTATTTGATTATTTCAATACAATCATATATTTTATCTGTGATTAGAAAATTAGATCTAGTCCATTTCTTAACATCAACTAATTAGCGTTGTTTGTGGGAACGAGTGTCTAATTATCGTTATCTCTCTCGTACATCCTTGTTCAAGGGACGATGAATGATCCTAAGCCTAGTACTAGAAATGAAGGAAACCCGACTATCCCATCTGATCCGCCTACAACAGCCGACCTAAATGGAATTCTTATCAGTATTGCAAGGGGTCAAGATGCCATATAGGAAATAATTAGGCAACTGGCTCAATTATTACAAGCCAGACCTCTAGCTCTTTCTAGACAATGAACGGTCCTTTCATCAAGGGGAGATATGCCACCTTCACCTCCTAAGCGTAACCTACATAGAATTCCATATCTGCATGTGAGAGGTCTTATCGTCCAGGAGATAATTCATCAATTAAACCCATAGAGTTCTATGATGTCTATTTATTTTCTCCTGAAAGGCCAAACATTTTGGAAAGATTGAGAAGAGCCCCACCTTTTGACCATTTGGGACCTTGAGAAAATATAAATCCTCCCAGAGAGCTATCCAGAACTAATCAACACCCAATCGATCAGTATGAAGCTTCAATCAGGTCAAGATCAAGCGTTCGATGATCTATTCATACAGAGAAGACTTCTCAGGAAGAGATCTCGGCACAAAAACATGGTCGGGATAACCGAGTTGCTTCACATAAATCTAATTCAAGTAACACTTCATGGAAAGCAAAAAATGAAAAAGGCAAAAAATTCGTTGCAAAGGAACTTCGTCAAAGGGTCTCCTTTCATTCATGTAATTATTGATTTCCCAACTCCGTCCATGTTTAAAACCCCTTCGATCACCCTTAAATATGATAGTAAAACTAATCCAATTTTAAACATCAAGAAGTATCAAGCTGCATCCAACATCATTCAGTCCCTGATGAAATGAGATGTATAGCATTTTCAAGCACCATTACGAGTTTAACCCAAATATGATACAATAGCTTGACCCTAGGAAAAATTACCAACTTCAATTAGCTTGTCGAAATATTCATCAGTAACTTCTATTTTGGTGCCAAGCTAGTAAAATGAGTAGCCCATCTCTTGAGTGTCTGACAGTTAGTAGGGTAAACTACCACGGAGTACATCACCCATTTAAACAACGAGAAGTTAGAAGTGGTTGACTATGAGGAGAAAATATTCATCACTACTCTAATGAGTGGATTATTTCCAGAAAAACTATATTATGCTCTGGCCAAAGATCCTCCTAAAACCATGACTGAGCTCATGTCTAAGGTAGGAAAAATCACGAGCGCTGAGGAAGCAATGACTGCAAAGAAGAGTCCAGCCATTAAGTCTGAGAAGAAGGATCACAAGGAGTAAAAGCCTAAGAAGGATGAGAAACTAAAAAGTATGGAACATATACTCCATTGGCTGTCACCATTTACCATATCCTAGAGGAGATTAAACATAATAAAGATTTGTGATGGCCTGAGAGGTTGAGGGCACACCCTAACATGAAGGACAAATCTAAATATTATGAGTTACATAAGAATCATGGACACACGACTAATAACTGGATCGCTTTGAAGAATAGAGTGGAATCCCTCATTCGTCGAGGAAAGCTGAACAAATTTATTGATCGGCGAGAAAGCAGCGAAACAAGGGGAAGGTCAGATTCTCCCTACAAACCCAGAGATAACAAGAAGAGAAACCTTAAAGATGGTTATAAATTTGATCCTGACCTACCGAAGAAGCCTAAGTAGCCAGATTATGAGGTAGATATGACAAGTTTTGGCTCTTTTGATTGTCATGTAATTATAGGTGGTGACGTAGGAGGAGGAGATCACACTGTAGAGAGAAAGGCCTACCTAAACGAAGCACATGCCTGTTCTTATATTAAGAGAATCAATCTGAATGAAGATAATCGTCCCAGGATAGTCAAAAAAGACAAAATGGTAATCGAATTTCCAAGAATGACCTCTTTGGGGTACTGTATCCCTATGACGATCCATTGGTCATCAAGTTTAGAATCTAGGATGTCATCATCGCCAGGGTTTTGATTGATAATGGGAGCTTGACTGATATCATGATCTACCCCTGCTTTTAGAGTTTAAATTTGAAATTCAATCAGCTGGAACCTTACCACAGGCCATTGATAGGTTTTTCGGGCAAAAAAGTCTACCCACTAGGGACAGTTAAGCTAGAAAAGTTATTCAGAACTTGGCAAAAAAGTCGTAATAAAATTATACGCTTCTTTGTCATGGATAAAAATGTCCAACCTGCGTACAATGTGATCCTCGACAGGGTGGGGCTAAAGAAGTTTGAAGTTATATCATCAATAGTCCATCAATGTTTGAAGTTCTTAACTCACTTTGGGGTTGTCATCGTGAAGGGCGATTAAAAGGCGGCCAAAGAGTGCTATTACTCCTCAGGCGAGCAAGGAGACTTGGCTGATTTGAAGAAGAAGACCACCACTTACCAGGTAGATACTACGGAGCCCAATAGTGAATCAGAAGTTAGAACTCTGGATCCTCGAGATGAAATGGAGTTAGTCAAAGGGCAGATTATTGAAGCCATTGAAAGCATAATCATGGATGATGATAGACTGTAAATAACTACCCAGGCCGGATCCACACTAGACCCACTCCTTAAACAAGATTTGATTACATTCCTGAGACAACAGAGAAATGTGTTTTCTTGGAGTCATAAGGATATTCCTGGGATTGACCCCAATTTCCTCTGTCATAAGCTCAATATTAATAAGGATGCCAAGTCGATCAAGAAAAGTCATAGGGTGTTCATTCCGGAGAAAAATCAAGTTATACAGGAAGAGGTGGAGAAACTACAAAAGGACCAATTCATTGAGGATGTCAAATATCCATCCTGGTTGGCCAACGTTGTGATGGTCAAAAGAAAAATTGTAAGTGGAGGATGTGTATAGATTTTATTGATCTTAATAAAGCCTGCCCAAAGGACCACTTTTCCCTGCCTAGAATTGATCAATTGGTGGACACTACATCAAGGCATGAGTTGTTAAGCCTCATGGATGCTTATTCAGAGTATAAACAGATAAGAATTAAACCAGAAGATAGGAAAAACACTTCTTTTATCCCTAATCGAGGTACATATGTCTACAATGTAATGCCCTTCGGGCTTAAAAACACTAGAGCAATATACCAGAGGTTGGTCAAAAAGGTGTTTGAAGAGCAAATAGGAAAGAATATGGAGGTTTATGTGGATGATATGTTGACTAAAATCTAGAAGGATCTAGATCATATCCAGCACCTCAGTCGGAGTTTTGATCATCTGAAAAAGCATCAGATGAAGCTCAACCTGACTAAGTGTGTGTTCGGTGTGCAAGAAGGAATGTTCCTCGACTTTATAGTAAACCGAAGGGGAATTAAATCCAATCCAACCAAGATAAAAGATTTGATTGAAATACAGTCGCCAACTTTCAAGAAGGATGTACAAAATCATACAAGTAGAGTAGAATCTTTAAATATGTTTATCTCCCAGGAAACAAATAGGTGTTTGTCATTCTTCAAGGTGCTAAGAAAAACCTTTGAGTTCTGCAAAGAAGAGTTGCAAGAATTGAAGAAATATCTTGGATCACCACCTTTTATTATCGCAACCTATTTTTTTTTGGGGAGGGGGGGGGGTAATTACACTTGTATTTAGGTCTTTTTGAATCCGCAGTTAGCTCGACACTAGTTTGGTTGGATAATGGAATCCAAAAACCAGTTTACTACACCAGCAGAGCATTCAGAGGAGATGAAATCAGGTACCCACTCTTGGAAAAACTATCCTTAGCACTTATTGAAGATTTTGGGCATATGAAGCCTTATTTCTGAGCACATACCATAATTGTATATACTAGTTTACCCCTTTGGTAAGCACTCCACAAACTTAAAAAGTCAGGAAAATTAATGTACTGGGTAGTAGAACTGGGAGCGTATGACATCGTCTATAAACCAAGGTCATCCTTAAAAGGATAAGCTTTGGCGTATTTCATCACATAGTTCACCTATCTAGAGGTTATCGATAAAAAAAACTTGCCTGCCGAGCAGACTTCTTTGGAAGAAAGCTCCACTAAAATGCAAGAAAAAGTTATAGATGACCAACCTGAAACAACTATAACTCAAGAAAAGGCTAAAAAATATGCAAAGGAAAGTAAGAAGATATTACACCATGGAATTATGTCTATGGAAAGCTTCAACATTGATATCTCATTATGGAATTTATATATGGATGGATCTTTATATGTAACTAGAAGTGGAGCAGGTATCATACTTAATACTCCTGATGACATTGATATTGAATATGCTCTTAGATTTTAATTCAAGGCATCAAAAAATAAAGCTGAATATGAAACTTTGATAGTCAGACTAGAATTGACCCATTCGTTAGGCACCGAGAAGGTAGTAGCGTATAGTGATTCATAGCTGGTTATCAACCAAATGCTTCATCTATATGGAGTTTAGGGAGAATTGATGACTAGATACTTTACCAAAGCCATGAAATTTATTTCTAAGTTTCCAGGTGTACAAATGAAAATAATACCAAGAATAACTAACGCTCGAGCTAATGCACTTGCTCGGTTGGCTTCAGCAATAAGAATTAAACTCTCGAGGAACATTCCAATTGAAATCTTAGCTAATAGGAGAATAGACTAAGATCTAATGGTCAGTTTCATTACTGTAGATTTAGGACTTTCCTAGATGGATCCGATCAAGGCCTACAATGAAGATGGAACCCTACCAGCTGACCAAAGAAGCAAAAAAGCTCCAATACAAAGCAACCAATTATGTGTTGGATAAATAAGTTTTATACAGAAGGGGATTAACTATATCCCTACTACGTTGTGTTAATCCGTTGGAGGTTGAAGATCTGATTAAAGAAGTGCACAAAGGTTCTTATAGAGCTCATTCAGCTGGTCAGTACTTGCTCCAAAGAATCAACACACAGGGATATTATTGGCCGACTATGAGGGAAGATTATAAGGCCTTCGCAAGAAAGTGTGATAAGTGTTAAAGGTTCTCTGTGATTCATAAAACACCCAATGCTGCTCTAGTTCCCATTACCTCACCTTGGACATTTTCTATTTTCGAGGAATTGACTTGGTTGTCCCACTGTTGACCACCAAAGGCAGCTCAAGTACTTGGTAGTTATTGTTGATTACTTCACCAAATGGGTGGAAGTAGAGCCATTGATAGAAATGCCTTATGAGAAGGTGTACCAATTCATCTAGAAAAGTATCATATGTAGGTATGGCATGCCCCACGCCTTTAGTACAAACTATGGGACCCAGTTTGACAACGATGAATTTGAAGCATACTGTATATAGTCTAAGATTTAGAAACTCCATTTAGCACTAGGTCACCCTTAAAGCAATGGTCAGACGGAAGTGACAAATAAAACTCTGCTCAATGAACTGAAGAAGAGGCTTGATGCTTCCAAGGGAAATTAGATTAATGAATTACATTATGTTCTCTGGGCTTACAGAACAACACCCTGAACATCGACTGGAGAAACACCTTATATGCTTTCATTTGGGACAGACACCATGGTTTCAGTCGAGATAGGCCTACCAAACCATAAGGTGTTATTCTCCAATAAGTGACGTGATGCGATGATTGGATTTAGACACGTAAGAGGAAGTTCGGGAAAATGCTGCTATAAAAAATGCGACATACCAACACAGGACTGCTGGCTTTTATAATAAAAGGGTCAGACCGACCAACTTGAAAGAAGGTGACTATGTCCTAAAAAAGATCATCTAAAAGAGCAATAAGCTTGAAGCCAATTGACATGGCCCATATCACATATCAGCAGTCATCCGACCAGAGACCTATCGAATTGAGACACTAGAAGGAAAAGAACTCAAAAACTCTTGGAATGCCGAGCACCTTCAAAAATATTATCAGTAATTCAAGGCATTGACATATTATACTTTTTATATTGAGCACAATAATTTTTCAAGTTCAATAACAATCTTAATTTTCGTTCCTTCCATTTTGTCGGGGTTTTTTTGGAGTACGATGATATATCCCCCCAAAAAATGATGATATATCCCCCAAACAAATAAAAATAAAAACTATATCTTGGTCTTTAGATCTTGCTGAACAATAACACATACCATACTTAGTCAAGTTTAACTTATCAACCGATCAAAAGAACATACTTAATCAGGTTGAACTTATTAGTCGATCAACAGATAATACTTAATCAGGTTTAATTCATCAAATTAAATATGCACCAACAGCTTAAGGCACAGTCGTATCTCGTCCAATTTATTACTTCATGCATGATTTCGTATGTACAAGTCACGAACAAGAAGTTGTTACTTCATGTATGACTTTGTATTAACAAGTCACAAACAAGAAGCATTACCTGACCAAGTTAAATATAGTAATACACTCCTAGCATACTTGGTCGACACTAATCATTTACTTCATGTATGACTTCGTCTTTAACAAGTCAAGAACAAGAAGTTCGTAAAACTTGGTATACAACTCAAACAGTTACAAATAGTTTGACTCGTATAAGTTAAATGCAGGATGACATGTAAACATTCCTAACCATTGGAATACACACATATATTCCTCATAAACTTGGTCACCACTGATAACTAATGCTAAATTTGGATCAATAACACCATTTATAGTTTCATCTAAGTGCATTAGTATAATCTATGGCCTTAAAATTATATTTTAATAATTCAATATTAAACAATAGTTCAGTTGACTGATTGATTAAATAATCATAAGTTGACAACACAACTGCATGAATTTTTATTCAAATAGTAATTGTATTACATTCAAGAGTAAATGAAAATTGAATAACAAAGTACAGAAAAACTATTCTACTGGATGTTTTCCTTGAGCTTTGGAAGTTGTCTGCACTCTTTTCATACAAACTGGAGGATCATCCAAGGTATAAGGGGAGTTGATAAAGTTGAAATTTCTCACTATTCGTCTATTACTGTTGCTCAGTGCATCAATCAAATGAGGAGGATAAACTATTTCGTGAACATCATGCAGACCATAATTTTCCAAGTATTTGGTGATCAAGCACTGGGGAATAACATCAATAAGAATCCATGATATATCCAATTCAAATGGAGGATTGTCACAATCCAGCAGACCAGGCTTATTCCAGTACCACAACTCGTTGTTAAGATCATATTTCAACAAGGTTAAATAGTTGGTTCATCCCCATTTATAAGCTTCACAATGGCTCTAGGTAAGATGAACGTCAATATGGCTAAGAACTTCATTGTAGCCTTCCATCCACACCTCTCCGGGTTGTTTGTGAAATTAAAAGGTTAACCTTTCAACTTGATATTGAAGTTTCTTCAAAACATCACTCTTCACCTTAAGCTGAATAGATTGGTCTGCAATAGCTTTCTCCTTAGCTTCCGCTTTACAAACAAATCAGCAATGGCCTGACTCTTTGCTTTTAGCTGGGCGACTTGGTCGACTAGTGTTTTATTGGTCCTTTCCTCATCTACAGTTGGTTGACTAAACTTCTACTGCCTGGAAGTTTGCTCGGGTTTGATTTTCTTCAGATATTTAAGTTATTTTACTATCCTGGCATTCTCAGCCTCTAATAAATAAGCATCTTCATCAGCACCACTAGCAGACGACTTCTTCAAACTGTCCAACTTATTTATGAGATTATTATTTTCCTCCTCAAGAAGTTTGGCTACATCCCTGGCTTCATCCACTTCTCTACTATTAAGGAACTCTTTTCTTCTATACATAAAGGCATATTGTTTAAGTTTTTTCTCAAATCCCCAACCTACACCTAAGGCTTTATACTTTGCTTCGTAGTCAGCATGGAGCAAAATCAAAGTAACCTTGTAGTCTTCTTACAGATATTCAATCATCTTATAGTAGGAGACATTATTGGCCACTGTCATGTCCAGTAAATAATAAATATGAGTGTATGACTCCTTTGGTCGAAATCATCTGGGCCAAGCAGGATGACCAAGTCTTCTTCGTATAAAGGAACATGGTCAGCTTCTAGTAATTTTTTACTCCTACTGAGTAGGTCGGATTCAGTAGAAATAATAGCCTGTTTCCTAGCATCAAACTGAAAATTTCAAAGGTAGGAACACAAGTGTAATTACTAGTCAAACATAGTACACATAGTACGATTTCATGAAGATAACTCAACCAAACAAGAAGGCAGAAGTAAGGAAAAATACAACACATTTGGTCAAAAGGAAGTATTTTCATTAATAAGCAGAAGGTGTTACATTATGGTCCTATTACAAGGCAAAGGAATAAAAAGAAAAACAAAGGAGTAAACCTTCTTCTTCTCCTGAATATTTCTTCCAAAGGACTGGTCAGCAGAATGGATAACTTTCTCAACAGGCTTTAAGGTTGACCCAGTAGGCTGAGTGGAGGATTCTCCAGATCCTTCCTCATCATCAAAATCTTCCTCCAAGTTTAGAGGAGAGCCTAGATCACGCCTTAAGGACAATTCAGAGTCTTCTAGAGTACCGACTTCCTTAGGGGCCTCCGACCAACCATCCTTAAAGGACTTCTTCGTAACAAACTCAATCTGAGTAGAGGATGCCAAAAAAGCCTTATACCAAACTTTATTTAAGGAATCTTCTTTTATTTTCTTATTTTTGTCCTTCTCTATAACCAGCTCAGAGATCAGACCAACAACCTTATCTTCGGCAGACTTAAAGAGAGCTTGACTGTCCACCAATTTATCTTCAGTGATCTTGGCTTTATTTTCAGCAGTAACCAGTTTCCCTTCAGCAGTGGTGCCTCTCTCCTAGACTTTTTCAGCTCAGCATCCCAAGTCTTTTGTTTAGACTCCAATAATTGCCTTAAAGCCTCAAGAGATTTCCTTAGACCCTTAAGGGCCTCTTCAACATCTCCTCTTGAAGAATGAATTTGATCATCCTTTTCCTGTATTTGATTAAATTTCACCAAAAACTGCATAAAAGACAATATCATAATATAAGGAGTATTAGGAGGAAAATAAGAGATCAAGGGCAATTAATAGAGAAGAAAGAATTCCCATAGCCAAACTTTGATAGCATTTTCTTCCAACTTCAATCTTAGCAGTGGGGCAAGATTTTCTCTATCAACAGAGCGAGTACTAGTCTTGATTAACTTCCTGGAAACACCAATATTCAAGTCCTCCTAATCCTTCTCGACTAACTCCTAGTTGGCAGAATCCTTCTCAACCTATTTCTCAGACATGCCTTTTCTTAACATTTTGAATTAAGGTGAAGCAATATTAACTTCCTCAGAGGTGATAACTTGCGGAACCCTCTCTATTTCAGAAATCTTAGCTTATTTTTCTGGCTTTTTAGCATCACTAGTCTTCTCGACAGCTCTCTTAACAGTTGGAGACAAAGCTCTAGTCATTAAATGAGGGATTTTTCTCTTTCCCATACTAGCAAGTGAATAAGAGGGAATAATTGAAATATCCAACGATTTAAAAGAGGAGGAATTCCTAAAATCCTTCTCTGCACCAGCAGATTCCTCAGCTAAAGAGGTAGGAACTGGCTCTTCTTCAAGATTAATGGGGTCTTGAGCAGTAGCAGTTGTGGAATTAACAACAAAGAAGGTAATTGAACTCATATAATGCAACAAATACGAGGCATCTCTTGGGCATTCCTCGCCAATTCTTTAATGAAGATTCCATATGAATTTAAATTTATGTATATTAATATCCTCTTCTTTGGGAGACTTCTTCCTGTTCTCAACTGTGCAAAACAAGAAACAAGACAAGAAAATACTAAGTTAGCATATCATCAAACAATTGGTTAGCAAAAAATAGAGGAATATAGTAATAAAATTCAACAACCTATGTCATGTCCCACTTAGGGGCACCTGGGCCCATCATATACCTCTCCTGTTTGAAGAGGAGCATGTTGCTAATTTTTTTAATAACTCCATAGTAAAATTAATCCATATTGGAGCCTGGAAAGTTGAAAACCAAGGACCTATTGGTAAACCTAGTCTTCATGTAGTAAGTATTATCACTGGTAACCCACTTGTAACAAAACATTAATTCAGGAATGCCTATGTGGGTTCTATGTATTTAATTGAGCCTATGTATTCCATTTACCACTCTCCAAGTATTGGGGGCTACCCTAGAAGGAGCGACATCAAAATACTGATAAAACTCTATACAAAAGCGATTTGGGGGAAAGGTGAAACCACACTCAGCCATGAATAAAGAGGGAATCCCGTGACCCTCTGGTAATGACAACACCTCAACAAGAGGTACATGCATTTCTAACTCTACCCAATCGAAAATATTCCTTTCCTGCCTAAATTCATCTAGAGAATCCCCATGAACTATGTAAACCATGGCTACAGTATAGAAAGAAATAAAGCGAAATGAAAGGGGAGAAGAAAGCTTATAGAGAAAATTGTGACTGAAGTGAAGGTAGAACGCAAAGAAAAGCTAAAAAAAATAACTTGGAAAAGAAGGAGAGTATGAAAGCTTCAAAAGTCAGGAAAAATCTTGTCTTTTATAGCTTACTTGGGAAATCGTGCAAGAAATGATTACTTATTTCAATAATTGACCTTCTCACGGCTTCAGAGTCCTAAAAGTGACAAAAAAATACCAATATACCCTTTGGTGGTTCGCTAACTTTCAAATTATTCACAAACATGCCACTATAAAATCAAAACATGAAAATTTTTCACAAGTCATACATGTCAGCATATGCTGTCCAACTTTGAAGAAAGTATACTCCATCCTTTCAGAAAAATAATCAATAATGAAGTATTGGGGGCTTCTGTTGATACTATAAATTATCCACCTATGTGGACTAATCAGAAATGGACACTTGTCTTCTTACGTGGCAGAAATCCTAATCAGCATAGGCTTCACCAACACAAAGATAGTTGCTCGGCAGGCACGCCGACCAACTTAAAGAATGCAGACCATCAAAGTAAATAAAAGGTAATACCTTGGGGGAAAACCAAGGGTCTTTTCACACGTGGTATAGAAAATCAACCATCACATTCGTTATGTACATGTGTAAATACTTGAATATATAAAAGGCATTTCAACCCTTGATCTCCTGGTCACTATAAATACATTGTATCCCTTTCATCAAAGGCATGATAGAACGGATTCTAGGATATTCTCCTTAACAAGAGTACCTAGTTCTCTGTAATCACTGAAATCAATACAATAACAGTGGACGTAGGTTTCTTACATAGCTGAATCGCTTTAAAAACTCCTTGTCTTTTATTTGATTATTTCAATACAATCATTTATTTTATCTGTGATTAAAAAATTAGATCTAGTCCACTTTTTGACATCAACAATTATTTTTACCTCATTCATATACCGTATAATATCATTGAAACATTTTGAAGGTCATTGTCAAAGAGCATTTCCTTTTTTAAAGATTGACTAAAGTTTTAAAAGTATATCTTACTTTTACTTTATCTTTGTTTATATCTTATTTTTCTACTTTCGTTAGCATATTTGCACCCCATAATTTAGTACGATTATTGTCATTAAGATTATTAGTACTGATTAATCACATTTTATTTATATATATATATATATATTCTCAAACCTATTTTTATAAATTCAAAATACCAAAAATAGGGTTTATATTATATTTGACAATATAATGGTGCCATATAGTAATCTCTTCAAAACAAAGGTTTAAACACCCACTTTTCATCAAATGGGCTTTACTTCCCAATGTTGATACACCTTTTAATCTCGTTTCAAATTATATCATATTTGATCTCTCTTCAATATCCTTATCTTTCATTTTTCTTATATTTTTTTATTTACTTCACATGTTCTAGACTTGCTTCATTTCCATCTATTGATTATAGATAGTATTACCATATAAATTAATTTCCATCTTTGCTTACTTAATTTTCTTCCAATCTCATGTGTTAGCCATAGATAGTGTAATATTTTGTTTTCTTTCTAATTATGCTTTTGGTTTTCCTATTTTTTGCTAACTTCCTCATAGTGGTGATATAAAAGATGAAATCCTCCATTATTGCATTCATTTATATTCTCTATAAACATTCATGCTCACCCTTATATGGTGATTATGTGAAATTCCTTAACACATACACAACTTTTACTTATTCACAATATTTTATAGTTCACGCGCGCCTTCATTTATTTTTACTCTTGTATTGCATACAATCTCACTAGCACTCACATGCATAAGAGTAACACTGAAGATATGATATTTTTTGCCACAGCAGATCGAAATGGTGTAGGGGACCCTAACTACTTTACTCATTTTAAATTAATCCTCGGCCCACTATCCATTTGGTTTTGTATTTATCACTTACTTTAAAGCCTTATTTTGCGGTTATTTACTTTTTTTCTTTGTTTTTTCTTGTCAATTTATAAAATACCGCAAGTGCACGGGCTATTATAGAATAACCAGTGTAAGTACAAGTCAACCCAACAGTGGTTTGATCAATTTATTAGTTTTCAACTTTCTAACTAGACGATACAGTGTAGAGATGAGAATTATAATCTAAAACTTAAATAAAATCAATTAATGGGAGCAACCAATAATATGTAACTAATTATGGGAGAAAGTAGGATTTCAGATCCATTTATCAATTTTAACTAATATTATGCATTAATTTAATTTCGTCATTCCCAATTTTATAACTCAAATTAAACCCACTCTTGCCACGTTCAATTCGAAAAATAAAGCATTTAAGTTCACAAAAAAATTAACGTCTCAATTTAAACGGCTAAAATCCATATTCCCTTACAAATATCAATTTTAATTTTTACATGTATTCTTTAATCATGGGCTATGAAAACAATCGAATGCAAGCATAACCCATAAAAAATTACCCACCCCAAAAATTACAATATGAATTGTCAATTTTAAGTCTTAATATTGTATTTAAGCTTGATATATCAAACAATATAATGTAAGCATAACCCATCAAAAATCCCAGACTTTATTTCTTAAAATATAAATTACACTACACCAAATCTTCCCATTTGTCAAGGTCATTGACCTTGACAAATCCAACTTGTCAAGGTCAATGACCGTGACATTTCGAGGCGAGACAACTTTTTTTGTCACGGTCGTGTCACGGTTATTGACCTTGACACAAAACTCGCGTTTTGTGTCACGGTCGTGTCAAGGTCAATGACCGTGACACGTTTGTCACGGTTATAAATCGTGACAAAGCCGTGACCCCTCTTGCCCAGAATTGTCACGGTCAATGATGGTGACACATCCGTGACAAAATTATCATGGACGTGTCACGGTCAATGACCGTGACAATTCTGGGCAGAATTTAAAAAAAATCTGCTGGGCAGTATGGCCACCGCCACTGCCCAGCAGTATATTTGTACCTGTTATAGCAACTTTTTACCTGTTCCAAACATCATATATCCAACACAAACTAAAGATAATGCAAATATATATTCATGACGATATAATCCAAATATTCAAAGTAAAAATAATATACATGACGATATAATCCAAATATAATTAAAATGGACAAACTTAAAAATAATGTTACTACATGTCTTGGATAAAACTGAGGAGGTGAGTAGGCCACATGACATACGAATTGACGCACCCACTAATATACGTCGTGCCGCATTGTTCGCGCAACCACAATAGGGAGTTCTCCTTCCCGGGTATGACATGCGTGACGAGCACCCTGGACTCCATCTCTTGAAGCACACGTCCATGGACTATTCAACCCTCGACGATATTCGGGTCCCTCAACCCCCGCCCTATCCGCTGGCCATCAAATACATCCAATATGAACACGCTCGGCCAACAAATTGTCGACAATGGTCTGTTGGAGGGTGTCAAATAGGGAAGTGGATCGTCGAAGTACGAACGTGTCGGTGATGAAGCAGCGAGGTCCACATCCTCGTCATCCTGCGCCTCGTCCTCCCGCACCTCCTCCTCCACCGCCTTCTCCTTCTCCTTCCCTTCCCTTTCCCTTTACGGTCTCCACCCAATGTACGCTTCATGAATGCGTACATATCTTGGACCGTCGCCTCCAAACGGGACAGCTTCGCGTCGTGTGAATCCACCGTTCGAGCCAACCCGGTGTCGCTCGTCTCCAATCCGATGATCCTAGATTTGGCCACCCGCGAGCTCACTCCCCTTGTCCTCCCCTTACGATCAGAGCCAAGCACTTGACTGAGTGCGTCTGTGGACAAAGATACCTTGTCGGCATCATACTGCGACTCATGCACTTCCTTAAGCTTTGCCTGAAACGATAAAAAGCACATGATTAGTAAAATAAGTAAACTAAAAAATTATAACGTAATGAACAATAATTAAACTGTCGGATTACTTACAATCGTGGCCGCGACGCTTGGGGACACCTCCTTGTCCTTCCCCTTCTTTGTCCGAAGAGCCACATAAGTATCGAGCCTATGTGGCTTACCCCCTGGCCCACTCCCTACCCCCTGAAATAAAATAAAGTAAAGTAAAATTAGTATCGGCCCCGCAAAGTAAAATAATATCCAATAATATATTTCTGTAGTTATAGATAAATTAAATCTTACCTGCATCCTATGCTCCACCTCAGCGTAAGAGGTCCGGCAGGAGTAGTGCACGTCCGTCTTTTTAGCCCGATTTTCCCTCCCCGATTGGTGAGATGCCAATTGTCGATCCTCGATCTCATTGTCAATGAACTTTTGCCATTGTGCCAATGAGATCGGCTCCTTGGGCGGGACGGATCCGCGCCATTGTAAAATGGACTCTCGTGTTTTTCCAAAGTACCGTGTTCGCATATTTTTCTTCCACGTCTTGTGTTGCTCCAAGACGGAATCGCGTAGCTTTGGATCCAAGTTGAATTGTTCCTGTCCAACAAATACAATGTTAGTTGCGAATAAATATAAATATAAATATAAATATAAATATAAATATAAATATAAATATAAATATAAATATAAATATGAAATTGAAATTGAAATTGAAATTGAAATTGAAATTGAAATTAAAATATTCATATAAATATTACCTGTAGTGCCGCCCAAACAGCTAACTTGAGCTCATATTGCACCTCCTTCCAACTCATAAACCCCGGGTCGATGACCGTCTTTAGCAGCTCGAGGGATCTCGCTAATAGCTCCGACTTGTTTTCGACGGTAATCCCAAATTTTCCATATTTGGGGAGCCTAGGGGCGGAGGAGCCCTCGTCGCCTCCGCTACCACCGAACCCAGACGACATCATCATAAACAGCATCATCATCTTCGCCTTAACATCTGAAGGAGACATTTTTGCTGTAAAAAAAATGCTATTAGTACAGATAAAAAAAATGTTAATAGTACACATTTCGTTTTACCTAATTGAATTAATAGTACAGATAAAAAAATGTTCCGTCTATATTATAACGTATGTGTAAGTTCCGTCAATACCATTTCGTTTCAATTTTGTAATATTATGTTTTTTTCAAATATTTTAAAAGTTATTAAATGGGTGCCCCACCCCCACCCCCTGCCCCCTCCCCCCGCCACACACACACGCACACCTACGCACCTACGCACACACACACACACACCCCACCCCTACCCACCCCACCCCCACCCCTCCCCCCACCACGATCGTGAAAACTACATATATTGTTTATCAATAAAATTATGACATGAGATAATTATAATTGTAGCATAAATTTCATTATCATAAAGGGATAAATCCAACCAAGTACAAAGATTCTACAAATAAAAGTGAGAATTAAATTTAAGACTTTCTAACAACATGCATGTATATGGATTCTAACTAATGATATTCCTAAAAACATACAATTGGCAACATTTTGTGAATTTACTAAACTTTATATAATATTATCAAATTCTGTTAAAAAATTATCTAGGGTTTTACCTAATTGAATTAATTTCATGAATAAAATTATTATCAATTTAAATGAAAATATCAATCATTATCCAATATTTTTGAATGAAATATTTATTTTGAATGAAAATATCAATTATTATCCAATTATTATCCAACTATTATCAATTATTTATTTTAAATGTATATAATATCAAAAAAAATAAATGTAAATAATATTCAAAACCCCACCCACCCCCACCCCCACCCCCTCCCGATGTTTATTATCCAACTATTATCAATTATTTATAAAATTGATGTCTACTTTTAGTGTTGTGTATATATGTTAGTTGATGCCATTATATTTTTAGCCTAATTAGATTCTAAGGTTATCTCAATTTATATTTTTCTTTTTCTATCTAATAATTTTCAACGTAAGAGCACAGTACATAACGTATGTGTAAGTTCCGTCAATACCATTTCGTTTCAATTTTATAATATTATATTTTTTCCAAATATTTAAAGAGTTATTAAATGGGTGCCCCACCCCCACTCCCACCCCCTGCCCCCCGCCACCCCCACCCCCTCCCGATGTTTATTATCCAATTATTATCCAACTATTATCAATTATTTAAAAAATTGATGTCTACTTTTAGTGTTGTGTATATATGTTAGTTGATGCCATTATATTTTTAGCCTAATTAGATTCTAAGGTTATCTCAATTTATATTTTTCTTTTTCTATCTAATAATTTTCAACATAAGAGCACAGTACATAACGTATGTGTAAGTTCCGTCAATACCATTTCGTTTCAATTTTGTAATATTATATTTTTTCCAAATATTTAAAGAGTTATTAAATGGGTGCCCCACCCCCACCCCCACCCTCTGCCCCCCTCCCCCCGCCACCCCCACCCTCTCTCGATGTTTATTATCCAATTATTATCCAACTATTATCAATTATTTATAAAATTGATGTCTACTTTTAGTGTTGTGTATATATGTTAGTTGATGCCATTATATTTTTAGCCTAATTAGATTCTAAGGTTATCTCAATTTATATTTTTCTTTTTCTATCTAATAATTTTCAACGTAAGAGCACAGTACATAACGTATGTGTAAGTTCCGTCAATACCATTTCGTTTCAATTTTGTAATATTATGTTTTTTCCAAATATTTAAAGAGTTATTAAATGGGTGCCCCCCCACCCCCACCCCCACCCCCTGCCACACACACACGCACACCTACGCACCTACGCGCGCACACACGCACACACACACACACCCCACCCCACCCCACCCCACCCCCTGCCCCCCTCCACCACCCCCTCCCCCACCACACACCACCACACACACACACACACACACCCCACCCCCTGCCCCCTCCACCACCACACACCACCACACACACACACACACCCCACCCCACCCCACCCCACCCCCTCCCCCCTCCCCCACCACACACCACCACACACACACACACACACTGATACGGCATAAATATTGCGTATTTCACCCGTTAACCTACGCTTTATTAGCCCCCTCGGGTATCTTAATCCCTATATTTATGCTCGTTAACCAGACAACCTCGGATTTCTATGTTAACATGTTTTGCAGGGGTTAATTGAGCTTTTGTAGGTATTTGGATGCTTAGTATGAAGTTCGAACGCTTTCCGGAAATGTTTCGTCGACTTTTGCAGCTTCGGGGGCATTTTAGTAATTTCAGCATTCGGGTTTGAATCCCGAGCTCTTCACGGAAGTTTAAGCCCTCTGATTTCTCTTCGCGTGGCCGCCGACGGTGCATGATTCCGAGTTGTATCGATGGAGTTATGGCATTTTTAGGATGGTTTTTACTGTAAAAGTACACTCAAGGTCACATTCAAGGACATTTTAGTCATTTTATATTTTGGTTTTTTAGCCTAATGTCTTCTTGGATGTTGTATTCCTCTGAGTTATCTTCGCGTAGCCTCCGACCGTGCCTCATTCCGAGCTATAACGAAGAAATGGCGGCATTTTCCGTAAAACAGGACAAAGCTGCAGATTGCAGACCTGTAGGTGCGAATCGATTCGGAATTTTTCCGAATCGATTCGGCCCTACAGAAAGTCCGAAATTCTCTATTTTTAAGTGGGTTTTTGGTGGGTTATTTATATGTAAACATTGTATTAAGTTGGGATATCATTTTTAGACATTAGTTAGGGTTAGAAATCAGATTTTTGGGGGATTTTTGTTGGAGCTTCCCTCTCCTCTTTTCTCTTGGATCCTTGTCCATTTATATATGTAAGCTTTACTATTCATCATCTCTTTCATTGTTTATGCTTTATTTCTTACTTTGTTCTTCATTTCCATGCCTAGATAAATTAGTTTAGTTTAATTAATTCTTGTTTTATTAGTTAATTAGTTGTTTAAAGTAGTTTAATTCATGTATTGCCCGTAGATAATGGGTTGGGATTGCGTTTTCGCCATTTATGGGTTTGGACCTCGAAAATTAGGTTTTTTGTAAAATCGCGTTTAATTGAAACATCGCGTATTAAAGTCGGATTATTATGCGTTTAACTTTCTTTGTCACACAACGTTAGTGTTTATAGCGATTATCCGAATTTAATCCGCGTGTGACCATTTTTGATTAAATGTTTAATCTCGTAACTTTGGGTTAAATTCCTTCTTGTGTGATGTTTATGCTTAATTGTAAATGCTCGATTAAATGTTTTCGAATCGAAATTCTAATTAGTAGTTGTTTAGCCCGTGAATGTGTGTATGCGATCCCGATCCTCGCTTTACTTTTGCGTAGCATAACTTATTCTTTTCTTTTGTCACCACAACCAACCATCACCTTTTCTTATTTCTTTTACACCATTTTTATTCTTGAAGTTTTAAAAAAATTAAAAATCTAAAATTTAATCACTCCCTGTGGATTTCTTACGATACCCGACTTACCGCTGTGCTTGCTTGTCAAGTGTAGTAGTAGCTTAGGTTTTCTTTGTATCGCGGCGGCGAAACACACGACGATTGTGTCCTCACACGAACACACTTTTTCCGCCCGACCAAAATGGCGCCGTTGCCGGGGAGTGTGTTTTAGATAGTAATTGTTTTATTATTTCGTAGTATTTTTCCTTTTGTATTTGTATTCTTTGTTTTAACCTTTTTTGCAGGATTTGCATACTTGAGCGCTAAGAAACTTTGATTCGCGGTTGCTCACTTTCTTGCTCGGATTCTCCATCTACAAACAACGAGGTAATCATGTCCTACTATTATAGTTATAGCGGTCATTGTAATGATTCTTACTTTGGGGATAGTTTTCAAGTTTTCCATTTTCAAGATTTTCTTGAAAATGAAAGACTTGAAAACATTTATCGAAATGAAAATCGTTATTGGGAGCTTGAGTTGGATTCATTATTCGAATCCAATGAAGATTCTTATTTCCTTACTTTCGAAGACGAGTTTCAACCAAATGAGGAGTCCGAGGCTCTTGAGCCGAGGAAGCCTACTTTGGAAGAAACTTTGCTTCTTTACTCCCAAGGTTTGGAAAGCCTAAATGATGCTGGAATGAGACTTGGTGCACTTTCCGATGAGATGAATTCTTATGCACAAAACAACGAGGAGGTGGAAGCTTGTGTTTCACCTCAATTTTTCAGAGAATTTCTCATCGAGTGTGCATCTTTCTCCCCCGAAATTCAATCTCCTTCCGACGATGAGTCGATTGAGATTGAATTTGTTTCATCACCATATTCGTTTTCCGTGATTGAACCATTAGAATTACCGGTTGATTCCTATGAGTCGGTAGAAACTTTTAAAATTTCTACACTTTTTGCCAATGAGGACTCTTTACCGGACTTGTTTTGGATGGATGTTATCCCGATGTGTGCACCATCTCCCATTCCATTTAAAAAACCTTTGGGAGATGAGTCTATTTTTCTTGGACCTCAAGTGTATCTTTCCCCCTTGTTATCCAAATCCCCCATCGTCCGTCCAAAATTTCAAATTGGCAATGGTTCACTTTTTTCACCACCCACATGCCTTTCGTTGTTCAAACGGAATTCATATCTTTCGGGAGGCATGTTCGCTTTGGAGGGTCCACCGTTGATCTTTCAAAGTCAAATCCCTTTTTGGGTGGACCCTTAACTATTTAGACTTCTAGTGTATAGTTAGTGTGAAGCCTAAATAGTAGGTTGTAAATAGTTAGCTTTTTAATTTTCTTTATTTCCTATTTTTCTTTCCTTTTAATTTAGTCTAGTGTAATTAGTTAACTTTTTGTTATTTGTTTTTGCTATGCTCGGTACTAACTTGTTTTGTAGATTTCATTGGACTCGTGCTTATGGAGATCGCTCCAATTTTGGGTAATATCGTTCTTTTCCTCTCTTTGTGTTGTGTTCTTAATGCGCATTGAGGACAATGCAACATTTAAGTTAGGGGGTGTAGGATATTCTATCCATTTCATGTGTAGTCCATGGATTTGCTCACATTTAGTTACTAAGTATGCCTTTTTGTGAAAAATTTGAAAATTTTCAAAAATATTTTCTTTCTTTTTTCTCCTTTGTTGGGCATTTTACCTTGTTTTCGATGATAAATTTCAATAATTGCCCGATCCAATAGACAACTCAATGATGCATGTTCTCGATTTTAGAAGTTATTAGACTTTAGTCCTTAAATCATTGATATTGTGAATAACTTCATGAATTAAACTTTATCCCATGAGCATATGCACTTTCCTTGTCATATTGGTTTGGTTTAAGATTTTTATAACTCGGTAATCTTTTGTTGCATTGTATATACTTACACCGAGTAAGCTTTGTACCTTTCGTCGTTTGTGAGTGTATACACTATTCTTTTCTCATTGAAAATGTTGAATTCGTTGGTAATCTCACTATTTTTTCATTTGACCGTTCATTAATTGAGTTCATACTTGAAATGTGTTACTTGAGCATGATTTTCTTATATTGTTTTGACTCGAGAATTGCATAAACTTTGTGAAATGATCATAGGCCCTCTTTGTTTTATCGCCCATATTAGCCTTGACATCACCCTTATATGTTTACCCTCGTTAACCCCTTGAGCCTAAATATAGCCTTTCGTTTCATTACCCAAAAATCCCATAACCAACTCTAAATTGGAGTTATAAACCATACATACACTTTCCATACCTTTGTTTGGAATGTTACTTGGGATTGATTGAATGTTGTTTTGATGTCGGTTGCAATTTAGGCATATGAGAGTTTGAAAAGTAAAGAAAAGTGATGTGAAAAAAGTGAAGAAAAAAAGAAAGCAAAAAGCAAAAGAAAGCAAAAGAAAACAAAAGAAAACATGAGAAAAAGAAGAAAAGAAAAGAAAGAGAAAGTTGTATATGTTGTGTATAGTGTTCAATAAGCTTTGATTACTCTCCCCGATGATATATCTAATGCTCGTTTGGAAGTTACTTTCCATTTTTGTTATTGCCCGCATCCTTCCCATTATCCCGAGTTTTCATTCCGAACACTTTGAATCCGTACATATATTCCTTCGTTTCGTACCTTAGCCATACCTACATTACAACCCTATTACAAGTCCTATGTGATCTTAGGTTGATGTAATTCAAAAGTTTAAATAGTTTTGATAATCTGTGAAAATGCATTTCGCCTCTTTTAGTGTGCGGTATCCTTTCATTGAGATTGGAAGTTTTTCATTTCCTATATAGCGTTCCTCATTTGTGACATGTGCGCGGCCTAGTTTCCATTTACATTTACTCTTTATGCCCGCATGTCCCGTGTATTACCTCCCTTTTCATAGTGAATTCATTTGTTGAGCGTAATGCCCGTGAGGATTGAATATGCTTGCCTTTATGTTTATCCGGTTTATTTAAGTTTTTACCAAATCACACTTTGCATATGCTCAATCCCCCTCCCACTTTTAAAGTTTCAATTCTATGAGGTGCATTCAACTTGTTAATAACAACGGACTTTAGCTTGAATTCGTTCAATATGCTAATAACATGTTTGAAATCTTTTTCGTTATTGTTGAGTTTGTCGCATGTTGGGTTGGGCATATTTTGAGGAAACCATGTGATGTTTGTGGGTACCATCTCTGAAAACCCTCACGAGACGACACTCGTCCACTAGGGTAACCTAGGGGTTTAACGGCTTATTGCATATGCTAAATGCAATCGTTCGCCCGCGAAAGTGGCCTTATCTTTTTATTAGTTTTTTATCCCATTTTGTACTTGTATCCTGCTTTTGGTTTGCTTGTAGTTCTTGTTGTTTCCTATTTCATTGCTAGGGACTAGCAATGTGTAAGTTAGGGGGTGTGATACGGCATAAATATTGCGTATTTCACCCATTAACCTACGCCTTATTAGCCCCCTCGAGTATCTTAATCCCTATATTTATGCTCGTTAACCAGACAACCTCGGGTTTCTATGTTAACATGTTTTGCAGGGGTTAATTGAGCTTTTGTAGGTATTTGGATGCTTAGTATGAAGTTCAGACGCTTTCCGGAAATGTTTCGTCGACTTTTGCAGCTTCGGGGGCATTTTAGTAATTTCAGCATTCGGGTTTGAATCCCGAGCTCTTCACGGAAGTTGAAGCCCTCTGATTTCTCTTCGCGTGGCCGCCAACGGTGCATGATTCCGAGTTGTATCGATGGAGTTATGGCATTTTTAGGATGGTTTTTACTGTAAAAGTACACTCAAGGTCACATTCAAGGGCATTTTAGTCATTTTATATTTTGGTTTTTTAGCCTAATGTCTTCTTGGATGTTGTAGTCCTCTGAGTTATCTTCGCGTAGCCTCCGACCGTGCCTCATTCCGAGCTATAACGAAGAAATGGCGGCATTTTCCGTAAAACATGACAAAGCTGCAGATTGCAGACCTGTAGGTGCAAATCGATTCGGAATTTTTCCGAATCGATTCCGCCCTACAGAAAGTCCGAAATTCTCTATTTTTAAGTGGGTTATTTATATGTAAACATTGTATTAAGTTGGGATATCATTTTTAGACATTAGTTAGGGTTAGAAATCAGATTTTTGGGGGATTTTTGTTGGAGCTTCCCTCTCCTCTTTTCTCTTGGATCCTTGTCCATTTATATATGTAAGCTTTACTATTCATCATCTCTTTCATTGTTTATGCTTTATTTCTTACTTTGTTCTTCATTTCCATGCCTAGATAAATTAGTTTAGTTTAATTAATTCTTGTTTTATTAGTTAATTAGTTGTTTAAAGTAGTTTAATTCATGTATTGCCCGTAGATAATGGGTTGGGATTGCGTTTTCACCATTTATGGATTTGGACCTCGAAAATTAGGTTTTGTGTAAAATCGCGTTTAATTGAAACCTCGCGTATTAACGTCGGATTATTATGCGTTTAACTTTCTTTGTCACATAACGTTAGTGTTTATAGCGATTATCCGAATTTAATCCGCGTGTGACCATTTTTGATTAAATGTTTAATCTCGCAACTTTGGGTTAAATTCCTTCTTGTGTGATGTTTATGCTTAATTGTAAATGCTCGATTAAATGTTTTCGAATCGAAATTCTAATTAGTAGTTGTTTAGCCCGTGAATGTGTGTATGCGATCCCGATCCTCGCTTTACTTTTGCGTAGCATAACTTATTCTTTTCTTTTGTCACCACAACCAACCATCACCTTTTCTTATTTCTTTTACACCATTTTTATTCTTGAAGTTTTAAAAAAATTAAAAATCTAAAATTTAATCACTCCCTGTGGATTTCTTACGATACCCGACTTACCGCTGTGCTTGCTTGTCAAGTGTAGTAGTAGCTTAGGTTTTCTTTGTATCGCGGCGGCGAAACACACGACGATTGTGTCCTCACACGAACACACTTTTTCCGCCCGACCACACACCCCACCCCACCCCACCCCCTGCCCCCCTCCACCACCCCCTCCCCCACCACACACCACCACACACACATATACACACACATACACACACATATACACATACATATACACACGCACACACCCCGCCCTGCCCCCACCCTGCCCCACCCCGTCCCACCCCCTACCCCCACCCTGCCCCACCCCCCACACACGCACACACATATATATATATATACACATACACACATAAATATACACACAAATATATATATAAATGGAAGAGAGAGAGAGAGAGAGAGAGAGAAAATCGACCTGAAAGTAGAGAGAGAGAGAGAGAGAGAGAGCAGCGTCGAGAGAGAGAGAGAGAGGGAGGGAACGACAGTAGGGAAAAAAGAAGGGGGTAGGGTTTTAGCTGTAAATATTGTCACGGTCGTGTCAAGTATTTAAATTATTGTCACGGTCATTGACCGTGACGCGACCGTGACAAGTAAATTTGTCACGGTCTTGTCACGGTCAATGACCGTGACAATTAGTTGTCACGGTCGTGTCAAGGTCAATGGCCGTGACATAAAATGTGTATTTTTTGTCACAGTCAATGACCTTGACAAGGCTGGCCGGCTGAAAGGTGACAATTTGCCCATTTTGGTATAGTGTTAGCAATCACTTCCAGATGTTTAAAACACACTCTCGTATCGTTTTAAGTGAATATCGAATTTTTAAAGCGTTTAAAACATGTCGAGAATGAAAATAAAGTTAAACTAATTATATAATACTAATCAAGCATGATAAATTTCACCTAGTCCTAGTAGAGAATTAATGCTAGCATAATGATCGACATAATAAAATTGCAAGAAAGAATAATAAATGTCATTAGTGATTCAAACTTACAATAATTATGCCACTTAATCTTGACAAAATCCTCACCACAAAAATACAGTTCTTGTCCCTAAAAAAATATTATAATAGTAAACACTCTAAAAAAATTGTGTGTAAAATTGTGAGCCCAAGGATCATTTTTATAAGCTATGTGGTGAGGTGTTTGGGTTATGGTAACACTATATTTGGTTACTTGTATATGAGTTGTAATTATCTCACGGGGGTATTGAGAAGAGTTTGAAACAACGGGCAAGTTTTTTTTTTGTAATAATTATCCTAAATTTTCTCCACTATTCACATTAATATTCAAGTCACAATTCACAACACCAAATTTAATCCCATTTTTTACCCTTAAAACTTCAAAATACCATTTTTGTTTGAACTTCAAAGTTATGAGTCTGTTAAATAACTTTTCGAAAAGAGATGGCATGGCCTCAATGGACACTCGAGAAATTTTATAAAATAACATTTAGTACAGTCATGGCAACCATGTCATGTCGTGATATATCTTAACCCTCTTTCTAATAATCCATAATATGCGCGAATCGGCCTACTGTTCGCACATACTCACAGCCATCGGGCTCTCTCAAGCCCTGTTTAGCCTCACTAAACTCTCCAATATGAGATAATATCATTCAAATATCATATGGCGCCGAATCCCCTTTCCAACGGTCCATACCGTGCCCAAATTGGCCTCATGGTTCGCACATACTTACTTTTTTGCTCTAATACCTAACTAGGAGGACACTTGGTACTCTCGGGCCCCAGTTGACCTGGGTCAATTCTCTAAACTAAGTGAATCTCATTCAAATCTCATAGGTATCTTAATCCCCTTTCCAACGGTTCATACTGTGTGCAAATTGGCCTCATGATTTACACGTACTTGCCTTTTTACTCCGAGAACCCCTTGTTGAGAGACCATCGGGTGCTTCCAAGCCTCGTTTGACTTTGGACAACTCCTGAACCTAGGAGTGGCTCAATGGATTCTTATAGGTATCTTAATACCCTTTCCAACGGTCTCAGTCATGAGTTATTCAGACTTACTCTTTGCATTTTATGATCATTTCCCCCCCAAAAGATCCGTTTTGAACTGCCTGTAGGCACCCAAAACCCTATGCTTATCGACAGGGTATACTTTTTTCGGCTAGCAAGGCAAGGCTATACCTATAGGCAGGCCAGGGGCCATGCCAATTGTCACCCTCTGAAACCCAATTTTTTTTACTATTTAAAAGGACTATGACCTCATTCTCAAGGGTCCCTTTCTAAAGTCAGAACATTCCCCTTGAAATTTGTGCGCTGAAATTCTATTTTTTCAAACATTCTCTTCACTCCTTTACATCACCCTCATCCATTTTTCATCACACTTTCATTTTTATATCACCACCATCCAACCACCTAGAAATCAGCCCCTGCTATTGCAAAATTAGAATTAAAGGTATCTAAAAGGTCTACCCTTATTCATTTACAACTTACTCAATTAGTAGTAGTTGTTTACTTTTTTTTCCACTTTTGATATATCTTTATTTAATTTCTTCGTTCCTAAACTAATCTCACTTTTTATTATTTATTACACACAAATCTTACTTTCATAAAATTTAAAAAGACAAAAGGAGGGGTTTCTTAGAATTCCTAAAGTAGAATTTTCTCATTTTTCACACTCTCTACACGTGCGCACATTTTTTAAAACAAACTAAAGGAAGTTCTAACTTAGGATTTATGGGTTAAACCCCACCCTCGAGTGTTATTGAACTACGTGAACTTTGATGCCCTTTGGGTTACGTAGGCGCCCCGAGCCAATATTGGGATTTGAATATATTTTTTTCATTTATTCATTTTATGTTTCTTGTGTTTAGTAGTATTGTGGATATGCGTACTCCTACATATTCGTGTTTCGCTCGATATACACATTCACTTCTTTATAGTGATTTATGATTTATCGGACACTCGTAATATATTTTTATACTATTTCACTTGTACACTCCTTAGGATGATTTCATTTCATCTTTTCCATGATGTGAGGCGGATGATTTTTTTCTCTCATTCTTCACATCACACACATGTACACACGCATCACATTTTGGATAAAATGAAGAATATTATCATAGCCCATGAGAGGTCGAAAGGTCAGGATGGGTGACTGGCACCTTTCCATTCAGTAACTTAGTCCCTAGACCCTTAATTCATTTGGTTTCATACACATCGATATTTATTTTAATTCCATTCCTCAGACCCTTGATTCATTTGATTTCATTCACATTAATATTTATTTCGATGCCATTCTATGAGGATGGCCACATTTCTTTTGCATGTTTTGAGCAAAATAGGCCGATGACTCCATTTCTACATTTTTCTCCCCTTTCGATAACGGTCGATTTATATTTGTGACAACTCGAGATGACTAGCGTGAGTGGTGGAAAGAGGACTCCATAATCCTCTAATCCCCTCACGTGTGGAGAGAGGGATTTCTTTGATTTTCCCTCCCCTCCAAGTTTGGGTCCGACCCGCGCCAGAGGAATCCGACCCTGATGGCCACAATGGCGACTTCGCTGGGGATTTTTTTAAAAGACTAGACTCTATTTTCACATAGATGTTGTTTCTTTTGCTCTACTACTTTTCTACATGTGTACATATGCTTCCACTTATATGTTCTCCTTACTCCCATACCTACATATTGTATATATGCCTTGTTTTTATCATGATGTTTATATCTTTCTCTCTACCATGCTCTTTGCTCATCACATGTATATATCATCTTCTTATCACATGTTTCACTCCTTTCTCATCACTTGAATATATTCACCATGTTTCCCTCTTTACTCACTTGTCTATAATCATCATACTTTACTCCACGCACTCTCACTTGTCTATTGCTTGACTCTTACATATATATTTCACACACTAGTAGATTATCCATGTTTAGTCACACTAGCACACACTCTCACGCTCTTCTTACTTATACATAGCTTCATGCTTACTCACATATTTTACACACCACTTGTACATGTCCATGCTTAGTCACACTAGCACACACTTCTGTAATACCCCTTACTTTTATTATTATTTTATTTTCGTGTGCCCTATATTATTAATTTAATTGGGAAAAATTAATTGAATTTTAGTAAATCATAATTAGCTAGATAAATGATTAATATTTATTTTAATTATTATTTACTTGTGGGCGATAATAAATAGTTTTGTGATTTATTATATGTCGCGTATGAATGATAACGACGATTTATTGTTATATGTCCATAGGGTGTTACATTGACAGATCGATATAATTAATGGGAGATGCGTAGGGCACACACGTGTAGGTCTAGATTAATGAGATATTAGCATATTTGGATTTGGGTGACTCAAATGACTTTTCATGTGCATTAGAGTTTCGAGAAGGGTCTAAATAGTCCAGAATAGGTACGTAGTGTTGTGCTTTGGTTCCGGGGGATTTTTAGACATAAAAGGGCCCATATAAGGGTATGGAGGTCATTTTATACCTAGAATTAAAAGGGAAAACTAAATTATGTTTTTGGTAGGACATTTAAGGGTTTGGGAACGTGGATGACAACCCACCTTTCACATTCCAAACAGAAGATTGAGAGAGAGAGAGAACCCTAGAGAAGAGAAAAGGAGGAAAAATAAGAGGGATCTTAAAGAGAAGAAGAAGAGGATTCAACCCGGCTTATAGACTTCAAATTTGTAATCGAACAAGGAAAGTAAATACTTGCTTTATATCACATTTTCATTTGTATTTAATTACTTTCTTGGTTTAAAGTAGAAATTAGGGATTTTGAATATGAAAGATGGGAGATTATTGATTGGTGAAGAAACCTAATGATATAAGATTATTGGCTGTGAATTTATAATTAGGATTGATTATGCTTGTAGTTAGAGATAAAATTATGGATTTTTAATGGAAGAGGAAGAACATGGATTATAGATGGAATCTTTAATAAGCAACTTGATAAAATAATTGTAATCTTAAATTTGTGGGGATTTCCATGTAAGAATCAATTATATAGTGATGGGATTATGTTTTCTAGACGATTATGGATTATAGTTCTTGGAATTTTGGTAAAAATAACCCTAGAAACAAAGTTGGGATTTTGTGGATGAATCCCGCCTACGAAAAATGCTTCAGGTCTGTGTTTTGTAATCTCATTCTAACCTCGTTCAAACGTCATTCGAACGAGATGTCGTTCTTATTTGAACGAGATTGGATTTCATTCAAATGACCTGTGGGTAAGATATCCTTACCGACCACAAGCCAATGGCGCTGTCAAAGCCGCCAATAAAAACCTTAAAACCATCATTAACAAGGTGATCAAAAGCTGCTGAGACTGGATCGATCGGATCCCATATGCCCTATGGGGCTACCGTACCTTCATTAGAACACCCAATGGGGTTACTTCTTATTCTATGGTATATAGCATGGAGGCGTTACTCCTTATCAAACATGAAATATCTTCTCTACGGGTTATGCTTGAAAGTCAGGCCAGTGAAGAACAATGCATCTAAACCACTATGACGAACTAGTACTCTTAGACGAAAAGATTTTGAAAGATCTATATGACATATAAGGGCACCGTCATCATTTGACAAATCATTAAACAAAAACGTCAAGCATTGCAGTGTCCAAAAATGAGATCTTACCCTTAAGGAAACTATAGAACCCGTTTGGGATCTGAGAGGAAAATTGAAACCCAATTGAAGTGGCCCCTACATCATGAAGAAAATCATGTCTGGTATTGCTGCAATGCTCACAGACCTCAATGGAGAAGAAATGTCACGTCGAGTTAACTTGGACCGTTTCAAGAAATTTTACCCTTAGTTCGAACTCTCGTCGTACTATGAATCTCTCATCCCCCTTTTATTCTTTAAAAAATACTCCTTCCTCTCTACTCAGAACTATGTAGGACCTAATCCTCTCAAAAATCCCATTTTCAAAAAAGAGAAGCTTGCAAATTTCAAACCCTATAGAGATACGTAGGCAAACCATAAGATACGCATGAGTACGGTCTTTTTTCTCTCACAAAATATTATTCTTTTCTCCCTTCGAGAATGATAGTCTTTCTCATCATTTAAACGAATAAAAGGATTATGTATGCCTTACCTATTAGTATAGATAGTTAAAATACAAAATTCATCAAATACACAACAAAATAGATTGAAATTATGACACCTTGCGTCTCCAAATGCGCTCCTGTGGCGGTAAGCCTTTATAAGCTTAGCCAAAACCATGACACCTTCTTTGGAGGAATAATTTTTTACCATCCCGCTTGGCACAAAAGCTTCCATAGAAGATAGAGAGAGGTCTGATAAAGTCGTACCAACCGCACGTACTGGTAATCACCCAGTTGCAAGACGAACCGTAAGTTCCTCCACTAGGATACCAACCAGTAAAGACTCTAGGCCCCATACTCTACAAGAGAATTCACCTTGTCCTCTGTCATCGGGACAAAGCTAAAGAAAGGGCAAGAAAATAAATTAGGAATGCCCGACAGAATGTGCTCAAAATGGGCCACCAAGCGTTGTCTCTCGGATAACTGCATGAATAAGATGATAGGTCTCCCTCATAAGAAATTAGTTCGACTCTCCTTCCATGCATCCAGTCCATTCAGGGTCTTCGCAAGTATTATAATAGATGGGCGATAGTGGTAAGACATCCACAACACTATCATGGCTACCTGTGGGTGCCGTCATGTCACATGTGATAAAAAAACATGGCAGTCAATCCCAGGGCTACAACACCAACAAAGATATTATCGATGAAATATCTCTAGCACATGAAGTTCATTACCTTTGTGAGGATGATATTCCCTCCGTGCACCTACGGTTGAGCAGATGAAGGAGAGACATGGAACAAATCTGTTAGTGACACTCAAGGGGAACCGACTAAAGCTATCATGGCTTTTGCCACACTTGGGTTAACACCCAACATAGTAGAAAATTATTCACAGGTGGGACACACTTCGTCCGGTTGAATCGGAAGACATCATCACACCAGCACTTCCAGAAGATTCCAATCTATAGGGTGGTTACGCTATAAGGAGACATGTAACAAGTTGTAAGCTTCAGAATTAACGTTATAGAGGCAATTGGACTATAAACCCTCGAGGTAAGCCGAGAAAGTTTGAAACATTAGGAGTGCCATTGCAGAAGAAAAAGAAAGATTGAAAAGGAAAGAAGTTTGAGTTGTGGTGACGAAAACAACCATCAAAGTCCCTTTTTATACCACAAGCATCCAAAAAGGACAAGCAATTCAAGATGTTGTCAGAACTTCTGATACCAAGTACCCTTAAGTACAGAGGAACTACAATCAAAGCTAATAAAGTGTTTAGACTTAACCCTTATGCCAATAGGAATACCAAGGGGTATGCCAATCTGTAACTCCCCTTTTTGGAAATCCTTTACTTTCCTCTTTTGTATATAACATCCATAATAAAGACTTTTATTTATGAAAAATCAACCTTCGAGTGTTTCTTATATTTGTCCTATTTTATCTTACCATTAAATAAAACCTCGACATAAATTTAAAGTGAATGTAGAGTGAACCATTAAACAAAGATAATCAAACAAGAAAATGCATCTTATATTAAGTTGTCAAAAATAATTACATTATTTCTACTGGTACAAAAAAGAAAAAAGAAAGAAAAAGATAAATCGGTACGTAGCCTAAATCCTACAAAATCTCAGTAGAACCCGTACATCAAGCACCTTGATGAACATGCTTCCCCTAGTGACGTGTAGTAGACCCCTACTCCCGAAACCGGAGCTCTCCTAAGATACAGTCGGCGACACCAAGTATGTACTGGACGACTTTCTCACATAGTCTGACATTGATTCCATCTAGTCTCGAATATCGCATTGCCAGGTCATCGATATGTGAATATTCTGCAAAAGAACCAAATCACCAAAGACAAAGCGACTCAGTAATAATAATAAGAAACAAGAAAATACAATAAGAAATGGTCATACATCTCTCTAGAGAGCCTCCTTAGGAAGACCTGCGAAGCCATCTATCATCGCTTAAGGACGATGAGGCGCCGATACCAGCTCCCCAGTGTTCACTTAAATATGATAAAAAAGGGTGGAAATGTGGTGGAACCGAACCTCCTCCGCTGCCATCACCGCATCTCCCCCCGTGTTATGGGCCGACGTTGCTGGTAGGCTAATACCCCTCCTTGATCCTGCTGTAGGTGGAAGCATACTCTCCACATCATAAATATATGATGACATCAACCAGATGGTCATAAAGTTCAGTTAGTCATAGACCGCAGTCATATCCGTATAGTGCGAATAGGGATCTCCCAACATCGCTATTTCCCTCACCTCATTGGACACCTCCTTCACTCGCCTTATATACTATGGGGCATCGATGGTGGGACCTCTACCCTACCTTCCATAACCTACCTCAGAACTCTCTCTCCCAAATATCAAATGTACATAAATTTGTGTGTTATCAGCCTCCTCATCTAGGCGTGCATGATCGTAACCCCCGCGACCATTGAAGACAAGTGTTAGGGGTAGAAGGTCACTTGTTTCCCCAATAAGAATCAGGAGTCTGCTAAAGTGCAAAGAAAAGTTTTGAACCATGGAAAAGACAAGAGTAAAAGTCTAACCTAATTGGTCGTCAAGGTGTTTAGCATCGCTCGCACATCCTTCAAAGATAGGGATTGGTTCGATCACCTATTTGACTTCCTCTACCTGTACATCCTAGAGAAATTCCTCGACTCGATTGCCTTCAGGGATATCAACCCAACGTTGTGCCTAATGACCTCATAAAATCACGTCTTCAGACGACAAAAAAGATATAAAAAAGAATGAAAATGGAAAGACAACAAGAAAATAAGAGGATCTCAATCTAGCATAAAGCTCCCCCAGTTATACAGGTGATCATCATAAATGAAAGAAACCACAGGTGAACGATGATAAGCACCCAAAAGTGTACATTTTATACCCCGAATAAACGTATTTCAGTTGCTAATTCTCGATAATAATGGTCTTATGTGATTTATTATCTATTTTGTAGGTCGAATGCACGTTGTAGCATTCAAATGCATATTTAAAGGGAATTGTGAGGATTATGGAGCTAATTACCCTTGTCTCGTACCCTAACCTACCCTAAACTGAGCCTTAGCCTATCCCAAACCCGTGTGTGTTTGATTTCTCCCCCTTTATTTCTTTTATTTCATTTACTTAAATTTTTATTTGTGTCATTTTTTTAGAGTTTATTTATTTTATTTTATTGATTCATGTATATATTTTTAGGATTTTTATATTTTTAGCGCGTCGTGTACGAGTTTTTATATTTTCTTATTTTTAGTTAGTTTATTATTATTTCATTTTTTTTAATTTTATTTTAATTTATTAGTTTTTTAATTTTATAGTTTTTATTTTAGTTGTGTTTAGTTTTTTTTAGAATTTGTATAGTGTGCCGTGTCAAGTCATTTTTATTTTAGTTGATTCTTATTTTTTTAGTTTAGTTAAATTTTTATTTTGTTTTATTTTATTTTTATTTTTAGTTTATTTTTTAGGGGTCATAAGTTAAACAAACACACATATACCCTATACCCACACACACTTATCCTAAACCCAACTAACCTATCCTACACCCTCACCCTCACCCTCACACACTTACCATACATTACACCACACACAATCAAACTCCTCACCCATCTTCTTCCTCACATCACTCACCCATTCTCTCTCCTCCATAAACACCCACCCCCATCACCCAAATTCTATTCCAAACCATACTCACTTACACCCATATCCAACCCATGTTCGATCCACTGTTCAACACCACACCATAAACCCTAAATCTACCATAGCAGCACCTCCCCCATTCCCCAAGCCCATAAAACCCGAGGTCGTCGATACTCATTACACCTCCCACTACCCTTTCGCGAACCAACCGCCAACCAACCCCGACGCTCAAACCGGAGGCGTCAACCGGATCCTCCCTAACTCCTGCCGAACGCCCCACTTCAGCGAAACTATGGCCATACTCGAAACCCTCCATGCGACTCCACTAGTGCCCAGACCGGGATCCTATCCCCGACACGGACCTACCCCCGTCCGAGCTTCGACCTATTCCAGTCAACCGTCCAAATCACAACCTTACCCGAACTCGGATCGAACCCATCTCTACCCATGTCCCGACCCGAACTCGGACCTACCCGAACATCTCCATTCTTCCACCACAACCAATTCCAAACGACAAACCCACTTCCAATCCATCACGATTTTATCTCTCACCTGCCACATAAAAACAACCACAATCCAAACCCCAACAATACCCACATGTTTTATTCCCCACTTTAAATCCTTTACCCATTTTACCCCCAACTAACTACTTATCCCCTTTTCCCCAAAATACCCTAACCCAAATTAGATTTTTGTGACCTCACACCTCTCAAACCCCATGTTCACACCCCCATGCTCTTGCACCTTAATTCTTCCAACTATACCCCTTTGCTCCATGTGCATATAAGTTGAGGACCTCAAGTTCATTGGAAGGGAAGAGGATGTAAATAGAGAGAGAAAATTCTAGAGAGAGTTAGAGATAGTTTAGTGTAAAAAATAAATTAGGAAATTATTTTTGTAAATAGTTTTTCTTTTTCTTTTTAGAGATTTATGAGTAATTCAATTGAGTATTGTATTGAATTGATTTTTTTTGGATGCTCATATTGGATGTATGGTGCTTGATTTTAAGGAAATAAGAGTTCAATTTCACCTCAAGAGATTGAGTTTGATTATTCTCTTCTCTTCTCATTTATTTTATGCCTTTGATTATTAATTTGTCAAATTTCATACCATGTTAGGCTAAATCCCCTTTCAAGGTGTGGGGTGAACCCTTATTTGATGTTATTTTAATTTAATTAGTTTGATTACTTGAAAATTCCCTGTGAATGTTAATTTTGATCCCTCACCCTTAAATTCACGCCCTGAGAGAGGGTAAATGATTTTCGAGAGGAAATCAAAATTCTAGTTGTAACACCCATTTAAATTCGAACTAGAGATATGGATTTCTTATGTGGGGTATTAGTACTTGAATTTCAACTCTAAATTTATTTTCTAATATTTACATAAATTTTAATCGATCGATCCTAGCGGGTGATTAATTAAAAGGAGTATAGGCCTATTTTCTAGAGTTGTGGGGGGTAAACTTAATTTTCTAAAAGGTTACTATTAAAAGTAAATTTGTAACGAGAGTTGGTTTGTAATTCTGATATTAATTTGGGAGGATTCAAATAATTAAATTAATTAATTAGAATAGCTAATATTTGTGGTGTAATCCCATTCCTTGATTGTTCACACATTTGCTTCCTCACTTATTCTCTTATTTTAGTGTTAGACTTAGTTCATTATTTTTAGTTAGATAATTGTTTAGATCTTTGATTTAGTTTAGTGTTATTTCACTTCTTCTCACCAAAAATTGTTTTAATATTAGAAAGGCTAAAAAACTTTAGAAAAAGCAAAAATTCCAAAAATAAAAATAAAAAGTGAATTACAATTGAATTTGTCTCTAGCTTACCCCCTCGATGTGGATTGACATCCTTACTGTTACACTTGTGTTTGATATTATTTTGTAGGTATTTTTGAGGATTTTGACTAGAGGTGCTTTTCAAGCAACGTCGACAAAAAATATACCGAAAAGTTTTTTCTATCAAACAACATCGCTGCTTGTTGCCTCCATGAATCCCTCAACAAAAGTAGAATAAATAAGCGGGCTACCTGCCTCACTTGTTGCCTTTCGATCTCATCAATCCTCCTAGATAAAAAAGTCTCCTTTAGAACATATATGCGAATAGAATCCTCAAATATAATCCTCCCTATGTCACCCAAGGAAGTTTGCACTCCCATCTCAGTAACACACAAGGTGTGATCCACCACTATTTGATAGCCCTCACACTCCAGCCCCATCGACTACTGGAGTAAATGTCATCTCCTTAATGCTCAAATGGAATGTGTGTTTTATATCCCACCACTTCTCGCCTAAGGCGCACAGTAACTCCATGGAACACGGTGTCCCATCTAAAGCCCCCACTAATGGTCCAAATTCGGTAGCCTCTACCATCAATCAGATGGCCATAAGAAGGTAGTCCCAAACTTCTTTCATTCCAGTTGACCCCTGGGAACGAATGCTTGACAAAACTATGTTCACCTGAATAAAAACCAAGAAAAACCCATCATCATCCCAATGATAAAAAAGGAAAGAAACAGAACTAGAAACCAAAGGGCAAACTCTTACATAGCCATTAGGGCTCTTCACCCTCATAGAACGATAATGTGCTGGCTCTCGCCAAGGAACCCTCTCATCAAGCACACACTTGAAGTTATCGTAAACATTCTCATTCCCCACTACAAGCGGCATAGCAGTGCATCATTTTAGACCCTCCCAGTCATCAATTTCCATCCAGTTATTATTCAGGGTGCTCTCTATAAGTTCTTTTGAAGAAAATAGACTCGAACTTGATTTCTAGAGAGAGAAATAAAGTGATTCAATCGAATTAAGGTTTGAAAAGATGAGGAGGGTCACCCCTTTTTATAAGGGACTAAGGGATATGCCAGTTGACAGTCCTCTGGACCTACCCATCAATAGTGATCTTTATCCTCCTCCAAGAAACCCAAGAGTTCATGCCATATGCCGATGGCAACTCCCTGGCTATACCTATCGACAGTCCCCTCAAATTTTGTTCTAAAAATTCTAAAAGAAAAAATCCAAAAATTGCCTAAAAAAATCATAATTTTTTTTAAAAGTCCCTGTAAGGTCGAGTACATCACAACTCTGAGAAAATTCATTAAGAATCACAAAACCATTTACAAAGTTCTTACTGATCCCCACTAGGATCACAAGCATAATGCGTCAGCACTTACAAAGTTCTCATCACCAACATATTCCCTAATGAAACCAAAATCCAACTTCCCTTGTACTAGCTATACCAACACCCTTCCCAGTGTAGTCAAGATCGAAGAACACTCCCCGTAAATAACTCTTTAAGTTCACAGAATTGACTTAGGTCTGTAGAATTGAACTCGAGACTTTAAATTCATTATTTGAACTCTTACATCCATAAAATCAGTCTCGACCCTCCAAATTGGTCATTATAACTCTTTAGGTTTGTAAACTAAACCTCGAATTTTTAAATCAACCTTCATAACTCTATTGGTCCTCAGAATCGACCTTGACCCTCTGAGTAGATCATCTCAACTTTTAAGTCCTTAAAATTGACCTCGACCCCTTAATCGGTCACTTTAAATCTTTAGGTCTGCAGAATTGGTCTCAACCCTTTGAATCGGTCATCTTAACTCATTAGGTTGGTAGAATCAACCTTGATCCTTTGAATCAATCATCTTAACTCCTTAGGCCCACAGAATTGATCTCGACCCTCTGAATTGATCATGTCAAATACTTAGGTCTAAAGAACAATCTTGACCCTCTGGATAGATCTTCGTAACTCTCTAAGTCCTCAGAATCGACCTCGACCCTATGAATTGATTATCTTAACTTTTAGGTTCACAAAATTAACCTCGACCCCCTGAATCAACTATCTTAACTCTTTTGCTCCGCATAATGACCTAAGTCAACATAATCAACTTCGACCCATTGAATCGGTCATTTCAAATCCTTAGGTCCGCAGAATTGATCACAACCCTTTGAATTAGTCATTTTAACTCCTTCGGTTTCCAGAATCAGCCTTAACCCTCCCTATTGATTGTCCCAACCCCTTAGGTCCACAAAATTGACCTCAAATCCCTAAATGGGCCATCTCAACTCCTTAGGTCCACATAATTGACCTCGATTCTCTAAATCGGCCACCTCAACTCTTCAGCTATGTATAACTAACCTAGGTTTGCAGAATTGACCTCGACCCCTGAATTGGCATCTCAACTTTTTATATCCCCAGAATCAACGTCGACCCTCGAAATCAATCACCTCAATTCGTCAAGTCCACAAAATTGACCTAGAATTGACCTCAACCCTTTAATCAACCATCTTCTAACCGCCAACAGGGTCCCCAATCCTTAACATTGATGAAGTGTCTATCTTTTGATGACCTCCGCTTATTTTAAGCTCGCCCATCGAGGGAATCTACAAACACCCTATCCTAGTACCCCCTAAATACCTACTTAGGTCCGTTACACTTCTCCTCCCACTATAAGACCCTAGGTCCTACTCCGAACTGTGACTTAGAGGCTATCGGGCTCTCCGAGGCTCCATTTGACCCCGGTCAACTCTCCACCCTAAGTGAAGCTCATTGAATCCTCGTAAGGCTTTAAATTCCTTTCCAACGGTCCAAAGCATGTTCTAATTAGCCTTTCTATTCATATGTATTCACCTTTTGATTCCGAGACCTAATCTAGAGTCCAATAGGTGCTCCTGAGCCCCGTTTGACCTCCGTCAACTTTCCAACCTGAGAAAAGCTCATTAAAATTTTGTAGGGATATAAATCTCTTTTTGAACGATCCATATCGTGTGCGAATCGGTCTCACAGTTTGCGCGTACTTACCTTTTTACTCCAAGATATGATCTAGAGGCCATTGGGAAATCCCAAGCACAGTTTGACCTTATTTAACTCTCCAACCAAAGTGAAACTCATTGAAATCTCATAGGGCTCTGGACCTCGTTTCCAACAGTCCATACCATACGTGAATCGGCCTCACAGTTTGCGTGTACTTGGATTTTTACTCTGAGACTAACCCAGAGGCCACCAAGCACTCCAAGGCCCCGTTTGACCTCGATCAACTCTCCAACCTGAGAAAATCTCATTTAAACCTCATTGGGATCTTAATCCCCTTTCTAACGGTCCACACGGGACTCAGGATTCGCACATACTTGCCTTTTTACTCCGAGAACCCCCTTTTCTGAAGACCATTGGGTCCTTTCAAACCTCATTTGACTTCGATCAAATCCTGAACTCGAGAGTGGATTAATGGATTCTTGTAGATCTCTGAATACCCTTTTTAAGGTCCTAGCTGTGCACTATTCGAACGTACGATTTTCATTTTATATCCATTTTTCCAAAAATGTTCGTTCTGAACTGTCTATAGGCACCCCAGACCTCGTGCCTATCGACAGGGTGTACTTTTCTTGGCAAGAATGGCTTTGTTATGTCAATAGGGAGGTCAAAGGGCCATAACGATCGACATCCCCCTGAAATACTAATTTTTTACTATTTAAGGGGACCATAATCTCATTTCCAAGGGTCCCTTTCTGAATTGAGAACATTCCTCTTGAAATCAGTGAGCCAAAATTCTATTTTCCAAACATGATATCTATTCCCTTACATAACCCTCATCCATTTTTACCCCACTTTTCATTTTTATCTCACCACCATCCAACCACCAAAAAAACAGCCCCTACTATTGCAAAATCAGAATTAAAGTTCTCAAAAAGGTCTACCCTTATTCATTTACAACTCATTCAATTAGTAGTAGTTTTTTACTTTTCTTTCCACTTTTGATATATCTTTATTTCATTTCTTCATTCCAAAACTAATCTCACTTTCTATTATTTCATACACACAAATCTTATTTTGATAAAATCTAAGAAGATAAAAAGCGAGTTTTCTTATAAACCCTAAATTAGATTTTCCTCATTTTTCACACTCTCTACACTTGAGCACATTTTCTACAAATGAACTAAAGGAAGTTACAACTTAGGATTTATGAGCTAAACCCACCATCCTTGTGTGTTATCAAACTACATAGACTTTGATGCCCTTTGGGCTATGTAGGCATCCCGATCCAATCTTGGGATTCGAGTCGTATTTTTCTCATTTATTTATTTTATATTTTCTTATGTTTAGTTGTATTGCAGATATGCGTACTCCTAAATAATCGTGTTCCGCTAGATATATACACTCACTTCTTCATAGTGATTTTTGATTCGGCGTACACTCACATTATATTTTTATGCTATTTCTCTTGTACACTCCTTAGGATTATTTCTCTCTGTCTTTTCCATGACGTGAGTGGGATGATTTCTTTCTCTCATTATTCACACACCACAACAAAATAGGCGGATGGTCATGGATTCGAGTCGTGACTAGGCCTACGGGTCACGAATTTAATTTGTGATTAAAAAGTTGTGACCAACACCACTAGTTACGAACCTTATCCCTGACGAAAAGGTGTAGTCACAGACCATGGCATGTGGTAGTATAAGACAGGTCGGTCGGAGACAAGGGTTCTGACCAGGTGCTCACGAACCAAATCTGTGACCAGGCATTGACCAATCTTTAATCATGGTCATGAACTAAATCCTGACCTGGCGTGACAAACCTTTAAACATGGTCACGTACCATAGTTGTGACCAATTCTTCACTTTGGTCATGGAGCAAATTCGCGACCACATATTTATCACAAAAAAATAAACCATGGTCACGGTTCAAGTCTGTGACCGTCTTTATATTGAAAAAAATATTGGCTGTTTTGGGTCCTATTCTCAAATTGAGAGTCCCCCGACTACATAGTCTGTTTCTATGAGTTACGTCGGTCACGTGCGAGGTGTTAGTGCGTCTTGTGGGGCTGTTTGGGGGTTATTTGGAGTTTTGGCCCACTCGCAACATATTTTTAAGCCTAAGTGTGCCTATTTTCAAATTCAGCTCCTATTCTTAAATCGGGAGTCCCACGACTGTGCGATCATCTTCTACAAGTAACGTTGGTCACGTCCGAGGTGTTTTTGCCACTTGCATGGCCGTTTGGGGGCTGTTTGGGGTTTTGGCGCACTCGCGGCACATTTTTAAGCCTAAGTGTACCTATTTTCAAATTCGGATCCTATTCTCAAATCTGGAGTCCCGTGACTATGCAGTCGGTTACTACGAGTTATCTTAGTCATGTGCGAGGTGTTCATGCCCCTTGTGGGACTATTTGGGGGTCGTTCGGGGTTTTGGCCCACTCGTGGAACATTTTGAAGCCTAAGTGTACCTATTTTCAAATTCGTGCTCTATTCTCAAACTGGGAGTCCCGTGATCATGTGGTTAGTACTAGAGTTACCCTGGTCATGTGTGAGGTATTCATGCACCTTGAGGAGCCGTTTGGGGACTGTTCGTGGTTTTGGTGCCCTCGTGACACGTTTTTAAGCCTAAGTGTGCCTATTTTCAAATTTGGGTCCTATTCTCAAACCAGGACTCCCGAAACTATGCGATCAGTTGCTACGACTTACGGTGGTCACGTGTGAGGTGTTCATGCCCCTTGCATGGCCGTTTGGGGGTTGTTCAGGATTTTGTCCCACTCGCAACATGTTTTCAAGCCTAAGTGTCCCTATTTTCAAATTTGGGTCCTATTCTCAAATCGTGAGTTCCGTGACTACGCGGTCCGTTTCTACGTGTTACGTTGGTTATGTGCAAGTTATGTTGTATACTCGTACTTAGAGTCGTACTTAAAGTAGTGGACTGAACCAATGGCGGAGTTATGAATTTCTCAGTAATTGGTGATGAGAATTCTTATTGTTGTGCACAAGATGAGGGTCCTCGTTGGGGTGCCACCTCGTCACTTGGTACATTTTTTCCATTGTCACTTGACATTATCTGAGAAGGTAAGTTTGCTTGAAAATCTCTAATACCAATTTGTGAAAGCTATGTGATATTGATTTAACCAAATTCGTAAATTTCCAATTGGACTTATTTATTTGGAGTCAATTTTAGAGAAACCTAAAACATTCATCTAGGTGGGTAAATCAAACTGTCATAAATAAATTGCTAACACACAGGTTTCAGGAAAAATCCTAAAGGGAAAACCTTTTTATTTCACAATGAAAAAGTAAATCGCAACTTATATACGCAATGAAATCTTTAATGAATATCTATAGACACTCACATAGATACGCAGCCTAGAGTCAACAATGGATCAAACACAGTAACCCACAAGAACACGCAGCTCTGAATTATCCAGGAACACCCATAAGTACTCCCAATGACATGCAGTCGCCAGCCGTAGTTTTACCCTCTCTACAAGAGAAACTTCAACAAGATTGTATCTTGGGTTCCAAAACAATTCACTAAACTATTGGTATATTTCTGAATTGAAAAACAAAGTTTAAACCCTAGATGAAGAAGATAAAATAATTCTGTAGTTTGCAATTTTCATGTATCTAAAAAACTCAGGTCTTCTTAAGGAAAAATAATTCATTTAACACGCTATTTATAAAAATCTTGAGTCTATGATCTGGCTCGAACGAGATCCTTATGTCGCTCGAATGACTTTAAATGTCTCTCGTGACATATCAAACGAGCTTATAAAAGTAAAACAGTATCATGTCATTTGATAAAATACTTCAAGCGAGCTTCAAACGAGACTTCGCGCGATATAGCCTGTCGCTTGAAGCTGTCGTTTGAACGACTTTTTCATGTCGTTTGAACGACATTGACATATCTTTTGAATGACATCAGAGAAAAATAATTTTTTAAAAATTCCGCCTCAACACTTAGAAAAAAATCTTTTGACGAAAAATGACGCCTTAAATGTTTAAAAATAGTTTAGAAAAATTATCCCAACACTTATAATGAACTATTAAGAGACTTAAACACAAACTCACCTAAATATGTCTCACAAAAGCTTGTCTATTGAAGAATGTTGATACTCGGATCCGTCTTGATGTATGATTGAACTTGAACTTTTCTTTGACGGTTGTAGCGGTATACGACATATTCAAATGTAAATAGACTATGCAAGATATATCCTTACAAATCTCTCCCCATGTCTATGCCGATACGACTAAAAATATCCGAATTATCAAATCAAATGTCCTATACAAATCTAATACCCTCCCATGAACCCAAAACTGAAAAGGTACTAAAAATGAAAGTGTTCAACTTTCTTCAAAATCTTCAACTTGAAATCTTCAAATCTCCAACTTTTGTTTGTCATCATTAGGGTGTGAAAAATCATGATCCTTAATTTTCTACCTACACACATGAGACAAGAAATAAATACCTTCGTGACGTATCAAGTTTGAAATGAGATAAACATAAATCAAAATAAATATCAAATTTCAAATCTCCCCCGTAACGTAAAAACTTCCCCATTATATCATAATTCGTTCTCCCCCGTTTTATTTATCCGAAATAGGAAAGGAAAAGAATAAATAAAAATAAGCATGTAGTGTCATGACAAGGAAAACAAATCAACTACGATCATCAAGGATAAACTAGAAAGCATTCACCAACTATTTTTTATTTTTCATTTTTTTAAAAATGCAAAAATAATTTACAAAAAGAACACCACACACCATGAATTTACACTAAGATAACAAAATCGTGGAAACGGAATGAATGGGTGTGAACATATTCAATAGGTAAATCAAATCAAACATACATAACAAATGTGCACGATGAATATGGAATCACCTAATGAATGAACTTCACAATCATCCTTTGGTGTAAAAATTGTTGAATGTAAATGACATCGACTTAATCAAATCAACAAATCAAAGTCTAAAATGATTTCCACACCAATAACATCTGAAACTATTTAATGCTTTTTTAAGACTTTGTGAGGACATGCAAACTCGTTGATTACATATTTCCAACCAAACTCCCTAAAAAATATATTTATTTTTCAAGCTCTTTTGAGGTTTTTAATTTTTCTCAACTTAGAGAAATCCTATTGGCCCCATTTTGACATATTATTACTTTTATTGCCTTAATTTTTATAGGGCTCATTTAAACGGTAGCTTTCACAACGTGATTATTATTCACTCGCATTATTCACTCTCAACCCTTTTCCGTTTTCAGTCATCATTTTTCATATTAAACAAATGCAACAACCCTCGCTTTTAGGAGACTCATTTTATATTAATTTACTGCATAAGGTAATTATATAAATTGTGGGAAATGGAGTAAATATTAATTGAGTGAGTTGAAAGTTAATATTTACTAGATTATTGCATATTTATTGTATGTGTATGTAAATATCATCATATTGTGTTTTATAGTGTCATATGCTTTAAATGACATTTATGGTTTAAATGAAGATGGAACTTGAAATAAATTATAAAAATTTGTCGGATGCTAGTTTAGAGGGCGTAGTTCGTCCCGGAATGTGCGAGATAGTCAAATTAAGTGCCATATTGTATTTTTATGTTTCAGGCACTTTTGACTGGTTTTTAACTTAAATGTGTATTTGGGAGTCATTTTAATGTGATATTAACCATTTAAGTTGGGAATTTAGACTAAAGGCACGATTTATGTCTTGCCTTTCATTCATTTCTCTTAAGTGTATTTATTAAACCTAGAGAGAGTTATATAGAGGAAGAGAACTTGGGAGAAAAGAGGAGAGAAAAGAGAGAATTGAAGATTGAAGTTTGGGATTGCTTCTACCACCAAGAAATCTGAATTTGCAAGATTAAGGCAAGTTTTTCACTTGCTAATATGTGATTTAAGATGAGTAAATTGTGTGATACTTGTGTATTTGCATTAATGGATCAAAAATGGAATTTAGGGTATTTGAGCCTTGATTATGGTTTATGTTGATGAAATTGTGGATAATATTAGTTGATAATCATGTAGAATGATTTGGGGTAGATTAATGTTGTTGGTTGTGTGTTAAAAATGAGGAGATTTGAGTTTTAGGAAAAACTAGGGTTTAAAACCCATAACCCATTCTTGGAAAATTTGCAGGGGCGAATCGATTCGGCCTGGCCGAATCGATTCGCTAGAGGGGAAGTGTCCAGGTTTGAGTGGATCGAATCGATTCGGCCTGTCCAAATCGATTCGACAATTATGCAGAAGTCAGGTTTTCCTGACCGAATCGATTCGGCTGGTCCGAATCAATTCGCTTTTTTGACCGAATCGATTCGTCCAGGCCGAATTGATTTGAATTCCTGCAGTTTTGAGTGATTTTCTTAGTTCAATTCTAATCCCTTTTCTTTAGGCTTCGAACTTAGGAACCTTCTTGTATGAAGTAAACTTAGAGTCCTAGAGTCCTAGATGAATTAGTTATCTACCCTAGATTAGAAATACATTAGATGGGGATTATTTCAGAGACTTACAAATAGGTGATAAAGTGTTATTTTCCTTAGTGAGTTAGTTTGAGTCTAGGAGTTGTAAGGTTGTGTTTGGGAGACTTTAGAAGCTCAATTGAGCTATGTTAGTCTTGATGGTTTATAATAATACCGCAAAAGAATGTTAGGAGAGTAAATTAAAATTTTATTCATTTATTGAGGTTACAATGATGAGATGTATTAAGTATGGCTCTGGATAAAATGTGATGTATTTTACAAAATGTAAATGATTATGGTTTCGGATAAAATGAAACATGTACATGGCAATTGGAAATGGAAATGGAAATGAAAATGAAAATGGTAAATGATAATTTACTTAATTATGAATATGGTAAATGTTATTTTACTTAAACACACCCTCTCTAAATGCCATCATAAGGGAAGTTAGCGCGTGAGGTGAAGCCCCCTGGCTAGTGAATGCAGGGTGGATATAGTCCTAGGACATATGAGCGTTTGTTGTATATTTTCTGCGATGGTGAGGTAATTTCGGGTGTGGTTATGACTCTCCCGCAGGCATATGGCCGCTTCTCGACGTCTTACGTTGTGGGTGCCCAGGTAGTTGTAATTGATAGGCCCTGGAAGATGATGGTCATTTAAGGGTGCGCACAGTGGGGAAACTCGGACGAGCGGTCTTAGAATCTTTATATGAATATGATTATAACTATTCTTAATCAAGTGGGACTTGATGTATGATAAATGCCATAAAGAGCATAATGAAATGCCACAAAGAGCATGTAATCGTGCTTATATTCCTGATAAGGAATGATAAGTTCCACAGAGAGCATATAATTGTGATTATATTTCCTAATAAGGAATGGAACAATGAAATGAATCAGTGTACTTGATGAAAGTTTTTAATTAATATTAATCATCCTTATTTTCCTGCTTAACTAAATTGAATTTATGATTAATTAAATTGTCTTAACTTATGCTTTGGAATTGTGTAGGTAGATCCTTTTTACTATTAATCATGATTTATTGTTCATAACTGTCATACTCTTTATTCATCTTGTGATAATATAAAATTGGGCCCTGACCCGTTCATATTTCTTGTTGTGCATGAATCTTGTATCCACTCAGGTGCTCCGCCGTAAGGACGCCCGTTCTGACTTTCCTATTCCACTGTTTTTGGGAGCCATGGTAATTTGCGGGTATTTCGGGATATATTTTCATAGACGCCGTCATCCTTGTACTTTAGTTATGATCGGGTCTATTACTCGGACGTGAGGCCCAAGCTTTTGTAATTGCTTAATGTAATGTATTATGTAATTTACTGAACTTGTTTAATATTCTTGTATGAGTCTATTGAGCGACAGCATATTCGGTCCCTTATTGTCTATTTTGATGTGTATGTAATATTATTATTTCGGGATATCCACTTTCTTTTTAACTCGAGTTGTTAAAATTCTTTCTTTAACTTTAAAACCAAAATTTTTGGCAACCCGTTTTTTTGAAATATTGAGTGGTTATCCTAGATAATTTTTATATTGTCGCGATGCTGAGAATGATTCTATCCATGATTCTTGTTATATTGGAGTATCGGGCTGGCCACCCCATATTTTGGTGAGCGGGTTGTCACAACAGATTCCTCACGGGAAACAGTTCTTACATGCACAACTTTCATTGTCAAGTTTTATCACATATGGCTCGTTCTAAAGACATGATTGAGATGAAAAAGTTCAACCAACATGTGATAGACAAGTTTGATAATCAAACAAATCCGTGAAAGTGTGCATTAAAGGAAATCATGAGTCAAACATGTAGAAAGAAATCACAAATCTCATCTTAATGACTCCAAACATTATAAAGCACATAGATGAAATGATGTATCGTCTCAAAACACTATCGAATAGTCACATGGATATAGAATGATGTTTTGATTTGATCATTATAAATGTCCATCCATAAACGGTGTAAACAAAATACAAAACTCTTTTTGTCTTTTTTCAAAAAAAAATTCAAAATAAAATCTTTTTTGATTTTTTAATTTTTTTCTCAAAAAATAGAAAGTCTTTTTGTTTTTTTCCAAAATTTTTCAAAAGCAAAAATATTTTTGGTTTTTCGTAAAAATCTATCAACAATGGAAAATATAAATACAAAAATGGTACACATTAGCAATAGGCATAAAATATCATTATGAAAATCATCCTATGCTAGTAAACAAGTCTAAACCTCAACTGTTAGGTGCGGTGGAGTTTTTCAAACATGGTGACATCATATGAAAAACATCCATGAAGTCATGTGAAGTCTTGACCAAAAACTTTAATTGCTCTCCAATATGTGAAAACTCTCTCATGTAATCATCCGGAGTATCATGTGAGGGTGCGTGAGAACACGTGGCAAAACTCTATGCGATACACTACCCAATTTAAAACTAATTTTCTAAGGTGTCCTCTCTTTTTGCAATGGGTGCAAACATACACCGGCCTAGGAACACCTCTCCTAAAATTTCTATGATGCGCTCTCCTATCGGTTAATGAACGCGCAAGAGGGTTAGGATGAGATCCATATGAATCAATCATAAACTCAGGAACCGTCTCGGGTGCAACATGGGAAGTAGACCGACCGTCATGACCTATTCCTAATCTCTCAACATTACCCAAAGCGGGACCGAGGTGCATATTTCCTACCTTGTTAGATATATCCTCTATAGTGACCTTTACCTCTCGGTCTCATTCAATATCTCTCTCTAATTGTGACACACGGGCTACAAGTTCACTCTTTTCCTGACCTACGTCGATCAACTGCTCACTCAAAGTAACCTTCAGCTTCTCGAGTTGACTCGTCGATGACTCAAACCCCCTCAAAACATCTCTCTCTCTCTCTCTCTCTCCAAATCTAACACCCTAAGACCTAAATCCTTATTCAACTTCTTCGTCATCAAGGTATTAGCGAAAAAATCTCTAAACGCAATTTGGTTCTCACTTTCACCATCGCTTCCACACAGACTTTCACCCTCACTCTCACACGAAACACTCAAACTATCATCCCCGGGACTCTCACGTGCACAAGTATCCTTATCGTCGTGGGGCAAACTAGGTGTTCTAACGTGACTAGATAAAAATAAAACACACATCCCATGTGAAGATACATTCCCGAAATCCTTCACCTCTTCCTCACTATCGGTGAGAGTGGCTGGCATGACAATCTATTTGCCCTTTATCTTTAGCCTAGTGGGACACTCAAATGCCTTATGACCCTTACCCTCACATTCCAAACATCTTTCCTCTTCCTCTTTCTCTTTCTCACCGCTCTCTTTGGCCTCTTCTTTCTTTTTATTTTTTTCAAAAAATTCTTTATTGGAAGAATTTTCTTTTGAAAATTTGAGATTTTTTTTGAAATTTTTAGAAAGCATGGCCATATCAAAATTAAACTCGCCCTCAAATTCGGAATCACAAACTCTCACTTTTTTTATTTTTATCTCTCTTGGACACTTCATCTCCTTTTCTAAACTGGGCTCTAACTGCTATCCTTCTATCCTTAGGCTTGATAGTGTCAGGAAACATATTAATTTCATATGTCTGGAGGTCTCCTACTAGTGCTTCTAACTTTAAATTGCTCAAATTTCCTAAGGAATTCAGAATAGTTACTTTCGGGATAAAAAATTTAGGCAACGATCTCAAAATATTTTTAACCACTCGTATATCAGGAATGAGCTCACCAAGATTGAAACTAATGTTGAAAATAACCAACAAACGTGTATAAAAGTCATCAGAACACTCAAATTCAAGCATGGTAATCGTTTCAAATTTAAATTGAGTAGTTAAATTTTACAATTTAGACTCTTTTACCGCATTCATGCCTTCATGGGTAAGTTGTAAAACATTCCACGCTTCTTTTAGCGTAGTGCACGTCATAATACGTCGGAACTCGTCAGGGGTGATAGTTCCAAAAATTGCACTTAGCCCACGTCATTTAAAAGTGCTCTGTTGCCCAGATTATACTCAAGAGGGGGGGGGGGGGGGGGGTTGAATTGAGTTTTACAAATTTTTAAGTCAAATTAAAATTTCAAAAAATACTTAATTTAACACACCTTATAAAAAAATTCAGATTAATAAATCTTGAATGATTATAACAATGAATATTAAATAAATACCACCAATTAATTTAAAAAAGTTAAAATGCAGACTTTAACACTCTACAAATATTAAATTAATTTTTGTATTTAATATAGCTTAATACTTTGAAATTAATAAATTAATTCAAAAATAATTATTTCAACCTTAAAATAAAATTATCAATTTTCGAAATTAATTAATTTGCAACTATAAATGCTGAAAATATAAATTCAAGCAACCAAAAGTAAAATATGCAAATAAAATGTAGAAAATAAATGACACTGTATTTTTAACGTGGTTCGACCAAAACCTAGCCTAAGTTCACGCACCTAGAGCAACTTTCGACTCCTTTGTGCTTCACTATTTCTGATCCACTTGACGGTAGGATTAAACCACCAATTTACAAACACTTGAAGCAAATACCGACCCTAAGACCGTGGTCCACTTGAGGGTAGGTACCAATCACTGTTACAACCCAAGCTTCAACAAAGCTTTTAAATAAAATTGAATTTTTGTACAAGGTTGAATTGTTGAAACTCTTAAAATACAAATTCAGTTCGAGTTTCTCCTTGAGTGAGACTTCTCAATAAACCTGATTTTTGACTCTAGTCTTCTTCTTGAAATCTTTGTAGCAGAACAATGATTCTTGTGCTCTGGACTTTTTTCTTCAAATATAGCAAAGTATCAATTCGTTCTTATCTCAAACTTTTAGTAGAGGTGAGAAAGAAGTTGTGTTGCTCTCTTGAATGTGTGTATGAGCTGAATAAAAAAAATCTAGTTGCTCTCTTACATGTATTTCAGTGCTTTCACTTTCGTATCATTTATGTTGAGTTGTTGTATATCAAGGTCTTCACACTTGAGTTTGGAGGAGATAAATAGATATGAGAATGTAAACATTGGAAAGCGTGTGCAACTTCAATTTGGAGTGGACCGAGTTGTAGTATTAAATGCACAATATCTTGGAAACTCAAATCGTATCTGATGAAAGCCATCATCATAATTTTTTTTTGCTATCTAAGATATATCGTAGACTGATACAAATATGTTGTAAAGTATAATGATCTGTAAGACAAAGATTTTGCGAAAAACATTTGGGGCCTACTATAATATTACAGACCACTCGTGGTCTTTGAAAATTGAGCAAGTGAATGAATTATGCAAGCTTTAACTGTCAACAGTTTTTCTAAAATTAATATTTTCATTTATGTATTATATCAAGAGTAGGACTGGAATATAAAAAATATGCGTGGGTATGTATTATCTTCTCGTGAGAAGATATTCTTAAAAAATATAAAAATAAAACTTATATGTATTGAATAGATAGATGCCAAAGATAAATAAACGTGTAGACATAAGGATACTCATGGCTATACTCTCCAAAGCAAGTTCTAGAAATGATAAATATATTAGTACTGTGATGGACAATAGATAAAGTGGTCTAAAACTTTGGCCAACTAGTGTCAACTGTAATTAATAAACAAAGGGAATAAATTATGCTTTTAAGCATATATAGCCATGCGTATATCCATTGATAAATGGCAAACTGATATAAACTTTCGGCTCCCATAAAAGAATATCCTAACATATTATGTTTATATATATATATATATATATATATAGTTGTCCAAAGAAGACAACTTGAAAAAAAAAACATTGCATCATGGTAAAGGAAATGTTGAGATAGTTGTCATAGTTATAAATTACATACTAACGATAAGTATATATGATATAGTTAACAAAGCAGGAATAGTTATATCTTATCTACAAAATTAAATAAGGTGAATATAATTATAAATAACGTATGTATAATTATATAAAAATGTATAAATATATATAAACAGAGAGAATATAAAAGAGTTTTCTTTTTATATAACAAGTATAATATGTAAAACAGTTAAATGAATAATTCAACTATTATACTACATATATAATATAATATAAGTAAGATTTAAAACATCATATACATACATATATAAATAGCAAAAAAATCGTGAATAATAAACATATGAAAGAACAAATGTTGTTTGCGTGGCTAAAGGACATAATGATCTTGTATAAAGTAACAAATAAGACCCAACATCCCAAAGTCACTAGACTTGACGGAGGTGAAAAAATTGTACACTATCAGCTATGTAGCAGACATAAAAGACGTTTAAATATTTCAGTGCGGGGTCCAAGAATATAGACATGGATGAAAAAACAAGGCATGCACTTAACAAATTTGAGTATATCATGCTACACGTAAAGCCAAAGGATTAGTAAAAGATCTTTTCATAAAATAAGAACATGGGGATATGACAGATATAATAACTATATATATTATATAATATATACAAAGAGTAATAAAAAATAACGCGTACATTTATAAAATATTACAATCAGAATTTTTACGCATAAATATTAACTTTGATGTCTATGTAAAAATATATGTTAAAAATTACAAGTATATATAAAGTGTAAAAGAGATACCATTTTATATAACTAACAAAATATTTATATGATATATATAGAGAGACAATATATATAAAGTGGATAATGAGATATTCTGTGTCAACAGGTGGCGTGGCAAAAGTTAAGGACAAAACATACTTTTTTTTTTTACTTTGCATGGTGTAGCAATAGGTACAAAAACTATGAAAAAAAAGCAACAGTGTATAGTCTCTCTCTCTCTCTCTCTCTCTCTCTCTCTATATATATATATATATATATATATATATATATATATATATATATAAAGAACGGGAGAGGTTCAAGAGTGAGCCAAAAGAATAAACTTTTTAATGAACCTACTAAGACGTTAAAAAATTGATCCGTAATTTCTTGTTATAATTGGTCCGCGCCAGCGGCAATGGATAATTTTTAAATCCTCCCGCTGACGCGGAACAATTACAACAAAAAATTCATGATCAATTTTTTATATCTTAGTAAGTTCATTAAAAAGTTCATTCCTTTGATTTACTTTTGAACCTCTCCCTATAAAGAACATACCAATATAAGGAATAATATCTTTGTGGGAACAAGTTTCTCAAGGCTTATAACATGGCAGTGTAAAGTTCCATGATTATCTGTTAAAAAAACTTATATATGCAAGGGATATCAAGTGGGAACAAAAAACATTTACATCAATAAAATATTTAATATATATGAATATGAATGAACCTGATGTAAGACTAATTGAGAAAAAGTCGTGCATGAATATTTCTAACTTCCCAAGCAGTAGCAGATGTTTCACATATGCGATACAAACAATATAAATATATATTGAGCAACTAAGTTTGTAGAATAAGTGTTTATAAATCCATAACTAAATATATAATAGAAAAAATATTATATACATACTAATATAAATAATAAATAAATATATGAATCAAATATATATTATATAACTAAATATATATTAAGATATATAATTATACAAATGATAACTAAACTAAAAATTACATAATTAATAATAGTATACAAATAAAATATAATTATATATTAAGATAACATACTAAAATTTACATAACTATTAATAGTATATAAATATAGCAAAATTATATATATGATAGAAATAGAGAAATATTTACTTAACATTGAATAGATAGATGTTTGGAATCATCAAAATCAATATATTATATTAAATCAAAATGTACATTAATTATAATTTAAGATAATTAAAAATGAAACAAAAGGTTAATTACATTTTCGTTTAACAATCTTCCCCTTTTTTATGATGACAAATAATGATTCACACTAATCCATAAAATAAATAAATGTAGCATAATTAGTGAATCATAAATATTTCTCCCCCTTTTGACATTATCAAAAAGATTTTTCATGTAAAATGAGTGTCAAGGGTAAAAAGAGAATCTCCCCCTATGAAAAATAATCCGTGCATGGGATCCAACCAAAAATCATAAGCTTATAATACACATATATTTCATAAGGATTACCAAGAAGCTCAAATTTTCGTCTCCCCTTAATGACAGAAAAATTCCATAGTCACAAAGTTCATTACATATTTTCTCATAAATAATCGCATAACATGTAATTGAATTTTTGGATAGACAAGAATATCATCAAATAACATATAAGTCATAAAATGATAAATGATCAAATTTCTAAGCGCGTAAATGATAAATGATACCAATTGCACTAAGCTACACACTTTTTACGCATAAATAGAAATCATAACTCAAGGTTCTCAAATAGTTTGAATTAAACGCACAACATGAGTAAGAATATAAATGTGAGAAATATAAAAAATGTATCAATTATCATAATTAACTCTCTAAAAAAATGTAAGAAAATTGCAACATATAAATTTTTAATGGGCGAATATCAATTGTTAATCATCATGATATAAAATATACTTTCAAGCGCACAACAAGTAAATATTTCATAACTCGATGTTTTCAAATAATTTGAATAAAGCTCACAACATGAGTTAGAATATAGCGGCATATAGCAAAAAAATATTGCGTTTTGTTCAAGCTTTGCCGTTTTTGAGATATGAGAAAAAAAATTCTCAGAATAATCAACCATATTGCAATATCCATAATAATGCAAGCAAATATATTAAAATTTAAGATCAAGAATTTTTTTTATAATCAAATAATTTCTAATAAACATTTATCTCCCCCTAAGGGATACCAATGAAGGCATATATGCTTATAATAAATATGGTGCATCTTTTTCGAGAGATAAAAATATTATCAATATTTGCTTTATCAATTGTTATCTTCTAATAAGATGTAATATTTCAATGAAAGTCAATAAATAAATTTGTAAGTAATGAAACATATCATGAGGCCAAAATAAATTAAACTCCATAATTTCATTTTGTTAATAGCAAGAAGCTCATCATAAAATCAATATTTTCATATTTTTAACAAATAATTCAGCAATTTGCTCAAGAATAACTTCAAAATCAATCAATAAATAAATTTCTCAAGAATGAATGGAACATGAGTGTTAATCAATTTCAATATATTTCAAACACTCGATAATTATATGAATTTAAATTCAAGCGCAAATGTCGCAAGTGTCATTTTCTTTTCATCTAAAGAATATTTTTCAAACATACATTTTTAAAATTAACATTCATTCAAGAGGGATAATCATGTAGCATGTCATAAATCTAGCTCACTAAGATTAATAGGTTCATATCAATAAATTCAATAAATGCATATCATAAAATCAACAAGTAGCACATATGACTTGCAAATTTACAAGGACATTTCGTTTCAAATCAGTATACCATAAAATCATGAATTAATTCAATATTATTCAAAATATATGCAAGATATATAACACATAAAGATTATGAATTTCCATCTCAAAAATTTTATCATCAAAATCTAGTGCATGTTTTATAACATAAAATCATCTAACTAATAAATGTATAAATTAACACGTGAAGACATAATCAAGAATATCAAATTAATATACTAGAAAGAGATAGTCCAAGCATGATAAATAATTGAATGATTTTTAAATAAGATCATATGATAAATCAATAATGAATTATGAGATATTTCAAGAAGGGTGTAGCTCACAACCTTACCAAAGATATTTTCATGAGAGTCTCAAGTGTGGCATTTTCATCTTTTGGCAAAGATACATGAAACAATGATTTTTCTTCCAATAGTAATATCATAGGCTATGAAAATTTGGAAGTCATCTTAAAAAGCAACCTACAACTTTGAAGATTTTCGTCTTTGATAGCAAGAATGTGTTAGGTCCATAAAGCAATATTAAAACAGAAATATATCAAAATATGTTTACTTATCAACATTTTAAAATATCAAGCATGGACTTATTAAATGATAATAATTAATGTAAATTTTGTCGTATACAAAAATAGATTATCCATCAAAACATATTTAACAGAAATATGAGCCATAAGCTTTTACTTAAAGCAAAAATATTCTTATTCACAAATTCAAGTATTAAACATATTTGGGAATAATGTGAAGCCAACATATTAATAATATTCATCAAGTAATAAACAAAAAAATCTAAGACTAATTCTATTCTCATGGATTTTTCTATTCATGTACCAACACCAATCTTGCACCTGAAAATTTTATCTTTTGGAACCCAATATGCGTGTGATTGATTTGGGTTAGCATACATAATAGTTCCTTTGGGAACCTAACATAATTTTTTCATATGAAATTTATATGGACAAGAATCTAAAAAATGTGCATGTCTACCATAAAATGTACACAAAGAGTTAGCCTTATAGTTGCAATAGTTTTTTTAAAGCTTTTCTCATTTCCATTCGTATTGTAACCAATTCCAACTTGAAATTTCAGTTTATTATTTTTAGATTCAATTTTTTCAACACACATTCTAATAGTATTTCTAGTTTCAAAATTTCAACTTCATTTCTCAAAGAATGATTTTCTAATTTCAAATCATTAATTTTTCAAGTATAAATCACATTTTGTAGAAAGTAATGAATGAGACTTTTTAAGCTATATATATATTTAAGTTCTTCAAAACTATCATATAATTCATCAAAAATATTTTGCAATGCCTCATAATCATAATCATCAACATTATCATTATCACTATCACTATCACTATCACTAGAGGAATCAAGTTTAGAATGTACCATATCTTCCATAACCATTAAACAAAAGTTTGTAGTATCATTATCTTGGCTTGAAGACTCATCAACAGATTCATTCTCAATTGGGTTCATCACTTCTTCATGCTCTTCTATACCCATCTCGTAGATAGCCTGTAATTTGTCCTAAATATCTTTTGCATATTAACAAGAAGAAATTTTGTTATACACATCAATATGTAATGAACAATATAAAATATTTAAGGTTTTAGCATTTAATTGAATTTTCTTAATATCTAACTCACTTATATTATTTTCATTTTGAGAAAAATGTGACTCATTTATAATTAATCTCTAAATTTCATAATCATAAGATTGAATAAAATATTTCATTCTATTTTTTCAATAAATATATTCAGTTACAGAAAATAAAGGAGGTCTAGAAATTGATTGTCCTTCACTAAAAAAGTTTGCCATGATCTTTTAATCAAAGATTTTTAAATCAAAAAAATAATTAGAGCACTTCTCTAATACCAATTGTTCAAGGCGCATACAAACCGTGAGTGGGAAACAATGGTGTAATACCCCATATTTCGGCGTATTTATAATTTAATTAATTTGGTAATTAATTGAGAAAATACATTTTATTTAAATTATGCGAGTGAAGTAATTTAAGGTGAATAAATAATAAATATGATTATTAAATATTAATTAAGAGATCAATACTGAATATTATGTTATAATATTTACTAAGAGTGAATGGTAAATAATTTATGATTAGTGTTATACGGCATAGCGAGTGATATGTGCGTATTTTATTTTATCTCAACAAGGAGTCGCGTGTAGAGGTCACGAATGATAATATTTTAAGGGACTTAGATGATAATTTAGAGGTCACGGATAATTCTGAATGGGTTAAAATAGTCGGAATAGTGTACCCGGGGGTATAGTTTGAATCCCGAATTAATTTTAGACCAAACCGGCACATATAGAGGGCGGTTCGGTCATTTAGCAAATAGAGATTAAGGGACCTACGAAATTTAGAGTCCTATATCTGATGATTAGAGATTGGGGTTAGGGTTAGAAATATTTATACCCAAAGAAGGCCATTAGAGAGAAGAGAGAGACCATTTTCAAGGTGTGGCCATCCCTGATCCTCGCCGTGCGGACGAGCGCGGGAAGAAAGGATCCTCGGGTCCCGCGCATCCCTTTCGGGAGCGCTTCGATCGGCGTCGTTTGAGATGAGGTGTAAAAATATAGAGAGATTTAGAGTCGCCAGTCTATTTTACTTAAAACAGACAAAAAAAGGGAAGCCATCCCGAAAGATGGCATCCAAAGACATACTGGTGCATGTGAAACCAAAATGATTCGAGAAGGGTTCGGAGGCTAAGTTACGAAATGGGAAGGTGTTAGGCACCCATTCATCCCTTTCGGTCTCTCATGGATATTTGCTATTTTCCTTTATTTTCCCCGTGATATGTGTGCATGTGTATATATATAGTGGAGATAGGAATCCTCGACTTGTATCATAGAAGAGATAAAACGAGTCATCCGTAGGAAGGTATACGAATAATATTAGAAAAATAATATTTACACGATTACCCCTACGTTGATCGTTATAATGGAACGATAACGCATATGGAGTAATACGTCACTAAGACCAATTATATAGAATATAAGAAGATTGGATTTAGAGAAGGTAAAAAATGAGAGAAGAAGGACTCGAGTCTCGGGTTTTACCCCGAGACGCCTACGTAGCCTATAAAGGCATCAAAGTCCACGTAGTTCGCGTACAACGAGGGGTGGGATTTATCCCATAAATCCAAATGGGGGATCTCTTATTTGTGAGTGTGTGTGTGTGTAGAAAAAGTGTTTTAGTTGTGAGAAAATTGTGAGAGAAGTATGAGAATCCCTATTTAGAATTTATGAGCAAACCCTCTTTTTCTTATTTTTTGGGTTTTATTTATATAATAATAGGAGATGTGCAATAATACTAAATAAAAAGTATATTAGGATGTGAGAGATGAGATAATAAAAGTGCCAAGTAATAAAACAAGTTATTACGAATTTAAGAGAATTTGGAGAGAAAGTTGAGAAAATTGGACCTTCTTGAAGATCTTGAGCTTGATCTTGAATGTTGGAGAGTAGCCCTTGCACTTGGATGACGATGGAGAGTGGATAATTCACCAAGTTTGATGAAAAGGGTGATGAAAAGTGGAAGTTAAGAAGGGATTTGGATGTTGAAATCGCGCTGCCTTCGAGAGAGGTTTTTGGGATTCGCTGAGAGCGATTTGTATCAGATCTGGTCTCCCTTTGCAAATGAGGTGAATGCCTCCTTTTATAGGCCCAAGTCACTGCTGATCAACATAGACCTGGTCCTGCCTATCGACACCTGCCGATAGGCAGGGTTTGGAACCTACCATTTGGCAGTGTGTTTCAGGCCTTTTCGGAAAATTGGCTGTCGAGAGCAAACCGTTGGTTAGAATCGTGCATGGGGTAGACCGTTGGAAAGGTAATTTAGAGACCTTTGAAAGTCCTTTAGACCGCTTCAAAGTTCGAGAGATGACTTTTGATCAAATATGGCTCGAAAGCGTTTGTCGGTTTATTGGACGGGGAATCGTTCGGACACAAATGGATCGTTCGTCCGCATGGTAAGTTCAAATCGTGCACGGGGTAGACCATTGGAAAGTTTAGGAGATATACTTCGACATTCCAAAGAGTTTGACCCAGTTTGGGGATTTGACTTTGGTCAATCGGGCCCTGGAAGCATTTGGTGACCTCTCGAAGTCAAACGGATCGTTCGTCCGCATGGTAAGTCAGAAACGTGCACAGAGCGGACCATTAAAAAGGGGTTTTAGTTCCCTTCAAATATTCATTCAGCCTTAGTCGAGCTGAAGAGTTTGACTTTTTGGTCAAACGGAGCCTGGGGGTGCCCGATGGCTTCTAGGTCAGTACTCGGGGTATGACATGGGTTTGTAGTGATAAGGGGAGGTACTAGGGACCTAAGGAGAGTTAGGGGGTAACAAAATGGGGTGTTTATAGAGCCCCTCAATGGGTGATTTTTGAACAAATGATGACCGTCGAATGGACACCACATGATGCTTTTGAGGGAGTATGACCTATTTAGAGGGTCGAGGTCGATTCTGAGGACCTTAGGGGTGTGCTGGGGATGAAGAATTTTATGGGTCAAAGCCGAATCTGTGGGTTTAAGTGATGAGGGTGACCGATTCTGTGGGTCAAAGCAAATTCTGCGGGCTTAGAGTGAAGATCTAATAACTGAGGTCAATTCTGACCTAAGAGTGGTGACGATCGAGGACCAAGGTCAATACTGACCTAACTCAGGTGACGATCCAAGATCGAGGTCAATTCTGACCTAAGAGTGGTGACTACTGAGGATCGAGGTCAATTCTGACCTAACTCAGGTGAAGATCCAAGACCGAGGTCAATTCTAACCTAAAGAGTGGTGATGACCGAGGACCGAGGTCATTTCTAACCTAACTCAGATGATGATCCAAGACCGAGGTCAATTCTGACCTAAGAGTGGTGACGACCGAGGACCGAGGTCATTTTTGACCTAACTCAGGTGACGATCCAAGACCGAGGTCAATTTTGACCTAAAGAGTGGTGACTATCGAGGACCGAGGTCAATTCTGACCTAACTCAGGTGACGATCCAAGATCGAGGTCAATTCTGACCTATCTCAGGTGACTATCCAAGACCGAGGTCAATTCTGATCTAAGAGTGGTGACGACCGAGGACCGAGGTCATTTCTGAACTAACTCAGGTGACGATCCAAGACCGAGGTCAATTATGACTGAAAGAGTGGTGACGATTGAGGATCGAGGTCAATTCTGACCTAACTCAGGTGACGATCCAAGACCGAGGTCAATTATGACCTAAAGAGTGGTGACGACCGAGGACCGAGGTCAATTCTGACCTAACTCAGGTGACAATCTAAGATCGAGGTCAATTCTGACCTAAGAGTGGTGACGATCGAGGATCGAGGTCAATTCTGACCTAAGAGTGGATAAAGATTGGATTTTGATTCTGATGGAGAAAGTGCATTGTGATTTTGATATGAGCTGGGGAGTTGATAGCTGGGGAAGCTTTTGTTTCCTTAGGAGGCCTTGCAGGGGGAAATGATCAATTTTGGTGGAGCAAAAACTCCGCTGGCGAAGTGACCAGGTGATCCTTAGAGATCCTTCGGGGCTTTGCCGAGAGGAGATTCACTTGGTTTTTTAGGATTTTGCTGGAAAAGAGTGGTTCCACTTGAGGGAATGCGAAATTTTCCTGGTGAAAAAGTTCTAAATCCTTCCTGGGATCTTTAGGAATTTTCGAGGATTTTTCGGGGATTTCTAGTATTTTTTGGAAATTTATGTACGAAATTTAAGGGGAGGGGGGGGGGGGGGGGGGGTACCGGTCGGCATGGTATGAGGGATGCCATTTGGCAGTGGCACAGACTTTTGGGCTACCTCGGGAAGGTGAGGAGTCAGTGCCGATCGGTATGGTGGGGGTCAGTGCCGATCGGCATGGCGCTTGGCATCCTATAAAAAGAGGGTTAATCCCTTCATTTTTTCACAGCTTCTTTGCTTTCTCTCTTTCTGAGATTCCTCTGCAAATCGTTCTAGCATTTCGATCTTCAAGAAATGGCCGCTTTTGTGAGCACTGCAGTCCACAGGGAGTGGTTGACCGTTGATGTTGGGCGAATGTGGAGTGGAGGGCCAGGGCGCCTCTTGCTTTGGGGAGTGAGAACTCCTTTGATGCGTTTGAGCCTGTTGCGAATGAGCGGACTTTACTGCGGGAGCCGTCGCATCATCGCTCTTCGAGAGTGACTCCTAGCGGTTATGTAAGTAAGCTGACCTTTGGCATTCCTTTCTTTTTGGTGATTTTTCTTTCTTTCTTGACTTTTGACGAGATTTTTCCTTTTTGCCAGTCTGATATTTCTTTGAAGAACATGCGCGCCCGTTGGACGACGGGGCTCAGGGATGTTTGCGAGCATCTCCCACCTGTGGTGCATTGGGTGGTATCATCAGCGGGTTTTGGGAGGTTGGCATCTGCGCTGGATGAGACGCCTCATTCGACAGCGGTCCTGTGCGCTTTGGGGGAGAGGTGGTGGGATACTACCCACACCTTTCATTTCGGCTTCGAGGAGATGATTGTGACTCCCATAGAGGTGCAACATCTATTGGGGCTGGATTGTGATGGAGAGCAGATAGAGGTGGATCGCTCTTTGCGGGTGAGATCGGAGGCAGTGCGTGCGACACTTGGTGATGTAGGGAGGATAGTCTCTGGGGATTCTATCCGGATGTCCCTGCTGAAGGATGTTCTGTTGGGCAGAGTGATTGATGTGGAGGATGGGCTGCAAGTAAGGCAGATGGCCCAATTATTTATTTTACGGGTGTTGGGAGGTTTCATGGTGGCCTCGAGCAGCGACGTCGTCCATTTGTGGTTCTTACCGTACTTGAGGATGTTTTCGAACATCCCTTTCTATGATTGGGGGAGTCTGACTTTGGCGACCCTTTACTCTTCTCTGGATGCATTCAGCCGGTGCTGTCGGCAAAATTTTACTAGAGCCACATACCTTCTTGAGGTATTCTTCATTTTACGCATTTCTTTTCATGCATCCGCATTTTTCCTTTCATGCATTCACAGTTTCCTTTCATGCATTCGCATTTTCCTTTCATGCATCTCTTTTGGTTTGTGAATTCAGATGTGGTTCTATGAGGTGATTAGGTGCAATACCCCACTGATCACTCTGAAGGGCGACACTGTTGGGGACTCCTACCGATTGTATCGATGGCGTAAGGTCAATCGACAGTCGAAGGGATCTCTCTCTCTGGAGGCGGTGCGTCAGGTATTGAATGACCTGACCAGTGGCAGGGTAAGACTCTTTCCATTTTCAGTCTTGGTTTTTGCGCCTTCTGATCTCGTATTGATTTATGACTGATTGGGGATTTTCAGGTGACTTTTTATCCCTGGGGGACAGCCATTCATGATGCGGGGACGACCGGGGTGAACGCACAAATGAGGCACTTACTGGCGCATAAGTTTGGCCATTCCTGGTATCTCGGGGAGAGGGTGGTTCGCCAGATTGCTGAGGAGGAAGTGATGGTGCCACCTACGCAATCTCCTACGTCTATGAGATGGGAGTGACTGCTATCGAAGGATGCGAGGATCACGATGATGATCGGCGAGTCCTACTTGTTATACACCGATACGGCTGCGCCATATAACTATATGGACTTTGTGATGAGCTGGTTGATGGCGCCCAGCATATATGATGCCCAACCTTTCCTTCCTGCGGGTTTGAGTTGGGCGGTGGGATCGTACCACAGTGGCGGCAGTCCGACGACATCTGCGGCGGCGGATACTTTAGAGGTTCCTTTCGTGCAATTGAACTTTCCTTCGTACAACATTCGGTGGGCTGATGGAGGGATGGTGCCTATGTAGCATCGTCCTCATGCGATGGATCCAGAGGAGTTGGGTTTGAAAGAGGAGGTCCTCCGACCTGCGATATACCTTTTTGTTCTTTTCTTTCTCTCTTTTCTATTTTGGTCATCTCTGCTTTGATACTGAATTTGCCTTTTTCTTGCAGCAAGTTCGAGTGACGACCACTTGGCTAAGGGACATAAGAGACTGGATATCTTCGATGACTGCCCATATTCGGGATGCGGTTCCTGTTCCTTCTTACTTTGTGCCATCTACTTCGTTCGAAGAGGACTCGGGCTCGGGTAGTGGCGGTGCATCGTCTCGCCGTAGGGGGAAGAGAGAACATCGCAGGGGTGGAAGCTCTTAGAGAGAAGGTGGGTAAGAGAGATAGAGAATGTGGGTTCGGGCTGAGTCCCGCTGTTTTTTTGCTTTTTCTTTTTATTTCCTGCAAAGATGTAACACATAAATAAATGGATGCAATGCAATGGAGTTTTTTATTATCTTTTATTAATGATGAATGAATGCATGCACATGCGCTTTTTACTTTGCTGCTGAGACCGTAAAAAGAAGTATTTTTGGAATTTTTTGAAGTAAAGTTTTTAATTAAAAGGGGAAATTATATAAGGAGGGAAAGGGATTTTGAAATTCTGTTGAGAATATCAATTTATTTTTATTGAGTTTTCTGGTTTGACAAAAGAGGAAAAAGGGAAATTTCTAAAAAATGGGGGGTTGTCGATCGGCAAGCACCCTGTCCTGCCTATCGGCAGTTCAGTCCAGTCCCATCACTTAAAAGCTTTGATTGGTACCCTCTTCAGCCTTTGGTACTTTATGGGGTAGGATTCCCTTCGATTTCTGCAGGGATTATGTCTCTTGCGAGGGTTCTCAAGTATAAAAAGGGGTGAGGGTGGAGTGTTTTCATCACACCTTTGCATTCTTACTTACTTGCCCACTATCTCATAGCCTTGCAAGATGGCTCTCCCTGGTAGCATTGAGTTTGCTAACTACCTCGAAGCCTTGAAAGCAATGTTCTATTATAATGTCGACTATGATGCTTTCAACATGGGTCGAGTCTCCTTATGGCGCAATCGGCCTATTGAGTGGAATATGCTGATGGCGACGGTACACTTCTGGTACCCCGAAGACCATGTATTTCGCTTTGGGTTGGATGAAGTTTGTCCTACCTACGAGGAATTTTCTTCCGTAGTGCGTATAAATTCCAATGTTGCTGCGGCTTTGCCCGAATTTTCCCGTTCTCCGAGGGATTTGTTGGCTGGGCTTCTTCATATTTTTCCCTCGGCAGCTAGATCATTGGTTGCTGGAGGAATGATCACCCTCCTAGTGGTGCTGCAGTCCATGCATTTGTGGGAAGTAGGTGATGCTGGCTATGTCGGAGCCTTTGCTTTGGGCATGGTTTCAAAATTGCTGCAGGTGACTGGGGAACTGCTGGTGGACCCGTAACTTGCAGCCATTACTTCATGGATGTCATACCGTCGTAATCCTGCAGCGATGATACTGGCGGAGACGTTGAATGGTCTGGAGGCCTGTAGAGAAGGTCGTTATTACTTTTTGAGGGGTAGCCCCGTGATGCTGTTCATGTGGTTGTCTGAAAGACTCGGCTTGGCAGTTCTTCCCGAGTATCCTTTGCCGGCTGTACCCAACTTATTTTCGCGTTATTTCATCCGCATTGGCCTGGATATTGTAAGCTGGGAGAATTGGTTTATGGAGCATGGGGGTTGGAATCTGTGTTGGTCAGTGCCTTGGTGGTGGCGGTTGCAACTTGTTCTGGAGCTAGGAGAGTACCCATACATGCGGCTGGTTGGTCTCAGACAAACCTCTTTCTATTTCCCTTGGCGGCTTCTGCGCCAATTTGGCTGGGCATAAGTCGTACCACCTCGGACACTGAATTTCTTTTCGGTAGAAGATTTGACCGAGCGCCTGCGTCTGTTGCTTGGATCTCTGTGGGAGAATCGGTGTCCGTCGACCCATCCATCTCAGTCTGTCGGGAGAGTTTGGCTTGTCTCTAGGGATTATATGAAGTGGTTATAGAGGAGAGTAGTCAGCAAGATGTTGGCAGTGAAGACTGGACAAAGGTGGTTTGTTTTATCTAACACCATGGAACGGGGTGTTGTGGTTTTTTCGAAGCTGGTTCGGGCTTATCAGTCCATGGAGTGTTTACGGCACTCAATTCAGGCAGAGAAAATTTGGGGGCCCCAGGATGTAGATGATGAGGGTGCAGGCTCCTCTGGTAGCTGTGGGTAGGACGCTTGGAGAGTTTATTTTTGTAATAGGGGATAGATGTGGGGGGTTTGATTTAGCTTTTATGGCAATAGGGGGAAGGGAGTTATCCGTTCCTTTTCTTATGTAATCCGTGCTATAATTTCTTATTAATGAAATAAGCAAGTTTCTGATCATCCATCTGTGCCTTTCGATGAATTTTGTAATTTTGAATTATTTATACCGATCGCTCTAAGGCATACATAATCCTTTTGTTCAAGTTTTTGTTAGAATGAACTGCCGTTCTCGGAGATAAGAAAAGAATAGTATTTTGTGAAAAAGAAAGGGCCTTGCTCCTGTATGAGCTGCCTACGTATCTCTAGGGTTTTTAAATTTTTTTATTTTTCTTGAAAAATGGTTTTTTGCAGAGGATCAGGCCCACGTAGTTCTGGGTAGAGGGAAATGAAGAGATTTTTTTTAGAATAGAAGGGAGATGAGAAGAGTCGTAGCGCGCTGAGATTCCGGACTAGGGGTAAAATTTCTTTAGACGGTCCAGGTTGACTGGACGAGCCATCTCTTCCCCAACTAGGTCAGTGAACATGGCGGCACCGCCGGATAAAATTTTCTTCACAATGTAGGGCCTCTGCAATTGGGCTTGAATTTCCCTCTGGGGTCAAGATGGGTTGTACTATCTCCTTAAGGGCTAAATCCCCTTCTGGGACACCGCGGTCCTTGACTCTCTTGTTGAATGATCACGCTATTCTGCGATGGTAACCCTGTATGTGGTAAAGAGATTTTAATCTCCTTTCATCTAGGAGGGTCAACTCGTCGAGACGGATTTGGCACCAGTCTTCTTCACCAACTTTGCTTTCGAGCATGACGCGTAGCGAGGGTACTTCCAGCTTTATAGGTAGGACTGCTTCCATGCCGTAGACCAGAGAGTAAGGGGTAGCCCCAGTAGAGGTTCGATAGCCCCAGAGGGCGTATGGGATACGGTTGGCCCAATCCCTACAGCTTTCGATTATCTTGATGATGATGGATTTGAGGTTATTGTTAGCGGCTTCAACTGCACCATTGGTCTGAGGTCGGTAGGGAGAATATTTGTGTCTCTGAATCGCGTAATTGTTGACTACTTCCGTGACTTCTGCTTCGAAGTGCAACCCGTTATCTGATACTAACTTGTACGGGATCCCATATCGGCAGATGATATTTTTCTTGAGGAATTTGGCCACTTTCTTGGCGTTCAATACTGCGTATGACTCAGCTTCGACCCATTTGGTGAAGTAATCAGTGGCAAATAGGAAGAACTCATGCTTGTTTAAAGCCTTTGGTGTAACCTTCCCTATGATGTCGATAACCCAGGTGGAGAAGGGTCAGGGAGAGGTCATATTGTATAATTCTTGCGGAGGCAGGTGTTGGATATTGGAGAACTATTGGCACTTGAGGTATCTCTGGACGTAGGCGGTGCAATCTTGGGTCATGATGGTCCAGTAGTAACCCTGTCGGATGATCTTCTTGGCAAGTATGTGACCGTTCATGTGGAGCCCACATTCCCCGCTGTGGATCTTCTGCATTATCTTTTCAATCTCTGCCCCTGCGATACAGTGTAGATGAGTTCCATCAAGATTCCTCTTGAGTAGAGCTTTATGACAGATGATGTACTGGGAGGCCAGTCTTCGGAGGGTCATTCGGTCTTTCTTGTTGGAACCATCGGGATACCTATCATGTTTGAGGATGTACCAGATATAATAGTACCAGCAATCAGCTAGTTCAGGGTCTTCGGTAGAGACAAGCTCAATATGATAGCAGTGGGTTGGTTTGTCTTATTTTTGAACTAGGAAGGGGGTCATTGTTATTCCTTCGAGCATGTCGACCATGGAGGCTAAGGTAGCGAGAGCATCGGCTAGGTTATTCTTTGCTCGGGGAAGGTAATGGAAGGTGATATCTCGGAATCGGGAGGCTAACTCTTTTAAGTGGGCATGGAAGGGTTGGAGCTTTTCGTTGTTGACTTTCCACTTTCTGAGCACTTAACCGATGATGAGGGTAGAATCCCCGTAGACATCAAGGTATTGAATACCTTTCTTGAGAGAAAATTTTAGGCCTACTGTGCATGCCTCGTATTCCGTCATGTTGTTGGTGCAAGGGAAATCCAATTTGATGGTGATGGGAGTGTAGGAGTCATCAGGGGCGATCAGAAGTATCCCAATGCCATATCCCTTTTTGTTGGCAGCGCCGTCGAAAAACATTTGCCATTAAAGGTTGTCTTGATCGGTGCAAAGGATATTTTCATCTAGGAATTCGGAGATCCAGGCATCTACTTCTTCTACGGGATAATCAGCGAGGTAGTCAGAGATGGATCTTCCTTTAATGGCTTTCTGCATGACGTACACGATATCGAACTCGGTTAGGAGCATCAACCATCGGGCCATTCGACTGGATAAGGTAGGTTTCTCAAGCAGGTATTTGATATGATCTATTTAGGATACAAGCTTGATGGGGAAGGCGAGTATGCAGTGTCGCAACCTTTGGGTGACCCAGACAAGTGCGACACATGCCTTTTCCAAAGAAGTGTAGTTGACCTCGTACCCAGCCAATTTGCGACTGGCATAATAGATGGCTCTTACTTTGTGGGAGTCTTCAAGGTATTGGGCTAGAAAAGCCCCAGCTGCAGTGTTGATTATGGTTAGGTATAGGAGCAAAGGGAGACCAGGCTGTGGTGGCATGAGTACGGGAGATTGGGTCAGATATTATTTGATTCGGTCAAAAGCTTCTTGGCAGGCCTCGTTCCAAACCTTGGTTGAATCCTTTCGGAGGAGCTTGAAGATCGGTTCACAAATGGAGGTTAACTAGCTAATGAACCGACTGATATATTGCAATTTCCTAAGAGAACCTAGGACTTCTTTCTCTGTTTGGGGTGATGGCATCTCAAGTATAGCCTTCAGCTTTGCAGGATCTGCTTCTATCCCCTTCTCACTGACTATGAATCCCAAGAGTTTTCCCTTTGTAACGCCAAAGACACATTTCTGTGGATTGAGTCTTATCTGATACCATCGCAGTCGTTTGAAGAACTTTTGGAGAGAGGGAACATGACCTTCTCTAGTTTTGGACTTGATAATCATATCATCCACATAAACCTTGACTTCTTTGTGAATTAGATCGTGCAGGATGGTTGTGGCAGCCCTTTGGTAGGTAGCCCCAGCATTCTTGAGACCAAATGGCATAACGGTGTAGCAAAAGGTTCCCCATGGGGTGATGAATGAGGTTTTTTCTTGGTGGCCTGGGTGCATCTTTATTTGGTTGTATCCGACAAACCCGTCGACGAATGACTTGAGAGCATGACTGGCTGTGTTGTCCATGATCATGTCGATATTGGGTAGCGGATAATCATCTTTTGGAGAAGCTTTGTTTAAATCTCGGTAGTCCACACACATTCGAACCTTCCCTCCTGATTTCGGCACAGGTACTATGTTGGCTAGCCATGTGGGGTATTCGATCACATGAACGAAGCCCACGCTAAACTATTTGACCCCCTCTTATTTGATCTTGAGCGACCATTCGATGCAGAGCTTTCTCAATTTTTGTTTAACCGGATTATAATCTGGGAGAGTGGGGATCTTGTGCTGAGCTATTTCAGGATCAATGCCGGGCATATCATCATAGGACCATGCGAAGACATCCACAAATTCCTTTAACAATTCTTCGAGTTGTGCGCGCTCATGCTCATCAAGGGTGGCCCCTATCCTAATCTCGCGCAGTTGGCTACTAGAACCGAGATTAATAATAAAATTCTCTTCTTCATTAACTCGAACGCGGTTATGTTGTTTATTATTAACCTTATTTAGATCGGTTAAGAATTATTCATTTGCAAAATCATCATCATTAAAAGTTCGATTAGAATCCAAAAAATTAATGTAAGGCACAGCAAGATACTCAAAATCTTCGTTTATTTCATTGATAGGAAAAATAACATTGAGAACCTCATCAAAAGAGGTATCGATTACATTTGAACAAGGATAGACAACAGAAGAAGAAATGGGGTAATCATTGGGATTAGGGGAAATTTCAGCAGGTAGAACTGGGGCAGTATGCCAGTTGAGGAGGGGTGTATCAGTAACTTTAATCAGATGGGATGGATCCATTGATGTAGTGCCTGAATGAACCATACAGAGTGCCAATCCTAGTGTCTGGAAGTTGAAGGAATCTTCAGAATCACTTTTCTCAGTCTCTTTGATATCTTTAATGAGCGATTATACTCGGTTTTGGAAACTTTCATCCCATGGGTAGATATCTTGGAAAAAGATCTCCATTCCAGGCTTCATCTTCTTGTCTGTGTGGTCATACCATGGTTCTGGAAAACCATAAAAGGGGAAGTCTTCGCCTTCTTTGATGAATCGTCCATTTAAGGAGTCTCCTGGGATACTTGGGATGCAGTCTAATCTTCTCTTTGGTCGAGACTGGTGGATCATTCTAAGCTCTTGTTCTGATGGTTGATACCCCAAGCCACAAGGAGGGAAAGTTTTCTTCAGTTCGATGGGCTCAAGTATCCTTTGCTGCCTTTGTCCTAGCCCCAGCCTGGGCATCAAATGCATGTTTTTGAACATTTAAATCACATTGACATTTCCATGAGGGTTATATTCTGGACAAACCCTTTCTTTGAAACCGTCCCCTGTCGGGAGTAGGAGTGGTTCAACTCGAAATCCTGATAGGAGCATATCATTTGATCCGTGCTGTATCTCAAGAATTGGACTACTGGTGCTTGCACCCTCGACATTTTCGTTATTGCCCAAAATGGTGATGAATCACCCGTCGACGAAGAGCTTCAATTTCGGATGGAGTGAGGAAGACACACCCTTGATACTGTGGATCCAAGGTCGTCCGAGCAACAGGTTGAAATAAGCTGGGATGTCTATGACTTGGAATTAAACAACAGGGTTTATAGGGCCAACCCCTATTACAAGCTTTATGGATCCCATCACCTACCAATGAGTATTATCGTAGGCACGTACTGCGGCGGAGGTTGGAGCGAGGTCGCTTTCTTTCAGGCCTAAACATTTGAAGGTTCTGAGTGGACAAACATTCAAGGCGGATCCGTTATCGACAAGAAAGAGTGGCACAACCTTCACCATAACTTCGACGGAGATGTTGAGTGCATGATTGTGATTTGGCCCAATTTTGGGGATTTCTTCTTCAAAAAAAAATAGCATTCGGGTGGAGGTCAAGGATCCGACCAGATTTACCGCTTCTTTTGGTGAGGTAGAAGGAGGAAATGTGGGTCCAGTGAGCAGCTTGATTAAAGCATTTCTGGACAAGTGGGAAGACATGAAAAGCCCCCATAGAGTGATGCTAGCTTGAGTTTTCTTCAGTTGATAGAGGATCTTGCTCTCCTCTATGGTCATCTCTGGCATAGGAAGGTTTTCAATGCCCCTCCCTTTATCATTTGCTGGTAGTGAGCTTGGAATCGGATAATGTCTCCCTAATCTAGTCATGTGATTTACTGAAGAAGGGAAGAACATGTATCCCATTTTCTCGTCAATCTCAGGTTGTTCTGCCACCTTATTTATTTCTCCGAGGATTTCTTCAAATAATATCATCCCACATATGTCGGCTACTGGGCCAGTTCTTCCTGAAGCTTGTTCTTCACTCGCATCTTCGAATTCTTCCCCCATCCGGTGGCAACAATTCTTTCTTTCCACAACTTCAACGGCTTTTTCATATAGGTCTTACAATTCTATGGGGATATGTATGGTTGAAGGGACCAAGCGCCCTTGTAGCTTCAAAATGTCAAGTAACCCGATGATACTACAAATGCTATTGGTTTGCTCGAATAATTCTGCTATAATCTAGACAACATCATCTAGGCTGACTTATTCGGTTGGTATCACCCACCTGTCTGAATCTCGGGTCCACTTTTGTGCTTCCAAGAATAGTGTACTGAACCTGTGGCAATCGATGACCATCCGTGAGGGCAATTTCAGCCCGAACTCTAGGAGTTGGTTTAAAATCTCTGACAATTCCATATTTCCATTTTTAGAATGGGTATGGACAACGATGCATGCTCTGGTAAGGAGTGACAATGCCTGATCAGCGAGGCTAGTAGGGTGTAGGAGGAAATGTGGGAAAGTTTGAAGAGGTTTAGGAGAGTATATGGGTGCGATTTGAGTTGAGGGATCGAAATCTGGATTTTCTTCTAAGAAGATGGCATTGGTATAATTTGGGAGTGGGTTGTGAATAGTGTTTAGCTTAGGATTGGTTAGTGGGGCGATGGTACCCCAGTCAATGAGATCTTGGATTATATTTCAGAGGTGAAGGCATTGGTCGGTGGTATGGCCAGTAGTTTGGTGAATGGCGCAATGAGCATCGGCCTTGAAGTTTCTTGGGAGTGGATTTGGTAATGGATGGGGATCCAAGGGTTTGATGAGGTTTCGACTTAACAAGGCTTGGTAAACTTTGGAGAGGGGAGCATGGAGCTCAGTGTATTCCCTTCAGAAGGGGGCATGTCGACTTTCTAGTGCCCATGATGTGGTTGGTTGAGAGATGTTGTTGATGGTTGAGACTGTAGCATTGGCAGGCTTGTCATACTTTCTAGGGGTGAACTGTCCGGACACCTTCTTTGGTTTAACTTCTGTTTTAACAAGGCTTTCCTCGATTTCTACTCCTGCTTCTCTGAGAGCTCGGAAGTGGGGATAGTATTATCCTCCCATCGTCGCTCGAATATAGGGCAAGACGTTCTTCTTCACTATGTTGACCTGTTCTTCCTTAGATAAATGATTGGTCATGGTAGCTGCCTGCTCCCTCCACCGGGTTATGAAGTTACTGAATGATTCCCCAGGGTTCTGTTTGAGCAACTCTAAATCACGATGGGCGACCTCAAGCTCTTTGTTGTATTTGTATTGTGATATGAATTCTCAGGCTACATCCTCCCAGCTACGAATTCTGGATTCTTCGAGGGGGAAAAACTATCGGAGGGCACTATCCTTTAAAGTTTGCTGAAATAATTGGGCCATCACTTCTTCAGAAGCCCCTAGTAGAGTCATGGAACGATGATAACTGCGAAGATGAACAATCGGGGGTCCACTCCCTCCAAACTTCTCGATGTTTGGCATCTTGAACTTCTCAGATAACCTTGCTTTAGGATAAGGGAACATGTGGATGTAGTCCATGTAATTCCCAAAGATTCTGACTTGGTCAAAATCTTGAGATCTTCCATGACTTTATTTAACTCCTCCTCTTTTGGATCAGCAACCATAGGCAGGTTAGCCACAGGCTGGGCAATGTTTAGCATCGGAAGCTGGGCAGGCGGCGGCCCATTGATAGGAGGGGCACGTGGAGCGTGCTGATATTCTTTAGGAACCTAGATAGGCTCGGGTGGACCCATAATATGAGGGAATAGGGCCTCGACCTCTTGAGGAATAGGAACCTGGTTTTGTTGCATCTATCGAACCTCAGTTTGGAGGTTGTCAATCTTGGACACGAGCTGAGGTAGGACTGCCGTCAGATTCGGCTGAATGACTGGTACTTAATCTGTATTCTCCATGGAAAGTGGATGGATTCCAGACTCGAAAGAAGTGATAGAGGAACGAATGAAACTACGGGGCATTTTGACTGAAGATCGAAGCCAATAGGGAGCCAGGCCAAGGGCTTGCGATCGACCTGAGAAGGCGTAGAATGGGATTTATTTTTGAGAAAAAGGGAAGAAACTTATTTTTGGATTTTTGATAAAGAAGGGAGAAATGTTTTTGGATTTTTGATAAAGAAGGGAGAAATGTTTTTGGAGATATAACTCAGCATGATTATTATGTTCTCACTTGTATTTAATTCTCCTAAATGCAATGCCGGATGGAACTCGAGACTGAAAAAAGTGGGGTTTTTAATATATGCAAAGCTACGGTTGGACTTGTAACCAGGCTCACGGATAGGGTCCCATTTTAAAAAATGCGCAAAAATTGGGCGGAAGGCCCACCCAGAATTTCGGTAGAATTTTGAGTTGAAACCGGTTATCTAATGTGCGTGTCCTAGGTTTGACACTTATATGCGGGTATGCAGTTAGTTGGGTGAATCGTCATGGGTTCCCCCCTTCGGTGTGACTTCCACGATATACGTCTTCCTCTTGCGGGCAATCGGTACGTGTGGACAAAACATTTGATATACCTGGGTGTACGTACATTGCCTCACTATATACCTCGTAGGGACGGTATGTGTGAGATAGAATTCGATATACTCGACGTACGTGAACAAATTACCAGTGATATACCTCCCGTCATGACTTTGGTCAAGCGATACGATGCGGGGGAACCGTTCGATATACGTCAAAGGTACTTGGCCAATGGAAGGTGAGAGTCATATCGCTTAGGCTAACTGCGACCTACCAGACCAGTGTGACAACCCACGATCCGAGATAAGGGGTGGCCATCCTGATACTCAAATGTAACAGGAATCATGGATGGATATCATCCTCAGCATCACAAAATATAAACTGAGTATACGGGAAAACCACCCAATAAATCAGAAAACGGGTTGCCAAAAAGTTTAGAAATTTAAAATGCAGTTAAGAAATTTAAATTTAACAACCCAATCTGATAAGAAAGTGGGATTCCAAAAGATGTATATGTAATACAACTAAGACGAAAGTATACAAAAGGACCGAATAGGCTGTCGGTCCACAGCTACATAGAACACAGTACAACAGTTTAAATATCTTACATAATACATTCATTAATCAAATACAAAAGTTTGGGCCACACGCCCGAATATAAGACCCGATCATATCTAGAACACAAAGATGAAAGCGTCTAATACAATATCCTGTAATAACTCGTAAAATCTTACAACTCGTCGAAAGCAAAGGAATGGGAACATCAAAACGGGAGTCCTTGCGGGGGAGCACGTGAGCGGACACAATCATATATGCAACAAGAAAAGCAAACCGGTCAGGGCCGGGTTCTATATGATCACCAGAAGAAATAAAAAGCATGATAAAAATGAACAGTTATTCATAAATGATAAGGATGATAAACTGACCTTACAATTTAACTAAATGATGAAATGAAATATCATTTACATAAAATAAAGAAAAGTAAATAACCTTAATTTAAAACCTTTCCTCATTTATCAAATTTTCCATTTTCTTTTATATTTCTTAATAGGGATAAACCTATTTATTAACATCCATAGTTAATTATCTTACCATTTCATCTTTCCATTCCTTAATAGGAATATCATTAATATCAAGTGCTTTTTATGGAACATAAATCTCAATCCCGTGCTCTTTATGGAACGTATCCATGCTCTTTGTGGCATTTATCATACGCACTTTGTGGCGTTTAACAAACATCAAGTTCCACTTGATAAAAATATAGTTATATTCACATACATATAACGATTCTAAGATCGCCCGTCCGAGTTTCCCCACTGTGCGTGCCCCTAAATGACCATCATCTTCCGGGGCCTATCATAAGACAACCTGGGATCCTACAACGCAAGACTTCGGGAAGAGGCCATGTGCATGCTGGATAGTCAAGACCACACCTGGAATCTCTTACCCATCGCAGAAAAATATACAACAATAAACGCTCACATGGCCTAGGACTATATCCGCCCTGCATTCATTAGCCAGAAGGCTTCACTTGTGCGCGTGAACTTCCCTTATGATGGTATTTAGAGAGGTGTGTTTCATAAAAAAAAATCATTTACCATATCATGATTTAGTAAATTATAATTTACTTTGTTCCTTTTTCCAAATTTCATTTCTATTTTTCAATATCCATGAATTGGGTTCATTTTCATTCGAACCTACTACCATTAAATAATTTGGTTCATTTCATTTGAACCTATGAACTTTGAATAATTTAGTTCATTTTATGCGAACCTATCACCATCGAATATCATCATTAATATTCCTCAAATTACAAGTCCCGAATAAATCTCCAAAGGATCATTATGATTCCACAAGTACCCAAAGTTTACATAACTTCGATAAGCCCCTAATGTCTCCAAGCTTGGGCATACAAACTCCTAACTTCTAAAAACTCAATAAAAGAAGTAATGCCTTAACATTACTTTAAACCTTCGTGGAATACACCCCAGATGACCCCATTCTAGTCTAGGGTGGCGACCAAACTCAATTACAACTCTAGGACTCTAGGTTTACTTCTATCAAGAAGGTTCCTAGGTCCTAATCCTAAAAAAAATTTGGTTAAAATTAGAAAAGGAAAACAAAAAGGAAAAATACAGGGTTTCCGAATCGATTCGGCCTAGACGAACCGATTCGGATGACCCAGGCTTGCAAACTGTCTCTCAGTGAATCGATTCGGCCAAGCCGAATCGATTCGGTTCGTCAGAAATTCCCAGTTTTGGCTATGGAGTTTTAAACTCCAAATTCTCCCAAACTCTAAAACACCTAACCCAACCTCAATTACATCAATTTATACATTATAAATGTATATAGCTACCATTATCAACAACATTTATCATCCAAATCAACTTCTAAGGGTTTAATACCCATAAATCTAACAAAACCCTAAAATGTTAAACCATAACAATTCAATAACTATCAAAACTAATTATTCTCCTTAAATCACATAACTGTAAGTATATTACTTGCCTCAAGCTTGCCAAAATCAGATTTGATGAAGATGAGAGCAACAATCCAAGCTTGAATCTCCAAATCTCTCTCTTTCTCCCAAAGTTCTCTTCCTCTCTCTTTCTCTCTAAGGCTCAATTGTGTGTAATGGAAGAATAGAAATAGGATAGGGGACTTAAATGTGGCTTAAGTCTAAAAATCTCAACTTTAATGACTAATACACGATATAATAAATCGCAACTACACATGTAAGCTATAATCAGTCAAAAGTGCCCGAAATACCAAAATGCAATATGGCACTTATTTTGACTGTCTCGTACCTACCGGGACTAACTGCACTATCCAAATTATCATTTGGAAATTTTATAACTCCTTTTAAGTTCCGATTTCATTTTAAACTAAAATATCATTTTATATCTTATGACACTATAAATTACCACATGGATTTTATTACCTACTTACAAGGTAACTAAACAACAATTTAGTAAATATTAACTTTTTTCGTATTAAATTAATATTTACTCAACATCCATCATTTTACAATTAATTACTATATATAGTAAATAAATATAAAAATAGGCTATCAAACGTGAGGGTTATTACATACTCCCCCCCTTATGAGGGAATTTTGCCCCCAAAATTCAAGCGCACCTCGCAAGAAGAAATGCGGATACCTTTCCCGCATGCCATCCTCGCGATCCCATGTCGATTCCTCGACACTATGGTGATCACATTGCATCATAACTAAAGGTACTACCTGCGATCTCAATCGCCGCTCTCCACGCTCTAAAATAGCAACCGACTACATCTAATAAGAACCGTCAAGTTGCATCTACTTCGAAAGGAATGTGCCTAAAGGCACCATCATATCTCTTGTACTACTTTTACAGAGGAGATATGGAACACGTCATGAATTTACTGCAATTGTTTCGGTAAAGCAAGTTAATAGGCTATCGGACCCACCTTAACATTTATAGGAAAGGTACAACATAACGTGGCTCAAGTTTCCCCTTCTTCCCAAAACGCTTAATGCCCTTAATAGGCGACACTCACACCAACACTTGGTCCCCGACCTCCATCTACATATACCTTTTCCCAGCATCGCCATAGCTCTTTTGTCTATCTTGGTTATGCGAATGCGGTTTCGAATGAGCTTAATTTTCGAAGAAGTATCTTGGATCATTCTAGGTCCGAGAGACTTATCATCTCGCACCACTAACCAACAAGCGGGAGATCCACAAGGCCTCCCATACAAGGATTTTTAAAGCGCCATGTCGATAGTGAATCGATACAAATCATTATAAGCGAATTCAACTAGTGGGAGACACTGTTTCTGAATACTCTTGAAGTCAAGCTCGCACATAAGGAGTATATCCCCCAACATATGGTTTACCCTTTTGGTCTGGCCATCAATTTGAGGATGATAGGAAGTAATAAACTTCAATCCGATTCCCATGGCTTCTTAGAAACTTTCCAAAAGTGAGAAACAAAAATCCTGTTTCAGTCGAAAATTGAAATCAAAGGCACCCCACGCAATACAACAACCTCTCCATGCCCGGCCACTACTATTGACGGCGCATAACTTGACACATTATGTCGTTACCCGGGTGTAACGCAACCCTAGAATTGTAAGATTTCTCTATATCTGCCTTTCTTAAGTCCCCTTCATTCGGGACAAAATTCCCTTATAGAAATGCACCCCACCCTCAAATTCATTAGAGAAGGGTTCAGTTAACTAAATTAGCAGCTTGTATATGTGGTTTTAACCACCCTTGTCACTCCTACAACATCTTGCAACAAAAATGTTGCTCGCACGAAGGATTAAATTCTGCCCAGGAAGTAGCACTTCCCTTTCCTACACAGCGGTCACCCCCACGCTGAATTTTAATTCAAGCACGGGATAATACTTCTCACAAGTCTTAGCTTATGAGGCACATAAATATTAGGTCTATGCTCCAGTATTATTACCCCCAATCCTGGCAGAGGCTTGTCAATTGAATCCACCCTCGAGCTTAACAACATGGCTCAGGGGTGCGAGTCAATTCACTCTTTCCGTTACCTCTGTAACACTCTACTACGAGAGGCCTCATCTCTTTCGGCCTTAATTACCAAACTTCTCGAAATCCTTCCACTTCTCATTATTAGGGAACCAAATCCCTCTTAGAGTTAACACACAACTTATTCATGGTCAACTCCCAACAGCCCTCCTAAACTAATGTCACATACTAAAGTCCCTATGTCCAAACGATCCTAAAGTCTACCTACCTATACTATACCCTATCTAAGTCGTATACACCTAATACTAAGTATATCCCTAGTGCCCAAGACCTTTATCAACTCCCGACATTTTCTCAGTTTCGTGCGTGGGACGTCTCACCGAAGCGAAATCCAAACAAGGAACCCTCCCGTTACACTACTACCTCGCGTTGTCAGTCATCAAGGTATACAGGTATAAGACACATGTTCGGGACCGAAAAGATTCTACTTATATACATTACCATATAAATAATTGAAGACTTAACAAATCAAACAAATCCAAACTAAAGCCCTATAATTATATATCCCACAATATAGGTACCTTTTTAAATAGCCTTCTTATCAGGGCATAACCCGAAGTCTTAACTCGACTTCGCATCCTAGTCTCCCTCACATCGTTCAGAGGAGAGAACTGTATACAGTGCTTCTATTTCGCACTTTAATAGCCACTAATTACTCCTCTACGTGATTCTCGGCTAAACCTTTCCACCCATCTCTTAACTAACAAAAAAAAAAACTAAAATAAAATGAAATTAACTAACAGAAGAAAGAACAAAATCTCTCCACTTCCAACGTCGTTGAGGTTAACGCGTGGAGCGTCCCGCAAAAGCAGAATCCAAACAAGGAACCCCTCCTATACGCTACTAATCAACTTTGTCGATCGTGGAGATAAGACATACGAATCACATTATACCCGACCATGTTAAGGACGAGTAAATCGGCCTCAAAGCACAAAGTACCACAAGAAATCCCTATATGCTTAAAAACAAGGAAAATGTGCGAACCATCACTCGTAAAAAACTCAACGCTAGTAAAAATACTCTCAGCAGATCTTATCAAATCTGTAGTTTGAGAAGAGCTCATAAAACAAATGAGCACATAACACCCGCATCGAATAACACATAACTCAAGTACCTCCAAAATAAAAACTTACCCTTAATAACGGGATGAGCTAACGAAGCTGGAGGTAGTATAGCCTCCCAAATTTGATATACTCTCCCATACAGTAACCGTCCCTACTTCCTGGGAACAACCGGATCAGGTACCCGAGGTAGGAACTGAATGTATGGCTGCTGCGGAGTCCTAGGAAACTAACCCCTAACCCATCGAGGACACTCCATCTAAATGACCTGCCTCCCCACATAGGAAGCACCGTCCCTTCATATCCTCACGACCTCGACTCCTGTTATTTCTAAACTGGGTAATGCCTTGGCCCAAAGGGTCTTTACCTCCATGACCACCCCGACATACGTATTGCAAAGCACCATTAGTGTGCCTAATGTTATTGCCACTCGTAATAAACCCTCCAAAACGTTGTCTCTTAGACGGAATCCCTTTGTCGAGGGTCCCTCTTTTTATGCTTAGTACCCGAAGATTGGGATGAGGGAAATGCTCCTCCTCAAGTCCCATACCTTCCAGGCTTTCCTACTTGCCCCACGATAGTAGCTTTCTTGCTACTCGGTGTATATAACCGATGCTCATGGCAATGGAGCAATGCTGCATTCATAACTTCACCAAAAGTTTGTAAAGCTGGATTACCCAGCAATTGTTGCCGGATTCTCTAGTTTATACCTCACATAAACTTTGAGATCTTCCTATCTTCTGGAGTCACCTAATCCGGTACAAACCTCGCCAAGCCGGTAAACTCCTCTACATATTCCGCCACGGATCTCTCTCCTTGCACAACATCCTAGAATTTCTTTCTCATCTCCCTATAAGCTGCGGGAGGAACGTACTCACGATCAAACAAAATCCAGAACTCAGTGATCGTTATTGTGTCTCTCTGCTCTGGTGTGGTCATTATCTCCCACCAGTATAACGCAGATCCGACTAGCTTAGAAGTGGCAAGGACTTGTTTCTCTCCTCGCTACATTCTATCATTCGAAGGTGGCGTTGTCTTTTTTCTTTCCATTGATTGGCTTAGATAACATCCGTGCCTCCCTCGAATTCCGGGGACTCGCCCTTTAGAAAGGACTCTCTAACCCTTTCTCACGGAGTAAGTCCCGTAGGAGCTTGAACATCGTGAGCCCATTGTTGAGCCTGTGGCAAATTATTGGACCACTGCGGTCATGGCGGCGTTAACCGCTTGAGCTAATATGTTTGCTACATCCGTAGTGTTACGGTCCCTTGTGGTGACGGTGGAGAATCTACCTCCTCATCTACAACCCTATAACGTCTCGCTAGGCGACCTCTCTAGGCGGCATTCGAGATGAAGAAACAATAGAGTTAAAATACTACTTGAAACTAATTATCTTGCAGAAGATCATAAACATAGACAACTATACAGTCCTAACATTAGGCTCTATATCAAAGAAAGCTACGATAGAACGTGACGAATCCACAAAGATCCTAAAGACTCTAGAACCCGATGCTCTGATACCATCTGTGACAACCCGCGATCCCAGATAAGGGGTGGCCAGCCCGATACTCAAATGTAACAGGAATCATGGATGGATATCATCCTCAGCATCACAAAATATAAACTGAGTATACGGGAAAACCACCCAATAAATCAGAAAACGGGTTTCCAAAAAGTTTAGAAATTTAAAATGCAGTTAAGAAATTTAAATTTAACAACCCAATCTGATAAGCAAGTGGGATTCCAAAAGATGTATATGTAATATAACTAAGACGAAAGTATACAAAAGGACCGAATAGGCTGTCGGTCCACACCTACATAGAACACAGTACAACAGTTTAAATATCTTACATAATACATTCATTAATCAAATACAAAAGTTTGGGCCACACGCCCGAATATTAGACCCGATCATATCTAGAACACAAACATGAAAGCGTCTAATACAATATCCTGTAATAACCCGTAAAATCTTACAGCTCGTCGAAAGCAAAGGATTGGGAACATCAAAATGGGCGTCCTTGCGGGGGAGCACGTGAGCGGACACAATCATATATGCAACAAGGAAAGCAAACCGGTCAGGGTCGGGTTCTATATGATCACCAGAAGAAATAAAAAACATGATAAAAATGAACAGTTATACATAAATGATAAGGATGATAAACTTACCTTACAATTTAACTAAATGATGAAATGAAATATCATTTACATAAAAGAAAGAAAAGTAAATAACCTTAATTTAAAACCTTTCCTCATTTATCAAATTTTCCATTTTCTTTTATATTCCTTAATAGGGATAAAACCATTTATTAACATCCATAGTTAATTATCTTACCATTTCATCTTTCCATTCCTTAATAGGAATATGATTAATATCAAGTGCTCTTTATGGAACATAAATCTCAATCTCGTGCTCTTTATGGCACATATCCATGCTCTTTGTGACATTTATCATACGCTCTTTGTGGCGTTTAACAAACATCAAGTTCCACTTGATAAAAATATAGTTATATTCATATACATATAACGATTCTAAGACCGCCCATCCGGGTTTTCCCACTATGCGGGCCCCTAAATGACCATCATCTTCCAGGGCCAATCATAAGACAACCTGGGATCCTACAACGTAAGACGTCGGGAAGCGGCCATGTGCCTGCGGGATAGTCAAGACCACACCCGGAATCTCCTATCCATCGTAGAAAAATATACAACAATAAACGCTCACATGGCCTAGGACTATATCCGCCCTGCATTCATTAGCCAGGGGGCTTCACCTGTGCGCGCGAACTTCCCTTATGATGGTATTTAGAGAGGTGTGTTTCATAAAAAAAAATCATTTACCATATCATGATTTAGTAAATTATCATTTACTTTGTTCCTTTTTCCAAATTTAATTTTTATTTTTCAATATCCATGAATTGGGTTCATTTTCATTCGAACCTACTACCATTAAATAATTTGGTTCATTTCATTTGAACCTAATACCTTTGACTAATTTAGTTCATTTTATGCAAACCTATCACCATCGAATATCATCATTAATATTCCTCAAATTACAAGTCCCGACTAAATCTCCAAAGGATCATTATGATTCTACAAGTCCCCAAAGTTTACATAACTTCGATAAGCCCCTAATGTCTCCAAGCTTGGGCATACAAACTCCTAACTTCTAAAAACTCAATAAAAGAAGTAATGCCTTAACATTACTTTAAACCTCCCCGGAATACACCCCAGATGACCCCATTCTAGTCTAGGGTGGCGACCAAACTCAATTACAACTCTAGGATTCTAAGTTTACTTCAATCAAGAAGGTTCCTATGTCCTAATCCTAAAAAAAAATTTGGTTAAAATTAGAAAAGGAAAACAAAAAGGAAAAATACAGGGTTTCCGAATCGATTCGGACTAGCCGAATCGATTCGGTTAGGAAAAATGATTTTATGCATAATTGCCGAATCGATTCGGACGAGCCGAACCGATTCGGACGACCCAGGCTTGCAAATTGTATCTCAGCGAATCGATTCGGCCAAGCCGAATCGATTCGGTTCTGCAGAAATTCCTAGTTTTGGCTATGGAGTTTTAAACTCCAAATTCTCCCAAACTCAAAAACACCTAACCCAACCTCAATTACATCAATTTATACATTATAAATGTATATAGCTAGCATTATCAACAACATTTATCATCCAAATCAACTTCTAAGGGTTTAATACCCATAAATCTAACAAAACCCTAAAATGTTAAACCATAACAATTCAATAACTATCAAAACTACTTATTCTCCTTAAATCACATAATTGCAAGTAGATTACTTGCCTCAAGCTTGCCAAAATCAGATTTGATGAAGATGAGAGCAACAATCCAAGCTTGAATCTCCAAATCTCTCTCTTTCTCCCAAAATTCTCTTCCTCTCTCTTTCTCTCTAAGGCTCAATTGTGTGTAATGGAAGAATAGAGATATGATAGGGGACTTAAACGTGGCTTAAGTCTAAAAAGCTCAACTTTAATGACTAATACGCGATATAATAAATCGCAACTACACATTTAAGCTATAAACAGTTAAAAGTGGCTGAAATACCAAAATGCAATATGGTACTTATTTTGAATGTCTCGTACCTACCGGGACTGACTGCACTATCCAAATTATCATTTGGAAATTTTATAACTCCTTTTAAGTTCCGGTTTCATTTTAACCTAAAATGTCATTTTATATCTTATGACACTATAAATTACCACATGGATATTATTACCTACTTACAAGGTAACTAAACAACAATTTAGTAAATATTAACCTTTTTCATATTAAATTAATATTTATTCAACATCCATCATTTTACAATTAATTACTATATATAGTAAATAAATATAAAAATAGGCTATCAAACGTGAGGGTTATTACAACCAGAGCCCATAACAAAGTGACCCTCCAGTTACTGGGTAAAATTTGGTCAATAGCAATGCTCTTTGGTGATGTCATGTGAATCATGCATGATTCTCTTATTAGTATCTTATGATGAGAATGCCTTTCTTGATTATGCCAAACAAGGAGCAAAGTACAAGTACCAAAGGTATACCAAGTATGGATGGGTGATGCGCGCAACATGTGGATATATATGATCCTAGGTGCACGTGGTGCGACGTGTACATGGAGAATTTTCTACAAGTGCGTGAACATAAGCATAAGCATGGGATACACATGGAAAAGGGGTACATGAAGATATATAGGAAACATAAATAAATATAACATCTATATAAATAGAGTCAAGCCCTCAAAATATATATATTCCCAGCAGAGTCGCCACTGTGGACATCCCCGATCCTTGTCGTGCGGGCGGGCGCGCGAAGGAAGGATCCTCGGGTCCTGCGCATCCCTCTCGGGAGCGCTTCGGCCGACGTCGTTTGAGATGAGGTGTAAAAATGTAAAGAGATTTAGATTCGCCAGTCTATTTTACTTAAAACAAATAAAAGAAAAAGGGGAAGCCATCCCGAAGGATGGAATCCGAAGACATAATGGTGCATGCGAAACAAAAATGATTTGAGAAGGGTTCGGAGGCTAAGTTACGAAATGGGAAGGTGTTAGGCACCCATTCCGCCCTTTCGATCTCTTATAGATATTTGCTATTTTCCTTTATTTTCCCCGTGATATGTGTGCATGTGTATATATATATATAGTGGAGATAGGAATCCTTGACTTGTATCATGGAAGAGATAAAGCGAGTCATCCGTAGGAAGGCATAAGAATAATATTTGAAAAATAAGATTTACGCGATTACCCATACGCTGATCGTTATAATGGAACGATAACGCATATGGAGTAATACGTCACTTAGATCAAGTATATAAAATATAAGAAGATTGGATTTATAGAAGGTAAAAAATGAGAGAAAAGTGAGAAAAAGGACTCGAGTCTCGGGTTTTACCCCGAGACGCCTAGGTAGCCTATAAAGGCATCACAGTCCATGTAGTTCGCATACAACGAGGGGTGGGGTTTATCACATAAATCCAAATGGGGGATCTCTTATTTGTGAGTGTGTGTGTGTAGAAAATGTGTTTTAGTTGTGAGAAAAGTGTGAGAGAAGTAAGAGAATCCCTATTTGAAATTTATGAGCAAACCCTCTTTTTCTTATTTTTTGGGTTTTATTTATATGAAAATAGGAGATATGCAATAATACTAAATAAAAAGTATATTAGGATGTGTTAGATGAGATAATAAAAGTGCTAAGTAATAAAATAAGTTATTACGAATTTAAGAGAATTTGGAGAGAAAGTTGAGAAAATTGGACCTTCTTGAAGATCTTGAGCTTGATCTTGAATGTTGGAGAGCAGCCCTTGCACTTGGATGATGATGGAGAGTGTCTAATTCACCAAGTTTGCTGAAAAGGGTGATGAAAAGTGGAAGTTAAGAAGGGATATGGATGTTGAAATCGCGCTGCCTTCGAGAGAGGTTTTTGGAATTTGCTGAGAGCGATTTGTGTCAGATCTAGCTCCCTTTGAAAATAAGGTGAAGGCCTCCTTTTATAGGCCCGGGTCACTGCCGATCAGCATAGACCTGGTCCTGCCTATTGGCACCTGTTGATAGGTAGGGTTTGGGACCTGCCATTTGGTAGTGTGTTTCAGGCCTTTTCGAAAAATTGGCTGTCGAGGGAAAACCGTTGGTCAGAATCTCGCATAGGGTAGACCGTTGGAAAGGTAATTTAGAGACCTTTGAAAGTCCTTTAGACTGCTCCCGGGTTCGAGAGTTGACTTTGGGTCAAATATGGCTCGGAAGCGTTTGTCGGTTCATTGGACGTGGAATCGTTCGGACGCAAATGGATCGTTTGTCCACATGGTAAGTCCGAATCATGCACGGGGCAGACCGTTGGAAAGGTTAGGAGATGTACTTCAACATTCCAAAGAGTTTAACCCGGTTTGGGGTGTTGACTTTGGTGAATCGGGCCCTGGAAGCATTTGGTGATCTCTCGCAGTCAAACGGATCGTTCGTCTGCATGGTAAGTCAGAATCGTACATGGAGTGGACCATTAGAAAGGGGTTTCAGTGCCCTTCGAAGATTCATTCAGCCTTAGTCGAGCTGAAGAGTTTGAATTTTTGGTCAAACGGAGCCTGGGGGTGCCCGATGGCTTCTAGGTTAGTACTCGGGGTATGACCTGGGTTTGTAGTGATGAGGGGAGGTACTAGGGACCCGAGGAGAGTTAGGGAGTAACAGAATGGGGACTATACACAAGGCTTAGGAGGTGTTCTTGAAGAATTGGACCCAGATCTTGCATCCTAATCATCTAAGGAGTACGGAATTGAAGAGAGAACCATCAATCTATCATCAACACCACTAAATCAGACCTATCCTGTTACGGCAAGTTGTTTGTTGCAAATTAATATGAAGTTATAATACCCATGTGACTAGGGTTTGAATAATATTGTTTGTTTGGAAGAAAAACCTATGTTTATACATCTTTGGGTAGGATATATCATGTAGATGGAATGTAAATCGGTAGAGGAAAAGTTATCTGATATTTTTAGCAATTTATACAAATTTAAGTCTGGGTTTCATACGAGTATTAATGGAGAATATTGAATGAGGATTTTTTGAATTAATCCATGATTAATCGGTAATTTTAATGTTTCGATGACTGATTTACATTAGAAATTACCCTCACACATGTAAAAATGGTTAGGAGCATATGGCCATGAATTTGATGAAGTAGCATGAGAATTATGTTGTGTAAAAATGGTGAAAATTGGGTAAAAACGCATGAAGAAGAACAAGTGCAAAAACTGCACAGAATCGAATCGATTCGGCCTAGGGCGAATCGATTCGGTTACCCAGAAAACTAAAAATTTCTTCTTTTTGCCTTAAATCCCTAAATCGTTGTTGTGAGATTTTTGAGGACTTTGGTAAAGTTATATTGAGGGACTGATATGTTATAGTAGGCTTATGTTAGGGGTATGGTTTAGTCTTATTGAGAGGATTAAGATGAGAACGAGATTGGGTTAAACATAATCGTAATTAATCTGAGAGACAAATAAAGAATGAATGTATAGTCTAGTAGGGTAAGTTAAACATAACTACAGAAATTTATAAAGGGGTAACTAGTACACTTAGAGTTCATTGAATTATCTAATTTATACGATAGTGAGATAAATAGTAAAATAAAATGTACGGTAAGTATTAGAGAGAAATATACTACGTACTAATGTGAATTATTGGGTTATGTGAATACCTATTGATAGATAGTAATACATAGGTCATATGAATAACTATAGTATACGAAATAAATAATAGTGATCGAGGTAGGATTCCGAGCCAATATAGATGACTAGTATTGGTGATCGAGGCATGATTCCGAGCCAATATAGATATGATTAATAACTGTGATCGAGGTATAATTTCGAGCCAATATAATCAATAACTACTGGTGTTCGAGGTATGATTCCGAGCCAGGCTATATAAATCACTATTGGTGATCGACGTAGGATTTCGAGTCAATATTCCCTAACGTGTGATACGGGGATGTGATTATAAAGTATGCAATTATAGTATGTATTGCGGGTGAAATATATACTTTGTGTTTTTTTCTACTTATGAGTAATAGTAGACTGGCAGATGTTACATATAGATATATATCTGAAAAGTAAATTAAGTAGAGAAACTTAATTAATGGAGTAAAGATAGATTATGAATATCTGAGAATATAAATTAAGTAGTGAGACTTAATTATAAAGATTGAAATATAACATATGTCAAATATTACATGAAAAAATAGTTAACATATGAGTGATGTTAATGAATTAATGTACTATATGGGTGGTACGAGAACTTAGACGTGTAGGCAAGTTCAGTGGAATACTTTAGTCTAGTTAGCTTGGGTAGTATAGCTAAGTGGGCTAAGTATAGAACGTTAGGTGTGCACTATAAACAAGAGGTGAGGAAACTCAAGAGAGTGTACTTGAACCTAACATGTGTAACCAATAACCAAATTTTATTGTAATAAATGCTTGCTAAATATTTTCAAAACGTTTTAGATGTCCAACCACAGGGACACCAGGCTTGAAGACTCCATTCCAGGGACTCGGAGTTGTATCACTGTGGATGTTGACAGAATTTGGGTAGACGATTCTCCCTTTCAGATCTAGTGTAGGATCTCATTTTATATTCTATGTATGGACATGTTTTTCGTTGACAGTTTTTCAGCCTTTCAGTTCTTTTGTTATTAGGGAGTATTTGGTTTTGGATTTTAGCCGATGGTTTATTCGTCAAAACCTTTATTCAGTTTTTTTATTGTGATGGTTAAACTGTAGTATCTTATGAATGTTTAATTTAGTTTTCCTCTTTGTTCATTTATCTGTTTTAAAAAAAGATAAAATTTGACACCGGTCTAATTTCACTTAGATGGTTAATAATTTAAAAGTTTTCGACAGTGATGCTAAGAATGAACCATATGAGAAACCTATTTTAATTTAATAAAGTCCTGATCAAATGATGTTTTATTATGCGGGTGTGACATATGGTATCAGATCATCAGGTTCTAGTGTCCATAGGATCTGTACGGCTTACTACTATTTTAACTTATCGTTGTTTTGATTTAGATCCCTATTGTTAGGACTGTTGTTATATCCTTGCGTGCATGAGATATCATGCATCTGATATTAGATTTTGTATAAATCGTGTACTTATAAAATTTAATTCTATTTCAGTTTGCCTTCGAGAAGAGAACGAGCCGAGAGGGCATCAACTAGAGATGAGGTTTTGGAGGACCCTCAAGAGCTGTAGGTACCGCCACCAGAGATTATTTCTTCTACTCAGGTGGCAGTGATAGTGGCTCGGGTAGTAGAAAAAACTATGAGGATCATGGAAACTCACTTCCCTCATCCTTAGGCACAACAGCCAGTGGTGCCAACGATTGAGGCCAGACAGGACCATCTTCTTGGCAGTGAGTCTGGGAGACCTTCCAGAAGGGCTACCCACCTGAGTTCCAGGGCAGTATGGCAGCATGCCAATGAAAGAAGAACATTCAATGCCATTTGTGCATGCTTGAGTGTAGCGAAGTCCAGAAATATATGATAACTACCTTCAGACTTTCGAGAGAATCTCTACAATGGTGGGAGTTGGTGACCACCGCTGAGGAGAGGAACTTGATGACGATTTTTGAGTTTTGGGTGCGATTTTATCGTAAGTACTTCCTGCCTGCAATCGAGTCAGAGATGAGAAATAATTTTGGGGAAGTAGTACAAGGTGACCGTTCAGTGGCGGACTATGAGGAGGAGTTCACCCGCCTGGATAAATATATGCTAGATGAGGTGAGCAAAGAAGAGAGGAAGAAAGCTAAGTTTATGGATGGGTTGTCCTGAAGGATCAGGAAACCTTTGATTGGTAACCTTGCATGGATGACTTACACTGACGTCGTCAATGTCGCACTGGTGCATTGTTAGGATAATCATTTCCATGAGAAGGGGAGCAAGAGAGGTGAGCCTAGCTAGCAGGGCAAGGCTAGGGGGAGCAGTGGTAGTGGGGCACCACCCCAGAAGTAGAAAATAACGAGTCAGAAGGGGAAGGATTCCTGATAGGGGAACTTTGCCAAGAGGTTTAGATCCGGAGGTTACCGATATGATGGGGGATTTAGGCAGGACCATCAGGGTCCCCAGCAGCAGCAGGTTCCTTAGGGTCATCGAGGCTAAGGGAACTAAGGGGAGGCCAGCAGGGCCAAGGCCATTAGGGCCAACGTCAGGGCCAGGGTTAGAGACAGTTTTAGGGTCAGTGTTTCACTTGTGGACAATATGGTCATAAGAGTAGAGCTTTTCCACAGCGAGATAGGGCACAATATGAGGGGTGCCCAACAAGGGCAGCAGGCTCCGATAACTCCAGAACCAACATCGACCCCACAATAGCAGCAGGGTCAGATGCATTATGGGCGTGTACACAATATCCGGGATATAGCGATGCCTCCGGCACCACATGCGTCACCTACAGTAGAGGGTATATTTCCTATTCACGAGCTTGTGGTAGGATTCTGTTTAATACTAGGGAATCACATTATTTTATTAAGACTATATTTGCATAAGTCTCTAGTTTATTAGAGACAGTAAAAAATTCTCTTAAGTGTTTCGAGTCACCGATGGGTAGTGGTTCGCTGATACATTCGATCTCTAGAGGAGTCGATATTTTGATTGGGAGACTGAGTCTAGTGACAGACCTCCTAGTGTTAGACATGGAGGGGTACAACGTGATTTTAAGCATGGATTGGTTGGCAAATTATCAAGAAATAGTAGATTGTTATGAGAGGACTCTAGTGTTATCCATCCCATGGCAGGAGATGTTCCTAGTTAGCTACCTTCCCGTTCAAAATTAAACCATATTTTTCATGTTAGATTCTTAAAGCGTAACTATGAAGACAACTCAAACCCTAACCGATAAGGTCGGGTTAGGGTGCCATAGATAATAAGGAAGTAATATCCCGAGGTTGCTGAAAGGATTCTGGACCACCACACGAAGGAAGCAAGTAGGAAGAATAGAAGAAATTTATATCTTGTAAAGTGGAAAGAGAAAGCAACCGAGGAAGTTACCTAGGAAAAGGATACGATGTTGTGACAATTTGAGAATGTGATTATTCGTTACTTAGAATTTGTTTTGATAAGTACGTCGTCAATTCGAGTGGGGGAGGGTTTTTCACACCCCAAACTTATTTGAGTTTTTGGATACGAAAACAAACTTGCCTTAGTTGCACTTTGCTAAGGTAAGTGAGATGGAAAGAAGTGATTGGAGCAAAACAAAGTCAGGTTGGATGTTTATGTAGCTTGCGAACATTTAGGAGATGATGTCAACTGATACCACTTTGGATTTTTTGTTAAGAACATATATAAGGAGGGGGTCCTATGAGGCGGAATTGTCACTTCATCCATAGGTGTTCCTAGGCTTATGGCTTATTTGTGGGATATGTGGGATCTTCCTAAGACCAACGTGGGATTGGTAGTGCATGGATATTGCGTCGTGATAGGGGAAATTCTCCTGAATCATACCCGTGTTTGATCAGGTTGTTATTTACGTGGGTAAAGCTTGCTGGAATCAAGGTGATGGTGTCCTGAAATGTGGGAATAGCTGTTGGTTGCATTCAGGTATTATTTGGGCTTATCTTAAAGCTATTTTGGGTAGTTTTGGGAGCAGTTACATGGGTGAACAGGTGGCTAAACGGGTTTGCTCGAGTTTGGAAGGAGAAAATGCTGATAACCACCTCATAACTTCTCAAAGACACTTGTTTAGATGGAAATACAATAGTTATTAGAGCAGTTCTCAAGGCAAATGCTGATAGCTTAAATTTTAGACACATGTACCTAGCAGATGGGGTTGTCAACTTCATGTTTCCTTGTATTTAAGCCTTGTAATTTGATAATCTAGGCATTGAGAGAGACCTAGACGATTTTGTAAAGGTTCCTTATATTTTGTGAGTAATAAAATATCGGGTTGGAAATTTTTTCCTATAAATATTGTGTTGCCTTAATTGTTGTGATTGTGTGCATTGGTGTTCGTATTATTGCTGGTTTACTTGGTTGTAAACGCATCGTAGGTGTGGGAATTCTGAAAAAAAATTATGAATTTGTAACTCACTCACAACTCCGTATGGATGAGCATGCTACCCCATTGCATCTATTTTATCTTTCCTACAAGACAAAATATAGCGGGATAAGGACAAAAGAAAATTCGAAAGACGTTTGGAGATAAGAAATTCCCACTTGTTTCTTAGAAGAAAAAAACAGTTGAAAACAGGAGGTCTATTACAAACTTACTCGGCCTATAAAATCAAGGACGAGTAAATACAAGTAAATAATATATATATATATATATATATATATATATATATATATATATATATATATATATATATATATATATATATATATATATATATATCATGTAGAAAAAGGACAAAACCACAATCATATTTGGCACTCTTGAGTGACCATAACACTTAATTCAGCCGCTATATTATGTGACTATAGATAAAGGAAAAGACGAATAAGATCATGGAAGACCCAAATTTTGCAAAAGATATACAAAAGTGACACGAGAAATAATATACCTGAGATTCTCTAGCATATAGAGAACTCACATTAGGAGGCGTTGCAGCTACTCCAACCTGATAACAAAGAAACATGTTGAAACAAGCAAGAAATATTCACAAAGTATATGCCAAAAGATAGCAATTGTATCCCTAAAGGAAAATGGACACTCGTGTTAGATGGAATTTCAACCTAACAACAAAGAAATAGTTGAAACAAATGAGAAATATTTGCAAAGTACAAACAAAAGAAAAAGAAATTTATGCGTAAGTTAGTATCCGACGTTCCAAAAAAGAGGAGCACTAGAACTTGCAGAGGTCCTCACCTAATAACACGGACATATGTTGAGACATATGAGCAAAAGTTGCGAAAAAGTGCAAAGAAAAGAAATTGCATAAAATTAAATGCCTGATAGACTAGAGAAAGTGGTGCCACCTTAAGATATATAGCGACAACGACAATTTTAGTCTTCTCACCAAATAATAATTTGAGTTGCACGAGTAATAAATATAAATTATACGCAAAGAATATTAAATACATGGGTCTCCAAAGAATGAGAAAGGCTATATGCCAATGTGGTTGAAACATTGACCGATAAATAACAAAATGAGTAAGGCTTCTATAAACAAGCAAAGGCAATGTTTTTTTTTATAATGAATAATTAAAGGAAACAAACAAAAGGTATATGCTCTGACAAAGTAGGAAGAGATCTTGATCATGTCTCTCATGGTACTCACGAACCGCTTGATGTTATGCGTAAGTAGTCGAGCCAGCGGAAGATCTAGAATTATAGTCTAACTAGGGCCAAATTCATTCAATTTTTTTTTACCAATACTAATAAATAACCAAGCATAAAAAACAGCTGCTAAAACATAAATATTTAATATGCCAAAATTTCATATCAATTAATCCATACATAACCAGAATTTGGCAATATAAAGAGAATGTTTACAATATTCCCCTATATGGATTCATATTCTAAAAATATTGAATGATATCTTCCGTATCAATATTTTTGAAAATATTATGTTCAATGTATGCCACCAAGCAATCATTTGTAAAATCATCTCCCATTCGGTTAAGTAATGTACTCTTAACGATTTTCATTGTGGAGAATGCTCTTTTCATGCTTGCAGTTGCAACTAGCAATGTCAAGGCAAGTTTTATAAGCAAATACACTAATGGAAATAAACGATCCCTTTGTGTTTCAACCACTTTTGAGAAAGAGCACCAATCCCTTTCAAATCTTTGAATTCTGCATTATCATGCACACTATACATATAATTTTTGAGTTGTTCCCCAATGACTATGAGTTTAATCGGATCAAAATCATTCGGATAAAAGTTCGCAAATCGAACTAATCTCGATGCATCTAATTTGGAGAAGTTCATACTTGGATTAAGACATGACATACATAAAAGTAACTTTGTATTCACCTCATTAAACCGATGGTTCAACTCCTGAAGTTTCATATCTATCACCGAATAGAACAATTCAACATGATAGTGATGAAGATTTGTCCTCTCTTCGGCATTTCGACATGATCTTCCACCGGTCACAAAACAATCTTCCATATTTATGATTATAATGTCATGTGTATTACAAAACGAAGAGACTACTTTCAACAATGTATCCCATACATGCTCCCTCATTTTATGTAAGTGCATCTGAGTTATTCTAACAAGACCCATTGCATTCACAATATCTTGATCCCTCCATTATAATGATTGTGAGAAGTCATTGGTAATCCTTAAAATTGCTTTCATTAACTTTAATTTGAAAGAAAAATCAAAGCACTTCAAATTGTAAATCATATCATATGCTTCTATTCTCTAAGTACTTACATCACCATCATGTTTAACCACCTCAAGTACACCAATCACAATAAATAACAAATGATCTAAACTCAAAAGTGTACCATAATGTGATCCCTACCTTATGTCCCCTGACCATGTAAATGCTTCTTCTTGGTTTAAACCATGACCCATCTTCGATCGCCATTGTATATTCCTTCAAGTATATCATCACACTGTTTCGTCCGAAATATATCTCTACGCTTGTAAGATGCTCCAACAACATTAGAAAAAATTGAAATGTTGAGAACAAAAGAACCAATTGCGTTATGAGTTGCCTGCTACCAATGATAACTGTAGCTGATAAGCAAAATAATGAACGTAGTAAGCTGACTTATTTTCCCTTAGAATCAAACTCTCCAGCCCATTGAACTCTGCTTGCATGTTGCTCGCCCCATCGTAGCCTTGCCCATGAATACTTCACATACTTAATGCATGTTTAAAGAGAAGTGACTCAAGGCATGCCTTAAGTGTTAAAGATGTAGTGTCAAGAACATGTACAATGCCAAGAAAACGTTCAACCACATAGCATTTTTTGTTTACATAACGTAAAGTCACATCTATTTTGTCCTTCACATAGATGTCACGGGACTCATCAACTAGTATAGAGAATACATCATCTCTAATATCTTGAATTATGACTTTGGTGGTCAAAGCGGGGGTAGCATTAATGATATTTTTTTGAATTGATGGCGCAGCCATTTGTTGGTTATCGGTGGAATTTTTCAAGACAACTTTGTTGATAACTTCATTTTTCTCTGCAAGGAACTGGAACAATTGCAAAAATTTACCCTGATTATATGACCCCATAGATTCATCATGCTCTCGCATCGCATCGCCAAACCTTGGCATAGTAATTACTTGAGGCAATTCAACGATGCAGTCAGACGAATACGATAATCAACTCTTATCTTATCGAAATGGTTAAACAAAGGCATTTCGATGTGTTGATCTTGTTTCATCAAGTAATCACAAGCATTCATGCATTTGTTATGAATATTTGAGTGGGGACCACCATGATCTCTAAATGTTTTTTTCTTTTTCCAATTTGAAAAGCCTCCGCTAACAAATACCCCCCCCTGTATTTGGTCAGAACAAATAGCAAAATAAACAAAACGTAGCCTCCTTCACCACATTATACTATAACCATCTCCCCAAATCTTCAAAATATGACGGAATAAATCTACGTCTATCATTTCCAATTTTTATCCATGGGAAATTATGATTTTATGGTTGGCAAGGGCCCCTAGTACGGTATGCTCGACGAACTAACTCCATTTTTTTAGAATCACCATATTCTGATATAGATTTTCTCAAATCGGGATCCGATGGTAGTTCATCTAAATTGACTCCAATATTAGGTGAGTGTTTGGAGTTGAACTTCTTGATAGAGAAGATTATGGGACCCCGTATTGGGAGATGATTGAATCTCAGCTTCGGATAGGGTTTGTGTGTTGTCTCCTCTTTTTTCATTTAAAAAATATCTCCATGACTTCCTATTTTTAAAACAATTTCAAAATAGTTTTACACACAAATTTATACATGACTTATGGGAATACATTATACATAAAAAAATAGTAACTGACATATCATTTTTTACATATATAAAAAAGATCACATATATATAAAAAATACCACATATATAAAATAGGTATTTTATTTTATAATACCAAAATATACCACATATATAAAGCAAGAGTTATTATAAACTTAAAATAGGTATTTTTTTTAAAATAGCTAAATTAAATCTTAATCTGAAGACATTTGTAAAAATACCTAAATCTTACAAATACCTAAATATGCACATATAAAAAAACCACATATAAAAATAATACATGATGTGTGAGTGTGAGAGAAGAGAAGAGAAGTGAGATGAGCAGGGGGCTCTCGACTGCATGCAGCAGCAAGGCCTGTCAAAGGGAGGGGTCCGGTCCGGTCCGATGAGCTGATCGGAGGGAGGGCAGCGATGGGAGCAAGCAGGGGCTGTGAGTGAAGAGAAGTCAGAATATGAAATAGGTTAGAAACAAAAAGGTTGGTCTCGATTGGGTATAATACGTTTGCTATTTTTTTGCATTAATTACACACTTACCCTCATCTTTGTAAATAATAGGAGGTAACTTTGAATTTTTACAAAAAAAAATCCTATTTTTTTAAAATTTTTTAAACATGTACGGCCGCCCTGTTTGTCCTTATATTTGTCCGCCCCTGAGTCGAGCATCTATCTATTGGACTGAAGGCCTATTGCCTCTAGGTTTCCTAACCCTGGGGATAGAGATCCTAATAGAGGCATTTCACCTATAAGAAATTATCGTAGTTGGCAGATAAATACCAATAGAGAAAAGGGGCTTGCTCGCTAAGCACAAACAACCATGAAAGCCTCCCCACCAGAAGAAATTTGTCAATGAAAATTAATGTTACTTAACGCAATGTGGTGGTAAATAAAAAAGTGAGAAAATGCTAACAAACAGGTGAACAAACATACTACTGTGGTGGGGGTAGATGTATTGATTGTCATTCGTACGATAAGGATACTCATAGTAGTCAATATATCACGAGTTCCATAATTAATACAAAATAGAAATTCTTCAAAGAAGAAAGTTACGAAAAGTAAAACTACATGACAAGTAGGCATATGGGACGAATGAATCTCAGAGCGAGTAGTTCCTATTGGATCAACCAGGTGGGTCGAAAAAATGATTAAAGGTTATGAAGGAAAATTATAAATGATAGTCAATCAAAGTAAAAACACTTACTCAACATTTTAGTAAAAAAATGGTAAGTAAACTCACCTCACGATCAAGGGTCAATGAGGTAGCAAGCATGCAATTCCTTTCTCAATGAAATTGAGTGTGAATAGGTGGGAGATTTTCTTTCTTGAATAAAGGGGACGTTATTACCCCATGAATGGTGTTCATTATAGCAGAAGCAACCAATCAAGAATAACATGAAATTGATTTAAGTCAACAATTCACGAGCAATGTAAAATATCAAGATCAATAAAAAATAACTTACTACGCCATGGAGAGGAACTTACCATACGACAAAAGCCCAATTATTAGGTCTAGTGAACCTAGGAGAAGGGACCATTATCTCTTCCCGGTGATAGGTGAGTTGTCTCCAATATCAACCACCACTTCCTCATGAACTAGTATAAAAAATGAAGTGTCAGAAAAGTGACCTTCAACCATTACGAGCGACCCAATTTCATTTGAAGATAATAAATGGTAATAATAGGCAACGCTATTTACATAATCAACATGTTCTTCTTCATAGTAGTACGATTCCAAAAGGGCATTTACAAGCATTTTTATCCTTGGACAAGTCAACCATGATCAAATTGGTGTCAGGATCAACTTTACAAGAATTTTTATCCTCAACTCTTACCCATTCACAGTAAAATACAACCTCTTTGAAGTTTACATAGTCCAATTCAAATATATTTCTAATGTCACCATAGTAAGTCATTTCAACTTCAACGAGATTTTTATGTTTCGCACTCACTCGAAAAAAATAAGAGCCGTGTATGAAATTCTCGAGTTCTGTACATTTATATTTTCCTCATACACCCTTGCACCGAGTACGTAACCGTTCAATCGATACTTTTTGTACTCTTGTGCCATGAATAAGGGTCAAGTGGCTAGACGAGAAAGCCTTGATGTCACATCACCCGTCTTTAAGAGATGATAATATAGATAAATTAATTAGGTTAGTTGTGAAGCTTTATTGTAATGTGACATTTAATAATAGTCTAAATTAATTATAATTATCTCGTATGACAACCACACCCTAAACTCGTTGTATGATTGTGCCATTATTTTTTGTCTTTTATTGTTCTCACAGGCATCACATTTTCTGCATAGATCGTGACGAAAGTATTACAAAATTAATCATGTAAAAATTAAAATAATTTAAAAGTTAAAATAATTCAAACTTACTTTTTCCATTGTTCGACATCTTCATTTGTGTCAAGAAGATAACGAGCTACTTGTTCATGTTGCAAACTCGTTAATTTCACTCGTTTGCCCATCACATGGCCACCCTCATCGATGAACTCATCATTGTCATCCACGCTGGTTGAGTTAGGCATATATTCCTGAGTATAGATTGATGACTCCACGGTGATTTATTCCTCTGTAATTGATCCTTCAATATATCATGTATTATTGATGCAATCTTTGAAAACTTTCATTAATATTTCAAAAGGATACATCCACCAATATCTTACTGGACCGCAAAGAAGTGTCTCTTCTCATAGGTGTACCAATAAGTGAACACTTATGTTAAAGAAAGATGGGGGAAAGTACTTCTCTAAAACACAAACTGCTTTGTTCATCGCCAATTTTGCGGCTACTATATGATATCGATTGACTACCTTCTCACATAAAAGTGAGAAGCAGATACTAATTTGCATAATGGCCCTCCGCAAATCCTTGTACTTGGAGAAACAGTGCTTAAGCAATATAGGAAATAATTGCATGATCACATGATAATCGTGGGACTTACACTTATGTAAATCATGGGTAGCAAAATTCACAATCCTTTACAAGTTGGACGGAAAATTAGATAGAACTTTCAAATTATATATTGTGTCTAAAATCACATTCTTTTCCTCACTCGTTAAAGTAAACGCACCAGGGGGAATTATTTTTCGTCCCCCGCTATCTTCTTCCAAACATAGTTATGGCTTGAGTTTCAACGCTTTAAGGTCTATTTGTGCATTTTCTCCATCCTTATAATGACTCCCCCAAGGCATGTGCCCACGATATGTTCATCGGTGTTCTTCTCTATGTGCATCACATCTAATACATGCCGCATCGGGTTATTCTTCTAATAAGGCAAGTCAAATAAAATTGACCTCCTAAACCATGCCTTTCTTGTCTCAGTTTCATTCCCAGTTGGGGTCTTCTTATGATTGACATTCTTAAATTTAGTGTTCTTACTTGGAATATTAGGTCCACAATCAGAAGATTTACTTTCAATTTCTGATCCTGAAAGTATTCTCGGTCGTATCCTATGTTCAACCTGACCCGGTAAAAAATTAAAACCTTTATCAAATCTAAAATTGTGAGGGGGGGGGGGGTAAAAACCTCCTATGGCAATGGTATACATATTTTGATCGAGCGACGAGATGAAGAGATTCAGTCCCTTCTTCAAAAATTAGACACCCTAAATAGCCATGTACTTCACAACCGGATAATGTCCCATAAGCTATAAAATCATGAATTACCCACATCAACATAGCTTTCAGCGTAAACTCTTCTTTTATACAAGAGTTAAATTCTTTCACACCCTCTTCCCATAACTCATTTAATTCTTCTAAAAGGAGTCAGGTAGACATCGATGTTCACACTTGGTTCCTTTAGCCTAGGGATCAACAAAGACAACATCGAAAATTTAGGTCTCATACACTGTGAATAAGGGACATTTAGTGGGGATAGGATCACTAGCCATACACTTTGATTAGCACTTAGATTTCTAAATGGATTGAAATCATCTGTTGTTCTTTTCAAACAAATGTTACGCTGTTCCCGAGCAAAATCGGGATACTCAAAACTCACCCTCTTCCAAACTGTAGAATCAATAGGATGGCGCATGAGATTTTCCCCTTCTTTTTCCCTAGCATTCCAAGTCACTGCCTCCTCTATCAATGGTACTGTGAAAAAATGATTCAATCTAGGCCCAACTGGAAAAGATTTGAACACTTTTTGAGGCACTTTTTAGTTTGTGCCTTCTTTGCCAATAGATTTTACATATCTAGGTTCATCGCATACCGAACACCGATCAAGATTTTCATACTCCTTTCGGTATAGTATGTAGTCATACACACAAGCATGAATTGATTTATACTTCATTCCCAAACCTTTCAAACTATTTTTTATAGTAAGATAGCAGCTTGGAAGCGTATTCTTCTTGGGTAGCAAGCCCTTCACCCAATTTAAAATTTATGTCACGCTGGTGCCAGACAAGCCATATTGAATCTTCAAATTATGCAAACTAACCATGGAGTGTCAAGTTGTTTGATCTTTCTCACAACCAGAGTATAAAGATTGACTTGTCTTAAATTTTAAACTTTAGTAGTCATCGTCAAGGTTTATCCCGATATCTTTATGAGTGCCTGCACCTTGTACATCGTCAGTGACTTGATTCTCTTCCACTTTATGAAATCCATATGCGTCATCAACTAAATTGTCTAGAATATTATGATCTACATTGTCATCCTCCCCATGAACATCTATCCTACTTGTTAAAGGTTATTGGGAAGGTTTCTCGAGGACAAAAGGAACTTTCAATCCCCCGTGAAAAATCCATCTTCGATAATAATCTTTCATACCCCATCTTAACAAATGTAGTTCAACTGTTTTCCACTCAAACACCTTACCATTATTACACCTAGAACACGAACACGAAAACTCTTCATTATCATGGCATATCTTTGCGTATTTCATAAATTAATTAGCACCTCTGCGAAACACATCCCCTAATTTATTTATCTCACCGTCCACTCTTTGTATGTAGGATATCCCATCACACCTACTACAAACAATCACGTATTGTGGGTAAAATATCATAAACAAAATTGTGAATATTTAGTTCCCATTAGTATAAACACCTATTGAATGCGTACGCATAACAACTAGAAGGCTAGGTTCGATGGGTAAATTTATTCGTGCATTCAAATTCAAATTCAAATTCAAATTTAATTTGAAATTGAAATTAAAATTCAATTTATAATATTAATTCCTATTTCAAAATTTTAAAATCTATATGTCTTATTTATATTCGATTTTTAAATTTCAAATTCAAAATCAAATTTAATTTATCATATTAATTCCTATTTCCCCCATCTCCTCTAAAGGGTGAGTGGTCCTATCCTATTCAAGATCGCATATTTCTGCAATATACTTAACAACTCATGCACATTGTTCCAATTTTAGAAAAATTCAGCAGCATATCCCCATAGTTCTCCAAGTACACGACGTAGATTCACAAGTGTGAGTATGATTTCAATTTATCAATTGAAATAACACTTAACATCGCATCATCTATCATGTACCCAGGGAACACTAAGATATGACTATAGAACTTCCTCCAAAAGTAACAAGTTTAAGCCACTAAGAATATTATTATACAGAAACTATGCAGTCCCACATTGTCCAAACGGGACAATTCGAGAGATCTCATTACGGGGTAATGTCTCTCGAACGGGTCTAAGGGCTATTAAATGTGTACGCATAAAAACTAGAAGGCTAGTATCTATGCGCACTACATGTAATTTCAAGTATGTTTCATTTAATTATCATAAGTATGTGGTAGTGTAACTCTCGAACGGGTCGTGACACAAAGTAATTTTAGAAAAAAGTTGAAAATGCCCCCCCCATTTGGACAATAATCCAGTGGTCGTGCCACTTCAAAAATTAACCAAACCAACAAATTAAGATAATATAATTATTTAAGGATTTATTAGTGTGAATTAAATTGAGGATTTAAAAAAAATTAACCAACCAGCTTCCATATCCAAGCACATTCGTCCAATATAATCCAACAGCAAAAACAAACCAACAAATGTGCAACACGTACTCCTTCTAATTCATCTACTCAATTAATTCATTTCCAACAACATAAGAAATTAAATTCATATGACTAACTAGCTTCAAGCCCTAAATAATAACACCCAATCAACATTAACAATTTATAACCAATTTCAAACCTAAATAAGAATACACAAACAATATTTATAATGTCAAATTAATTTCATTCTCTAAACAATAAGATTCAATCAATATTAACAAGAGATTTTAGGTGTTTGAGGCGAACTAGTTCCCCCTGCTCCCCCCATCCCCCTGTAGTCCCCCCATCCCCTACCCCTTCCCCCTACCCACTGCCCCCTTCCACACATGCACAAACACTTCCCACCCCCACCACACACACCCACCTGCACACACACACCAACACACACACACACACACACACACACACACACACACACACAAGGGTTCTACACACATATACATATATACACACATATAATGGAAAGAGAGAGGGAGAGAAAAACATACCTTAGAGAGAGAGAGAGCATCCGCACGAAAGAAGGAAAAAAAAGGAGGGAATGGAAACGGTGTGAAAAAAAGAGGGGGTAAGGTTTTTTACTAGCAAAGTTGTCACGGACCTATTAAGGTCTTTGACCATGACAACTTTCTAAAGATGTCACGGTCAATGACGATGACAAGTCCGTGACAACTGCCCTTGTCACGAACTTGGCATGGTCATTGATCGTGATAATCTATTGTCATAACCTTGTCATGATCATTGACCGTGGAAAAAAATGCATGTTTTTTATCTGGTTAATGACCGTGACAAGGCTAGACAGCTCAAAGGTGATAATTTTTCCTTTTAGGTGTAGTGTTAACATAGGTGGTTAGTAATTTAAAAAGTTTTGACAGTGATGCTAGGAATGAACCAAATGAGGTTCCTAGTTATTTTGATAAACGATTGATCGCCCGTGGTTAAATTAAGATGGGTGTCGTAGATGGTATCAGAGCATCAGGTTCTAGTGTCCATAGGATCTGTGTGGCTTACTACGATTTCAGTGTAGCGTTCTTTGACATAGAGTCTTATTGTTAGGATTGTTTCATTTATGATTACATATTTAAGCTATTATATTTGTATTGGAGATCAACTCATATAATTTGATATATTTTAGATGCCACTGAGGAGAGGATGACAAACGAGGGCAGCGATGAAAGCTGCTGAGAGAGAGGCTCAACAGGAGCCACAGGCGCCGTAGCCACAGCAACCGTAGGGGACAGTGACAACCACAGAGGTGGCAGCTATTATGGCATAGGATATTAATGACTGAATGAAAACCATGACTCTCCACTTTCTTTCGGACCAACATCTACCGCAGTTAGTGGCACCAGTTGCCCAGGCCCACCTAGGGCCGTCAAATTGGCGGAGTTCGAGAGACATTTCAGAAGGGCCACCCATCATAGTTTTAGGGTAGCTCAAGTGTGATCTTAGCTGGACAATGGAAGAAGGATATGCAATTCCACCTTCGTATGGTTGAGTGTAGCTACGTGAAGAAGAAGATGTTGGCCACTTTTAGGTTGGTTGGGGTAGCTATACAGTGATTGGAGTCTATTACAACTGCCGAGGAGAGGGACGCTATGTCCATTGCTGAGTTTTGGGTGCGATTAGACCGTAAGTACTTTCCGCCAGTCATTGAGACATCAATGTGGAAGAGGTTCAATGAGGTGGTTTAGGGTGACCGTACGTAGTTGAGTACGAGGAGGAGTTCACATGTTTGGTTAATTTTATGCTCGACGAGGTGAACAGTAAAAAGCAAAAAAACCGAGGTTTATGGATGGGCTAGCCGGGAGGTTTATGCAATACTTAATAGGTAACCACGAATTAAGGACTTATATAGATGTCGTCAATACCGCACTTCTGCATTGTAAGGGTCATCGATTCCATCAGTAGATAAGCAATAAAGGGAGTGAGACTGGCCAGTCGGGTATGGCATGTAGGAACGGTGCTAGTGCAGCATCGCAATAGCAGTCAGGTACACAATAGGGGTAGGAATCCCAATAGGGGGATTCGTATAAGAGATTTAGATATGGGGGTTATCGAACCGAGGGAGGTTTTAGGCAAGGCCAACATGGCCCTCAGCAGCAGTAGCAGCATGTTCCTCAGGATCGCCAGGGCCAAGGAAATAATGGGGGAGACCAGTAAGGCCAGTAGTAGGGAAGCATTGACAGGGCCATCAGGTCCAGAGGCAGAGAGACTTCTCAGGACGTTATTTTACTTATAGAAAAACGGGCCATAAAGGAGAGACTACCCACGGTAGGACAGATCACCATAATAGCAGGGTGCCCAGTAGGGGCAGTAGGCTCAGTTACCCCCGATGGAACCAGCCCCACCGCAACAGGGGCAGTTATAGTATAAGCATGTGTACAACGTCAGAGATGCAGTCCTATTGCAAGCACCACAGGCGCCACCGACAGTAGAGGGTACATTTCCTATTCACGAGCTTAAGGGTAGGATTTTATTTGATACGGGGGCATCACACTCTTTTATAGCGACCAAATTTTCACGAGTTACCAGTTTATTAGAAATAGGCGGTAGTCTCCTCGTGTACGCAGAGTCACCTTTGGCCAGTGGGTCACTTATACAGTCGTTCTCTAGGGGTGTGGATATTGATTTGGGGAGATAATGTTTAGTCGTCAACTATCTAGTGTTAGATATGGAGGGGTATGACGTCATTTTTAGGTATGGATTGATTATTTGGATATCGAGAGATGGTGGATTGTATTGGGAGGAAAATTATGTTTTCTATTCCAGGACAGGAGACGTTCTTAGTAGCGATGCCTCTTGCTGAGGTAGGGCCGAGTACATATCTATATTACATTAAGGAGAATACCTCACAAGAGGTGGTTGTCCCTTTAGACTCGATTCCCGTGGTGAGGGAGTTTGAGGACGTGTTCCAGGAGATACTCGAGTTGTCGCTTAGTAATGAAATTGAGTTAATTATTGATCTAGCATCGGGTACGAGGCATGTCTCTCAAGCGCCTTATCGCATGGCCCCATCAGAGATACGGGAGTTGAGAGAGAAGATTTAGTAGATTTTGGGGTAGGGGTTCATAAAAAGGAGTACATCATCATGGGGTAAGCCCGTTTTGTTTGTTAAGATGAAGGATGGATCACTTCAGTTATGTATTGATTATAACAAGCTAAATAAGGTCATGATTCGAAATAAGTACCTGATAACTCAGATTGATGATCTATTTGATCATCTGAGGGGAGCAGCTTACTTCTCAAAGATATATTTGAGCTCGGGTTATCATCAGTTGTGTGTTAGAGAGGATGACGTTTCAGCATGGGTCATACGATTTTAGGGTGATGCCATTTGGGCTCACCAATGTGCCAACATTATTCATGGATTTGATGAACTTCGTTTTCAGAGAGTTCCTTAACCAATTCGTGATCTTATTCATCGACGATATTTTGGTTTACTCTCATTATGAGAATGAGCATACCGAGCATCTATGAATGGTTTTATAGCCACCACGAGATCACCAGTTGTACGCTAAATTTAAGAAGTGTGGGTTTGGATTTGGGACGTGTAGTTTTTAGGCCACATTGTGTCTGACATGGGTATTTCTATTGATCTGAGTAAGGTATCAGCGGTGAGTGAGTGGGAACACGCCATGACACCGATCAAGGTCAATAATTTCCTGGGGCTGGCCGAATACTATTGGCGATTCATTAAGGGTTTATCGAAGATTATGGGTTGCTGACGAACCTAACTCACAATGGGGTGCCATTTTTTTGGGATGACCATTATCAGTTTGGTTTTAATGAGCTAAAGGGAAAATTGACCTCAACACCTGTACTTGCATTGCCTAGGGGAAGAGTGGAGTATCGTATTTACACAGATGCATCCTTACAGGAACTTGGGGACTTACTATAGAAGAAGGAGAGGGATATAACTTATGCATCTCGCAAACTTAAGCTCCATGAGCATAATTACCTCACGTATGACTTGGAGTTAGCAGTGGTTGTGTTTGCCTTGAGGATTTGGAGGCATTATCTTTTTAGGAAGCAATTTACTTTGTTCAAAAACCATAAATCACTCCAGTATCTATTCACGTAGAAGGATCTAAACATAAGACAGAGGATATGGTCAGAGTTCATGAAGGATTACCAGTTTGATATTTAGTATCATCCTGGAAAGGCTAACATGGTGGCAGACGCGTTGAGCTGATGACCTGCTGGGGAGATAAAAGAGATTTTGAAGGCTATATGGAGAGATCTTAGACATAATGATGAGGTTTCCATAGCTTGTATATCCGTATTGGCTGTTATTCCTGAGATTGTTATGAGGGTGGTGAAAGACTAGGCAGAGGATTAGTATTTCTAGGACAAAGTTCGTCAGTTATTAGCTGATGGGGCGGATTCCTATTTGATTAGTTATGAGGGAGGCTTGTGCTTAAATGGGAAATTTATAGTTCCAGTGGAAGAGGATTTAAGACATGCAGTGATGTCAGAGTCTCACGATTGAGGTTTGTGGTACGTCTCGGTGGGGATAAGATGTACCAGGATATGCGTAGGTAGTATTGGTGGTCGACGATGGAGAGGGACATAGCAGAGTTTGTCTCAAATTGTGTTACCTTCCAGCTTCTGAAGGTAAACCACTAGAGATCGATGAGGATGTTCCAGTCACTTGAGATTCTGGTGTAGTAGTGGGAGAGTATCTCCATGGATTTTATTATCGAGTTTTCGATATCGTATCGAGGTCACGACTCCATCTGGGTGATAGTGGATCGGTTGACTAAGGTGGCCCATTTTATACCGGCTTATACGGATTTTTAGATGTGGTATTATGTGCAGTTGTTTATTATAGAGATAGTGCGATTGCACGCTGTTTTGATTAACATTGTGTCAGATCGGGACAAGATTTTTGTGTCCCATTTCTAGTAGAGTTTTCAGGAGGCTATTGTCATAGAATTTACGGTTTAGTACAACGTATCATCCATAGAAAGATAGGAAGATAGAGCTAGTTAATAAGATGTAGAGGATATGATGAGGATGTGCATACTTAACTTCGGGGGATGATAGGAGAAGTTCCTTCCATTAGTGGAGTTTTCATATAACAACTCCTACCAGTTCACCATCGGCATGGAACCATTTGAGGCAATATATGGACGTCCTTGTCATTCGGCCACCTACTGGTAAGATGTGGGGGACAATAAGTTATTAGGTCCAGAAATAATTCAGGTCACCACTTCCAAGATTGAACTGATTTGAGGGTGCATCCATATATCCCATGACAGGTAGAAAAGTTATGCCGATGCAGACAGGAGGCACATAAAGCTAGAGGTTGGTGACTAGGTTTGGTGCGGGTGTCTCCTATGAAGGGGTTATGAGGTTGAACAAGAAAGTTAAGCTAGCATCAAGATATGTGGGACCATTTTTAATTATCGAGAGGGTGTGACCAGTGGCATATAGGAAGGGACTACCAGAGAACTTACAGCGAATTCACAATGTGTTCCACGTGTTATTGCTGAAGAGGTACCAGAGGAGCGAGATAGATTTTTGGGACATTCCATTGGAGGAGATAGACTTGCATCTAGATATCTCTTATGAGGAGAGACCAGTGGTGATACTTGATCGTAGTGAGCGTAAACTGCGGTCTAAGGTGGTACCCTTAGCTCGAGTTTAGTGGGGGCACCACAATATTGACGAGTCGATGTGGGAGCGAGAGGATGACATGCGTGAGCAATATCCAGATTTATTCACCGCAGGTATGTCCCAATTTCGAGGAAGAAATTCCTTTGTAAGGGGGAATGTTACACCCCGTATTTATGAGTATTTAAATTTTAATTAATTCGGTTATTTTTTATTACATGTGTGACATAATTTAATTGCATTAAATATTATGTGTTTATTAAATTATTGATCGAGAGAGATAAAGATTAATATATATGGAGTAAAATTATTAAGCGAGTAGTAAATGGTTATTTTAGGTCATAGCGAGCGATAGTTAGGTGACACTGTTATATTTGAACCGGGAGTCGAGTGTATACTATATGAGGTCACCATAGAAAATAATTATAGAGTGACTCGAATGATAATTTTGAGGTTACGATTTCATTCTTAATGGGTCGATATAGTCAGAATAGTATACCCAAGTATGCTGATTGGGTTCCGAGGCGATTTTAAACCAACCTAACACCATGTAAGGGATTTTTGATAATTTAGGAGTTTAGGGTAGAGGTAACTACAAAAATTAAAAAGGTATATCGTCCCATTTGAGTATGAGTCTAGGGTTACAACACTTGAGATTGAAAGGAGTCCATAAGAGAGGAAAAGAAGAAGAGACCTAGGCTATTCCACACTATTTCTCACCCTAAACATTGCTCGAATTGAGATCTAAGCAAGGAAAGGACATCCTCACCATGTCAAAATGTAAATCAGACCTACAAATATAAGTGAAGTGTTTATCTTGCATAAATTTGAGCATGTTATAATACCCATGTAGTGTAGGGTTTTCAATTCATCATTTAAATGGTGATTCTTGGAATTTGGGTGGGTATAACTCATGATTGGGAGTAGAAATTCATGTACAAAAAATCCTTGTATGTAGATAACACAAAATCATTGAGAATGGATGATCAATATGAAAGAAATCTGGGAAAAATGATGAATATGCATAAAGAACACATAAACTAGGGTTTTGATGTCTGTTCTTGGGTAGATTTCTTGTCATCTTGATGTGTTATTTATGTTGATTATTGTCCTTACACGTATATTAAACATTTGGGTATATTGGATGGTATATTAGGGAAGTGTTATGGATTTTTAAAGGTGTAAACCCATAACAACAACGAAGGGTAACTTCCAGGGCTTTCGAACCGGTTTGGACCCTTCATCGAATCGGTTCGTCTTGCGATGTGGTTCGCCTGCTATGCAGAATCAGTTTGGATTACGTGTTTCCACCAGATTTGATTTTTATATATCTTCTCGTGAAATTAATTGTGGGAAAACTTTGGGGATAGTTTAATAATTGTTAAAAGACTTACTGAAGGTTAGTAGGTATATAATTAGGGCTTGGTTAATCTTAATGAGGGTAAAAATTAGGATTTGGGCCAACGAGGCTTAACCGATAGGGAGGCGTATGGGGAATTTATGATTTGGGTTGCGGTAAGAGTGAACGTTAACCTAAGACATATACCAGTAGTATAGTGATGAATTATTAAAATAACCTAAGGTATGGCTGGGATCATTCGGGTAGTCACTCATACTTTGAAAAACACGAGATAAACATTATGTGAGAATCATTAGTACAATGAGTATTCGAGAGAGATAAATACTACGTATGGGTGTTGATGAAGGGTTGTGAGAATATCTATACTGAATATATGTGTATATAGGTTGTGTGAATACCTATTATATGATTGGTTATGTGTGTGAACATACCTACGTTGCATGCAATCACGAGAGGTTCCGCGCATATGGTAATCCCACCTTGACAATTCCATCGAGGTTTGGATGTGTGCCCCAAAACATAAAACTTAGGGCGGCTCACTATGCGTTGTGTTTTAGTGTTAATGGCAGGTCATTTGGGTACGTTAGGTATGTGAGTATCCTAAAGGCTTAAAACTATGTTTGCCTCCATTGTGTGTTGTTTGATTAATGGTTCGAGGAGACATTTCGAACCAGTAGTCCTTGATTTGGTATGAGAGGTACACGAGCTATATAGCAGAGTATGCTTGCATCGTGGTGGTACTTTTGAGAAATATTGTAGTTGTATATATATTATAGTGTATCAAATATATACAAGTGTAGTTATTCTGTTTATGTATGATGGTAGAAAAGATAGATAGTGTATATCTAAAAGAAATTTAAGTATAATAAAACTTAAATAGATGATGCAATAATAATAATTCGATTAAAATGAATTATTAGCTTAATGGTGGCGTATTGTATGGGCGGTACGGGGGTGCTCAACCTAGTATGGTTAGTTAGATACTTAGGCTTAGTTAAGCATTATATTATGACTAGGTGGGTAAAATAGGAGATATTAGGTTTGCACTATAGAAGAGAGGTGAGGAACTCAAAGGAGTGGATTTTTTTATAAATATTAAAAAAAATAAAAATCCAGAAATATTTTCAATATAATTAAGTTTTGGAATGATTTCTTAATATAGAATTAATTCCTGGATCTCTCAACTTATGAAATTTTTTACACAGTAGTCATATAATATGATTGCAAGTGGATATTGGGGTGAAAGTTAATATGCTCAACGAATAAATGTGGAGATTTTAATCGATTGAAATTTTTGTGACATTCATTGTTTCTGATAGACTTAAATCAATCCGAGTTAAAATAACTCAGAATTTGTTGCAATGCTAAATTCGTTGACAATATCAAATTCTTTTGTTTTAATCGATTACTAAAAATAAAAAGTCAAAATTTTGTTGTAAGTTCATTTGAACCAAAAAGAAAAATATAAACCTTTTTATTGAAAACTCATTATCCTATATAACTCCAAGTTGGAGTTAAAATCCCATAAAAAGAAGCCATACCAATTTTTAAAGATTACTAAGGTATAATTTCGTTGGGAAAAAGGCCAAAAAGAAAAGAAAGTTAATAAGAATGATATGTGAAAATAATGTAATGAAAAAAAGGGGGAAGAAAGAAAGAAAGAATGAGAAAATGAAATGAAAAGAAAAATGGAAAAAAAGAAAGAAAAAAATGGAGGTTGGAAGAAAAAGTGCCTAATACTCAAAATATCGAAAATCTCTATATTCTCAAAAAATTATTGAACTCCAAAAATTATTCTTTGTAGCCAAAACCCGAGCTTGCAATAGAACCGAAGAAAGTCCTAATCGCTCTCAAGTGAAATTAGTTTGAGTGTGGTGAGAAGTTTAATAGGATCTATGGTGCGATTCAATGTTTTCAAAAAGTAATCGATTTATGAGATCATATTCATCCATTATTAAAAATCCATTTTTGATTATGTATATATGAAATTTGGTCATCTAAATTTAATATTTTATTCACACATACCGAGAGAAAATTATCATCTATGAGTGTTCTATTGTGAGTGCATCCCGTGAGATTTTGAAATCATGTAAGGACATATTTTCCATCACGTCCCTAGTTCCTAGTTTACATTGAGTATGACGTATCCCGTTACATTCGTCAAGGCATTCAAGTCACACGTTCAAGAAGACGGATCTGAATATCAAGCAACTTCAACAAAGTTCTACGACGAGATATAATTTTGGTATGGGTTTAGTTTTGTGTTACTTAGATTTTTTACTAAGTATTGGGTTTTTTTTTAACTATTTTTTACAAAATGAGGCATTTTTCAAACTTAAAATATTTTCTGAGATACCTGTAGGAGGAGTTTTAAAAAACCGCTTTAGTCGTTCAAATGATTATGCTATGTCATCCGATACTACGTTTGATGCCCAAGATCTCATATGGCTTAAACGAAGGCATACTATTTTGTTTTTTAAAGGTCATTTGATGGGGTCGTTCGAAGTCACTTCCAACAAGGTCTCAATGTCGTTCAAACGACATCAAGATATCGTTCGAATAACTTTCGGCCACCTCGAAATTTATGTTCGCTTATTTAAACATGTTTTCGTGAATATTTTCTTTAAGACTTTTCATTTACTCAAACTGCTGAATAGTTGAAAAATAGTCTTCAATTTTTAGGGCAAAAATAATTATTAGATTCACCAAATCAATCTGAATTACATTTGGGAATACTCTTTGGAACCCAAACACTTCTGTAACGAAGTTATTCTTGTGGAAAGCTTCCTTCACTACTGATCTTGGGGATACTCGAGGGTATTCACCGCTGAAGGAGGAGGAGTGAGGTTCTTGTGATTCTCAAGGGAATCATTGTTGACTAAAGGTTGCGGTCTTTGTGGGTTCTTGAGGGAATTCATTGTATTATTTCTAAAAAGTATTATAAGTTGCGATTTCTAAACTTTAGTGAAATAAAGGTTTTGCCCTATGGGGATTTTTCCTGAATCTATGATTGCATGCTTTATTTATTGAATCACATAAATGCATGTTTAGGTTTTATTAAAATTGGAATTTGTTTGAGGATTTGAAATCTAATTAAATAAGTTTAATCCGTCAAAGAATAATGCGCACTCTCAAATTCGTATCAGAGCCTGTTGCACAAACTTACTGTGTGATCTTTTTTCACAAAACTTTTCTAAGATACCAATTGTTTTAAAAATTGATTTTGAAAAATCGTAAGTTTTTTTATGGATAACTTATATAATCGGATGCCTGTCTTTGATGGCACAAATTATGCATATTGGAAAGCCCGCATGAGATCTTGTTTAAAATATATTGATGAAATAGTCTAGCGCGTATGTGAAAGAGGGTGGACCCATTTCTGATTGGATTGATGATGAGTTGAAGTGGATTACCTATAACTCCTGTGGACTTAGTGATATTTTCTAGGGCGTCACCGCCAACAAGTTCCGATGCATCATGATGTGCACTACGTCTAAGGAAGCATAGGATATCCTTCAGTTGACACATGCGAGTATCAATGCTGTCAAGTCATCTAATCTTCAAAATTTTACCACCCAATTTGAGACTATAACGATGTTAAAGTCTGAGAGTTTTGATGAGTTTACTCTAGGTTGTTGAACATAGTTAACACGAGTTTTAATTTGGGTGAGAAAATTGAGGTGTCTAGAGTTTTGAAAGATTTTGAGGTCACTCCCATCCCGATTTATTGCTAAGGTCAGTATGTTGAAATCATTGGGGGTGTTAGATTCACTTAGGTTGGAATAACTTGTAGAATACCTTCAAACTTACAAGATTGGCATGTTTTCCCAAACCATTAAGCTTAGGATAGAGGGGTAGATTTAAAGACTCAAGTTAAGAAAAAGAAAAAAGAAATTTTGTGAGTCTAATTCTGGGGGTGAGGTTGATTTAGATGACTTGGTCTTATTTGCAAAAAAAAATTAAAAATTTCTTAAATTTTCAAAGATAATTCTTCCAATGTAAGATTTTTGAGAAAAATAAAAAAAAAGATGAGGTCAAGGATAGAGGTAGGAAAGAGGAAGATATAAGGTGTTATGAGTGCTAGGGTAAAATGCACAAGGCTTTTGAGTGTACCACTATGCTAAAGAGAAAGGTCAATAAGATTTCTAATACAACCACTCTTAGTGATAGTGACATCGATTTGGATGATTCCGGGGGAGAATATCCACATAAAAAGTATGTTACTTTCATGTCTAGTGCCGTGAGCACATTTTGTTTATCCCATGACGATGGGGACACTTATAAATGTGAGAGCCTCGAGGATGTTTCGATCCATTCGGGAGATAGCAAGTGTCAGGATGAGATTGGAAGTGAGGGGGAAGGGGATCTCTAAAGAGCATTTTGTGACTTGTACTCCGAGACATTGAAGATACAAAAATATGAATAAAGAGTTGTTTCTTGGGGTGATAGATTTAGAGAGATAGATAAATAGATAGATAGATAGAGAGAGAAGTTTTGAGGGTGAGTGAGGCGTCGACGAGTCAACTCGAGAAGGTGAGAGTTTCTTTACGTGAGCAGTTGATCATCTTGGGCTGGGAAAAGAGTGAATTGACCAACATCGTGGCTAGTCTTACAGGAGATCTTCAATCTTCATTAGAGATTTATGAGAAACTTAAAGAACATGTATCCAAACATGAGAGAGATCTCGAACATGCCTAGGAGGTCAAAGTGAGGATACATCTAAGAAGGTTGAAAAGATGCTCCACGATCCCGCTTTGGGTAATGTAGAGAGACTAGGAATAGGTTATGATGGTGCATACACTTCCAATATTTCACCTGATCCGATTCCCAAGTTTATGATAGTTCCATAACCCACCCAGGCGGCCATTTTCTCATAGGAGAGCGCATCCTGTATGTTTTGAAAGAATTGTTACTAGGCCCGTTTATTTTTGTTCCCATTTCAAGAACAGAGGGCACCTTGCTTTTAGTTGGGTAGTGTGTCTTATAGGTATTTACCTAGTTATACCACTACACATGTTTCCACACACGCCCACATATTTTAATCCATATTCTCCCGCACATCACATGAGAGATTTTGAGCATTTTCGTGAGCAAGTTGAGTATTTAGTCAAAACTTCACACGATTTCATGGAGGTTTAGACTTATTTGCTAGCATAGTATGATTTTCATGTTCACATCTTTATGCATATTGCTAGTGTGTACTACCATTGTACTTAGATTTTTCCATTTTGATATATTTTCAAAACATCCAAAAAGAGTTTTGTTTTTCTTGAAAAAAATTGGAAAAATACAAAAAGATTTTCCATTGTTTTGAAAAAGTGAAAAAGCCAAAAAGATTTATTTTGATAAAAAAAATTAAAAACATGAAAATAGTTTCGTATTTCTTCTTACACCATATGTGGATTGACATTTAATATAACCAAGTCACAATATCATTCCATTATCCGTGTGACTTTTTGATAATGTTTGGAGACGCAACATCATTTGACCCATGTGCTTTATAATGTTTGAAGTCATTGAGATATGATTAGTGATTACTTTCTACACATTTGACTCATGATTTTCTTTGATATATACATGAATGAATTTATTTGATTTTTATACTTGTCTATCACATGTTGGTCAAAGTGTTTTCATCTCAATCATGTCTTAAAACGAATCAGATATGATAAAATGAGACAATGAAAGTAGTGCATATAAGAACCGTTGCTTGTCAGAGTTTGTTTAATATTGAAAAAAATATAAGTGTACAAGAGAAAGGGCTACGAGAGGGAAGTGAACTCGTCATGAAAGCCACCGTTTGAAAAGAGCCCAAGAAAAAATTAAGCCAGTATAAAGAGAAATTTGGCCAAAAATTGGCCAAATAGTTTAGTTTGATCTTACAAAAGAAACGAATATAAAATATGATCATGTCTATCTTTTGAGGGAGTTTGGTTCAAAATTAACGGGTTTGCACATATTGACAAAGTCTTGAAAAAAACATTACATAGTTTTAGACGTTATTGGTGGGAAAATCATTTTAGACTTTGATTTGTTGATTAGATTGAGTCAATGTCATTAGAATTCAACATTTTTACACCTAAGGATGATTTTGAGTTCATGCGTTAGGAGTATCTAAAATTCATCATGCATATATGTTATGATTGTTTGGGTTGATTTTTCAATTGAATTTGTTCACACTCATTCATTTTTTTTTCATGATTTGGTTATCTTAGTGTTAATTCATGGTGTGTTATTTTTGAAAATTAAAAAATGGTTTGCGGAGCCTATTGAGTTTATCCTTGCATGAGCCTTTTTCATATATGTTTGTGATGATTTGATATTTCGGACAAATAAAAATGAGGAGAACAAATTATGAATTATGGGGGAGTGTAAGTTTGAATTATGGGGGAGAAGTGATTATTGATTTGATTGATTTGATGATTTATGATCTTATTTCAAACTCTATATGTCACGAATGTATTTTCTTTATCTATTTTGTGTAGGACTTTGATGAGCATTTCAAAAGCACACAAAAAAAGTTCAAGAGATTTGAAGATTTAAAAGTTGAAGAATTTGAAGGTTTATTCACTAAGTATCTTTACACTTTTGGGTTTTTGTAAGGGTATTAGATTTATATAGAATATTTGTTGATAATTCGGGATATTTTTATTTTGTACTGGAATAGCCATAGGGGGATATTTATAAGGATATATTTACCATCATGTCACTAGTTCCTAGTTTACATTAAGTATGACACATCTCATTACATCCGTCAAGGCATTCAAGTTCACTCGTTCAAGAAGACAGATCCGAATATAAAACATCTTCAACAAAGTTCTATGACGAGATGTAATTTTGGTATATATTTAGTTTTGTGTTACTTAGATTTTTTACTAAGTATTGGGATATTTTTTTAAACATTTTTTTACAAAATGAGACGTTTTTCTAACTTGAAATGTTTTCTGAGAAACCTATAGGTGGAGTTTTAAAGAATCGCTTTAGTCTTTCAAACAACTATGCTATGTCGTTCAAATGACATTGTCATGTCGTTTGATACCTCGTTTGATGCCCAGGATCTCATATGCTCAAACGAAGGCGTATTGTTTTGTTTTTTAAGGGTAGTTCGATGGGGTCGTTCAAAGCCACTTCTAACAAGATCTCAATCTCATTTAAACGACATCAAGATATCGTTCAAATGACTTTTTTCCACTTTAAAATTTGTGCTTGCCTATTTAAACCTACTTTCGTGAAGATTTTCTTTAAGGCTTTTCATTTACGCAAACTGCAGAACAACATTAAAAATAGTCTTCACTTTTTAGGGAAAAAAATACTTTTTAGATTCACCAAATCAATCCCAATTACTTTTGTGAAAACACTTATGTAATGAAGCTATTCTTGTGGAGAGCTTTCCTCACTGTTGATCGTGGGGATACTCGAGGGTATTGACTACTGAAGGAGGAGGACTGAGGTTCTTATGATTCTTGAGGGAATCATTGCTGACTGAAGGTCGAGGTCTTTGTGGGTTCTTACGAGAATTAATTGTAGTATTTCTATAAAGTGTTGTAAGTTGAAATTTTAAAAATTTAATGAAATAAATGTTTTGCCATACGGGGATTTTTCTTGAATATGTGATTGCATGCTTTATTTATTGAATCACATAAATGCATGTTTAGGGTTTATTAAAATTGAAATTTCATTGAGTATTTGACATCTAATTAAATAAGTTTAATTCGTCAGAGAATAACGCGTACTCTCAAATCAAAACAAACATTCGGATAAGAAGCGTAACAATCAAATCTTTTAAAATGGATGATTATATTGGACAATCAAATGTTTTAAAACGTAACAAGATCTCAATTCTTCTATATTTATGAAGTTTATATTCAAACTTGGTTATATTGTTTTGTGCCATTTGTATTGATTCTTGTTTTTAAATTTTATGGCTATATTCAATACAAACCTTCACAAGATAAAACTCATCCACTAAGGTAACCTAGGAGTTTAACGGCTTATTGCACATGCTAAGTGTAATCGTGATTCCTACGAAAGAGAATTTGATCTTAAATTTTTTGTTTTGCTCGAAGACTAGCAAAGTTTCGGTTTGGGGGTATTTGATGAGTGGAATATTTTATATGAATTATGCCCAAATCTACACCTTCTTAGGCACGTGGTTTCGTAAATAATAAGCTTTTAGCGTTATTTTCGTAAATGAAAAAGAAAAATACCAGTTTGAATAAAATTCGAGTTAAAAATGAAATTTTAGTAACCTCGGGGGGTGAAACCATAATTTTAGAAGCTTTAAGAGCCTAAATTAATTTTTAAAGGTTTATGTGGCCATCTAGGTCAGATTCCTCTAGCCCGGACCGATTCCAAAATTGGAGGGGGAAATCGAAGAAATCCCTCTCTGCATGTGCAGGGATTCGCGAATAATATTTTCGTCACCCGTGCTGATCTTCGAATCTTGTCACGAATATAAATTGGTGGTCATCAAAAGGAGATAAAAATGTAAAACAAAAAAGAGTTGCTAGCTTATTTTACTCAAAACATGCAAAATAAATATAGCCATCCCGAGAGAAGGCATAAAAAGACATCCTGATGCATATGAAACCCAATGAATCAAGGGTCTAGGGACTAAGTTAAGGAATGTGAAGGTGTTAGGCATCCCTCACTTTGAGTCTCTCATGAGCTATGATAATATTCTCCTTTTCTCTAAAATGTAATACGTGTGTACATGTGTGCTATGTCACAACACCAAAATTGGCGGATAGTCACTGCAGCCTGGTCATAGTCTTTGTCCGTGACCAGAGCAAAATCATGCATGACTAGTTACATGGCCATACAATGTCGTGACACTAACCAGAGTTGGTCGACCATGAGCCATGACTATGATGGGTCACGACCATAATCCTTGACCAAGGCGTGACCATCATAGAAGTAAAATTATGCCAAATTTCCCTCCAACTGTGGTCATGGATTATAGTCGTGACCACATCCATGACCAATGACGAAATTCCCTCCAAAGGGGTCAGAACTTTGGTCGTGACCATTTTGAATTGGTCACACCTCTAGGTCATAGCTTGAGGTCGTGATCAATCCTATTATAATGGTATGGTCACGAATGATGATGTGGAAAAAAGGGGGTCATGGTTATTGGTTGGGGCCCAAAGTTGTGACTAGTCTCTTTATTTATAAACTCCCAAACCCTTTCTTCCATTTGCATGCAAACTCTCTCCCTCTCTCTCAAACCCCCAAACCCTTCACCTTCGGCTATCTCGCTCTCTCTCTCAATCTCTTAGGTAACATTCTATCTCTATCTATGTGTGTGTGTATTTATGTATATGTATGTGTATATGTGTGTATTTATGTGTGTATATGTGTGAATATACTGTGTATATGTGTGTGTGTGTGTGTGTGTGTATGTGTATGTGTATGTGTATGTGTGTATATGTTAACGTGTGTTTATTTTAACCCTAATTAAAATCGAAACCCTAATTTTCATGTATATGTTAATGTGTGTTTATTTTAACCATAATTAAAATTGACACCCTAATTTTCATGTATATGTTTATGTGTGTTTATTTTAAGCCTAATTTTCATGTATATGTTAATGTGTATTTATTTTAATCCAAATTAAAATTGAAACCCTAATTTTCAATTCTTAAACCCTATTTTATGAGAAACGACCCTACTTTAGTCAGATATTGTGATTATTTGTATGCGTCTTATCATGTAGATGATAGAAGGCGTATGGGATAATTATTGGTTGGTGGTTTTGTTGTTGGATTTTTTGGATTGATAATACACATATACTTTTAAACTCTCTCGTAATAAACCATAACAAAATGTGTCTTAACACTTACGACGGGTTTTTGTTTGGATTACACCTCAGTGAGATCCAACACGCATGGGCTTAAGAGAAGGGTAGAGATGTATCAAAACCTTAATCAAACTAATATGCCCTTATACCTCATATGATAAAATAAGATAAAATTAAATTGGATCGGTTGGAAAAGAATAAACAATTATTGATTAATTAGAGCCCTTATTTGTAGGACTCATATCCACGCCCTTGTATATTTTTCTCATGAAAAATGAGGAACAATTGTAGACACCACATTCTAACCCCCCCCCCCCCCCCCCCAAGTCTCTCCTTAGGTTCCTAGCACCTCCTCAATTCACTACAAACCCCATGTCATACTCCGAGTACTGATCTAGAGGCCATTGGGCACTCCCGGGCCCCGTTTGACTCGGATAAACTCCATCGTCAGAGCAAAAGCTCAATGAATATTTGAAGGTCTTTGAATCCCCTTTTTCAACGGTATGCCCCGCGCATGAAACGGCATAACCGTTCAAACGAACAAACCATTTTACTACCGAAAATCGATTTGGAGGCCACCAGGCGATCCCAGGCCCCGATTTGACCCCAGTCAACTTCATTATCAGAGCAAAAGCTCAATGAATCTTCGAAAGGTCAATAAAACTCCTTGCCAATGGTCCACCCCGTTCCTAAAATGGCATAACTGTTCGGACGAACGATCTCGAAAACTGATCTAAAGGCCACTCGGCGCTCTCGAGCTCCGATTGGCCAAAGTTTACTCTTCAGCTCAAACAAGACTGACTGAATCTTTAAAGGGCACTAAATACCCTTTACAACGGTCCACCCCATGTATGAATAAGCATTACGGTACGAAAAAATGATATGTTTTACTCTGAAGGGTCACAGGGCACTTTCGAGCCCCATTTGACCAAAGTCAACTCTCTGAGACGATCTAAACTCTTTGGAAAATAGAAGTACCTCACACAAACTTTCCAAGGGTTTACCCCATGCACGATTAGGACTTAAGATTTGGATGAACGATCCATCGTCATCCCACGATCTTTTGTCCAAAGGACCAACGGGCACTTTCGAGCCCCGTTTGACCCAAAGTCAACACCCGAACCTGGGAGAGGCCCAAAGGATTCTCAAAGGTATATGAATTACTTTTCTAACGGTATGCCTCGTGCATGATTTGGACTTACAGATTGCGTTTTACGATCTTTTATAAAAAAATCTACACGAGACTATAAATTGGCATGTACATTTCCCTGCCTATCGGCAGTGTGTCTAGGGTCATCTGCTAATAAGCAGGATAAGGATAATGTTGATCGACAGTCCTCTACCCTATATAAAGAGATCATGATCTCACAACGAAAGTCACCTCAGAAATATGAACTTCACTGATCTCAACAACATTCTTCTTAAGTCAACGAGGTTTCCTTATTTGAAACCTTTATTCACCTTTCATTCCCATCATTTTCACACCCAATTTAGCAAAAATCCTCCTAAATTATTCATTCACTTGCAAGGAAGTACATCATCAATCAAGATCAATATCCAAGTCTCTAGAGAAGGTCCAAACATACTTCTCTCCCTTTAAATTTCTTTATTTTTGCATTCGTTATATAAATTCTTAATTTATCTTTTACTTTATATCATACACATATTAATATTCAATCATTTATTAGTTATATTGCACATAATATATTTTTTATGAAAAACAAAATAAGAAAAAGAGGGTTACACCTATAAATTCTAACGGGATTCTTCATCACTTTTTCTCAAAATTGAAAATATATTTTCTCGACACACACATATAATAAACTCCCGTTTGAATCTATGGGATAAGCCCCGCCCTCATGCCGCATGCGTACTACGTAGACTTTGATGCCTTTATAGGCTACATAGGTGTCTTGGGTTAAAACCCGAGACTCGAGTCCAATTTTAATATTTTTTGTCTTTTTCCTATTTCATCCATCTATTATTTATATATATCATTCTTATGATTCATACTTGCGTCTTATCTAACACATGTAATTGTTTCATAATAATAATCAATATCTCGATATGCGTACAAATCATACTTTTCAATTATCATTTTAGAAACATTCCTATTGATGATCTCACTCCATCTTTTCCATGATGTGAGTCGAGCGATTTCGATATCCTTTTATATACACACGCACATACACTTCACGGAGAAATGAAGGAAAATAGTAACATACGCCCATTAGAGATCGAAAGGGCGGGATGGGTGCCTAACACCTTCCCATTCCATAAATTATCCCCTAGACCTCTGAACTACTGGTTTCACAAGAATCAGTTTGTCTTTGATGCCGCTCTCTCGAGGCGGTGACATGATCTTTTACATGTCTTGTGCAAAATAGGTTGGCAACTCTATCCCTTTACATCACCCCAAAATTGACGATGGCCGAAGCATCCCCACCCCTCCCCCGGAGTAGCGAGGGGTGTGGGACATTTATCCTCCCTCTTTTCTCCCGAAGCACCGGGGACGGAAGATCTCGAGATGGCCACAGTGGCGACTCCGCTGGGGACTGACTTCTCATAAGAGGGATAGACTCTGTTTTCATGGGTGTTATCATTTTCTACTTGTGTGCATATGCACCAACGTGTATGTTGCCTTTTCACCTCTATTACTTCTTGTATATATCTACCTCATGTTTATATCATCTCTCACTCACTTTTCACTTCTCGCACTTTTAAATAATCTCCATGTACACCTCACACTACCTACACTTGTATATAAGGTCACTTATACTCACATGCTTAACACACAACTTAGAATATCCATTCTTAGGTGTCAGTAGCACACACATCCACTTATCACACTTGTATATATCCATGATCACTTATACTTAGCACACACTACTTTTAGTTTACCTATGCTTAGGCTCACTGTCACACACTCACTTATAGATATTCACACATCACTCACTCTCACGTGTCCATGCTTAGTGTAATCTTCATGCTCCATGATAGACTTACTTTTCATGATACTTGTACATTATTCCTTATTAGTATAGTTCTTATCATGCCAAATAAAATACTCTATCCATAATATACTAATCATGAATCATGCATTTTGCACACTACATCACCAAGATCATGGCTATCGACTAAAATTTTATCCTTTACTAGGGGTCACTTTGTGACGGGCGTTGGTCCGGTAGGGTGCAGTTATCCTAAGCAATATGACTCTCACTTTCCATTGGCCAAGTACCTTCAACTTATATCGAATGGATCTACTTGAATTGTACCACTTGAACGATGTCACGACGGGAGGTATATAGTAAGGAACTCGTCCATATATGTTGAGTATATCGAATTATCTCTCACACATACTGTCCCCACGAGGTATATAGTGAGGCAGTTCACGTACACTTAGGTATATCAAGTTTCTTGTCCACATGTACCGATTTCCCTCAAAAGCAAGACGTATATCGTGGAAGTTATGCCAAAGGGGGGAACCATTACACTAACCCAACAACTATATACCCTCATACAGATGTCAAACCTAGGGCACTCATACTTAGTTTGCCGGTTACTACCCGAAACTGTGCCAAATTAACGAGTCAACATACAACCCAAATTTTTGCATTATTTCATCTTTTTTTCAAAACGGGACCCTATCCATGAGCCTACCAACAAGACAAATCATGTGTTGTAAATTTTTCAAACCCAATTTTTTCAGGCTCAGGTCCCGTTTGAAATTTTTTTTTGCATTTAGGTAAACCTAATACAAGTAGAAACATAATAATAATCTATATTATAGCTCTAATACAATAGTATTAGAGGTTTTAATGTTCAACCCAATAAGTAATGCACATGTATATTGAAAAATGTAATGTCCAAAAAATTCTTTCTCCCATGCATCTAGAATAACTCAAAGGACAAAATATTAAACGTCTCGTTCTCTAGACTCAATTTAAATTAAATATCAAAACCCTTCAACACCATATACCTCTTCCTCTTCCTCTCCTTGTATTAACCAAGCCCATGAAAATCTCTATGCTTCCAACAATAAAAAGGTGTACCTTACAACTACAATTTTAACAGTTCATTGCTTAATCTTATCATAAGAATTGGAGAGAGCGGACCTCCTACAAATGGACATACTAGGCCTAGAAATGACCTTCAAAAGCTACGACACCCTATTAAACGAGCGTGTAGAACAAAGGGCCATTAGAGAAGGCCAAAGAGTCCATACCCAGATGATCAAAACCCACTGCCAACCCTCATTATATCTCATAACGAGGTTGTTTGTGTTATATATAAAGTGTGAGTGTTTGGGTGATGGGAGAAAAGTGCTTGACAAAATTCGTGAGAAAAATGTGGTTTCTTGGACAGCGTTGATGTCGGCTTATTCGCAGAGAGGGCGTGGGTTTGAGGCTTTGAATCTTTTTCTTTAGGTGAAAAATATTTCCCCCGAACTACACGAGGACAACCAAATGGAGTACGAACAAGAACTAATCACTAAATGCGCATTTTCTCGGTAAATGTGGCCCGACTCTTAGAGAAAAGAGATTGCATCTACAGTGCCAATTATGCGATGATGGAGGACAATTTTTCTAAAGTGTTCTAGAAATCAATAATGGTGAAGCATTATACAGGTCGTGGGACTTCAAACAAGCCTTTGGACAACCAACTAGCTTCAGATGGAATTTTTTTATGCTTTTAAAAGACAGATCAGAAAAAAGGAGACTGTAAAGCAATGGTTGTAACTTGTGGTACATGGGTTGGATTGTAAAAGAATAATAGAAAAGGTGAGAATTCTTAGTGCTGAGTGAATTTGGATTTTTTTTTTTTCTTTGCCAAAACTAATCAAAGTGTTTGTACATTATTTAGAAGTGTAAATGTTCAATTAGATATATGGGATCAGTGATGTTTTGAATGGCAAAAAAAAAATGGATGGAACGGGTAGCTACAAGAGGTTGAAGAAAGCAGTTGTAATATTTTTCTTATATTTTCTATTTTCCAATTGGACAATATACCTACTCTTCTGTTGTGAATGTGAAAGTGAAAGCAGCACCATAATACTACTACTGTCCTTGATGTTACTGTACATGTATTACACGGGCATCAAACTACACTGGGCTCCAACCGTTGCAGGTTCCCCCAAGTTATGTGTTTAATTTTTGTTATATGATTTATCAACTGATAATTTAGTTCTTTTTTGCAGAAGTGGAATAAAAATTGAGTGGTGCGTGGCTCCTTTTTTGTAGAGTTAACAATAAATATTCATTTTATTTGTTATATTAATTTACAGGTATAACTATATTATTGTAAGGATTACGATTGCTAACTATGTGTTGTAAATTTGTAAATTTATAAATTATTCACCCCTAACAAGTAGTCTTAGTATGATTTTGTTTTGTTTTGTTTTGTTTTTCTAACGGATGGTTCCTTATTTGATTTCTTGAAAGTTTTATGATGTATTCTTAAGAAATACTACACTATGCCCGCGCATCATGCGGATTACATGCTAGTAATAATAATAATAATAATAATAATAATAATAATAACTAATAATAATAATAATAATAATAATAATTATTATTATTATTATTATTATTATTATTATTATTATTATTATTATTATTATTATTATTATTATTATTATTATTATTATGCTGAGAATCTTCTCTCGTTTTTCCTCCTTCCTTATCAAAAGTGCAAAAAATATTTTTCCTCCTTTATCAAAATACCAAAAAAAAATACCAAAAAAATATTTTCCCCTCTTTTATCGAGGTACCAAAAACATTTTCCTTCTTTTATCAAAATACCAAAAACATTTTGTCCTCCCCTTTTCCAAAAAAAATGTCGAAAACATTTTCTTCTTTCCTAAATAAAGATTCTTTCTTTTCTCTTTAAAAGATAAATTCGAATCATTTTCCTTCTCAGGTCGATCGCATACCCGATCATTGGCCTTGCTCCCTATTGGCTTCGGTCTTTTGTCGAACTGCCCCGAAGCTCCGTCAGTTCTCCCACTACTTCCTCCAAGTACGGAATTCACCTTCACCAACTCTCCATAGAGAACACATACCAAGTGCTGAATATGCAACCTGATTTGATGACAGTCTTAGTCCAACTTACCGCCAAAATTGACAACCTTCAAACCGAGTGTTAATACCAAAATTAGTATACTGATGTGGACGAATAATAAGAAGACACGTGTCAATCTACGTGGCACATTAGCAACGATGAAGATCATTCCCCCGACCAACATACTCATTCCGAGCAACAGGTGTACTCCGAGGAACACCAGTCTTCCGAGGAACACCAGCCCTCCGAGGAACTCTTGCCCTCCGAGGAACTCCAGTGCTCCGAGGAGCTCTTGGACGATGAGAAACTAAGGCGGTTCGAGCTGCATCTCGACCATAGCATTGATTGCCAGATAATCAACAGTTCAATATTCATTGAATGCTTATCATCTTGACGCACACGCTTGAAGAGCATTAAATGAGTTATCCTTTCATATGTATATCATTTAATGTATCACCCTTTCATGTACAGCCTAAGGGCTATAAATACCTTGTATCACTCTCATTCAAAGGGACCGGAATTTCTTGATAGCACTTGTAATCGAGAATTCCCAAACACTCATCAATAACATAACAGTGGACGTAGGCCATTCGTACAAGGCTGAACCACTTTAAAATCTTTTGTCTCATTTATTTATCTGTGATTGAATAATTAGAGTAATCTAATTTTTTACATCAACACCGAGGTTCATGAAATGCAGCGAAATTGGATCCCTATTCCCAAAGAGCCCAAGGTCCTCTTCCCCCATGCAATGGGTTTGCCCGTACCTAAGCCTATTTGGATCCCAGAAGACTATCAGCATGTCCCACATGCCCCTACTAATAGGCCACCTCCAACTCAGCTCCCTATGCCGAATCTTACCCAGCCAGGGGTAAACCTACCACTACCTTTCAATCCAAAGTAAGAAGAGTTAAACAAGGTCAAGGAGGAGCTTAAGCAGTTAACCAAGAAGTTTTACCAAGTCCGAATCTCTGGGAACTACATGGATTACACCCATATGTCTCCCTACCCTAAAGAAAGGCTGACGAAAAAATTCAAGATGCCTAACATTAAGAAGTTTGGGGGTAGTGCCCCCCCAATTGTTCATCTCTAAAGTTACCACCGAGCAATGAATCTCTTAGGTGACTTCGAGGAAATAATAGCCCATATGTTTCAACAAACTTTAAAAGACAGTGCTCTTCATTGGTTCTTATCCCTCGAGGACTCCGAAATTTGCAGTTGGGAGGATGTTGCTCGTGAATTCATATCGCAGTACAAATACAAAAAGGCGTTGGAGGTTACCCTCAGTGGTATATAATTTCTCAAGAAAAATGCCAGAGAAAATGTTTGTAATCTCATATAAAGATGGAGGGAGAGAGCAACCACCGTGACCAATCGACCTTCCGAAGAGGAGCAAGTTAGTAATGTGAAGAAAAACTTCTTACCCCTTGTCCGAGTGATAATGGGAGGATGGTATTACCCACATTTTTTATCCCTCCGAGAATCAGGAGTGGAGATTGAAGAAAGTGTTTTCAAGATAGAAGTTGAGCCAAAGAAAGTATATGGACAGTTCACTCTAAGAAAATATGAGAATCCTGCTGTAGTCTCAACCATCAATAACATTTCACATCCTACTACCTCTTAGGTGCCAAAAAGTCAGGCTAGCCCAGTTAAAAAATAATACACTGAGCTCCATGCTCCCCTCTCAAAAATCTACCAAGCCTTATTGAGCCAAAATCTCATCAAGCTTTCTGACCCTCGTCCATTACCAAACCCACTTCCCAAAAATTTTAAACCTGACACCCATTCTGACTTTCAGCAAAATGTCAGCCATACCACTCATCATTGCTTTTATCTCCAAAATGTAATTTAAGGTTTAATTGACTGGGGTGGCATTGCCTCACCAGCCAATCCTAAACCCAACACCACTTATAATCCACTCCTAAACCATAAAAATGCAATCTTCATAGAAAATGATCTATAATTTGACCCATCTACCCAGTAAATCACCCATCATACCCATATTTACACCCAACCCCTTAAAGTCTGCCTATATTTTCTTTTATATCCTACTTATTTTGTCGACCAAGCCATGTGGCTTCTTATAAGAGCATGCATTGTCGTTCGTACTCGTTCTTGGGGGAAAGATATGGAATTGCCAACAGTACTGAACCAATTTGTAGAGTTCAGACTGAAATTGCCCTCGAAAATGACCATTGACTTCTAGAAGTTCAGCATGCTATTCATGGAAGCCCGAAAGTGGGCCCGCGAATCAGATATTTAGTGGTAGTTATCAGTGAAGTAAGTTTGGATGATGTAGTAAAGATTATGGCAAATATGTTCTGATAGGCCAATGAGATTTGCAGTACATCCGAGTTACTCGATGCCTTAAAGCTACAAGGGCGGTTGGTCCCTTCACTTCTGTATCTCCCCATTGAGTGGGAGGGTCTATATAAAAAAGTTGGGAAAGTTATGGAATGCATTGACTTCTAATGGCAAGATGAAATCATTGCCATTGTATGGGGGTACGAGCTTGAGAGTGCAGATAAAGAGCTGAGCCAGGAATAGGTTAACCCAATGATTAGTATATGTGGGATAATATCGTTTGAAGATCTGCTAGGGGAAATCAACAAATTGGCCAAAAATCCCGAGATAGAAGAATAAATAGTGTTTATGTTCTTTCCCTCCTCCGTGAACCATATGACAAGATCTAGGATGCACTACTAGAGTCCAAATCCTCAATCATCAGTAACAAATAAAGGAAAGGGAGTTATCGAGAAACTCCCCATGCCAAAATTGACCATCGAGGAGAGCAAGATCCTCGACCAACTCAAGAAAACTCAGGCCAACATCACTTTTTGAGGATTCTTCATGTCTTCCCAGCAACACCAAAATGCCTTGATAAAATTACTTATCAGGTCCACAATCCCTCCTTTCACCACTCTAGAAGAGGCCGTGAACCTGGTAGGGTCTCTAACTACTACAATATTACTCTCATTTTCTGAAGAAGAAAACCCAAATTTATCCCTAATAACATTTATGCCCTTAACAACTCTGTTGGGGTAATGGGGATATAGTCCCGCTCTCATTCGCTGACAATAGATCAGCACTTAATGTTTGCCCAGTAAGAACCTTCAACTGCCTGTGTTTGAAATTAAGCGAACTTGCTCCAACTTCTGATGCAGTTCGTGCTTGTGATAATACTCGCTGAGAAGTGATGGGATCCATAAAGCTTATAGTAGGGGCTGGGCGTATAAATCTCATCTTCCTCTCTCCATCAGAAACTTAAGTTCTTCGCCAAGGGGCGAGTCATCACCATCTTGGGCAACGATGATAATACTGAGAATGAAAGCACTAGTAACACGGTATTAGAGATGCAGTATTAGGCGATATTTTTCTATCTGGATTTTTAGTTGAACCACTTCCACTCCCAATAGGGAATCATTTTAAGGATAGAGTCTGTCTAGAGCACAACCCTCACGATAATGTCAATATGATACAAATGTTTAATAATATGCACTTCATGCCCGGACTGGGGATGGGACGATGACAATAGGGGGCACTAGAACCCATAGTACTGAAGAAGGCCTTTCCTCCATGTTGCATGGGTTATCAAAACCTTAGTTGAAGCGAAGGTTAGAAAGTACCAAAACTATCATCAGAGGAACTTAGAATGCTTTCCAAACCTTAGTTGAAGCGAAGGTTAGAAAGTACCAAAACTATTTCGGGGGATTTCTTGAATAGAAAATTCATCAAAGAGGGTGAATATTTTCCCTTTTATGGCCTTCTTGAACCATGGTATGATCACGAGGACAAGTAGATGAAGCTAGGAATGGAGATATTCTTCCAAGACAGCTACTCATGGGCTAAACGTTCCTAGCATTATGTGTAATCGCTAGTTGAGAAGACTACAACTATTATCGAGGTTTCTGAGGGAAGTGACTCTAAGGACTCATTCAATCTGCAGACACTAAGGCTAACACTCTCGATGATCCACTCAGGCACTACATCATCGGATTCGTCCGTCCTAATAAAGACCACTAATAAACCCCTCCTCAACTGGAATATTATACTAGTTCCACCTGTTGAAATGCAACCCTTACATTAACTATCTTGATTCTAATCAAACACTTGATGATGATGATTTTACAAATGAACAATTATTAACTGATCTTAATAAGATTAATAACAAACCATATAACCACATTCAAATTAATGAAGATGAAACTGTCATTATTAATCTCGGGTCTAATAGACAACTGTACGAGATGGGGATATGGTCCATCCTTGACGAGCATGAGCACGCGCAAGTCAAAGATATGTTAAAGGAATTTGTGGATGTCTTTTCATGGCCCTACTATGATATGTTCAATATTGATCCCAAAATAGCTCATCACGAGATTCCAACTCTCTCGGAATGCAAACCGATTAAATAGAAACTGTGAAAGCTCTGTACCGAATGGTCGCTCAAGGTTAAAGAAGAGGTGGTTAAACAGCTAAATGTAGGCTTCATCCGAGTGATAGAATATCCCATATGGTTAGCCAACATCATACCCATGCCAAAATTAGGAGGAAAAGTTTGCATGTGCATTGACTATCGGGATTTAAAAAATGCCTCTCTGAAATATGATTACCCATTGACCAATATCGACATGATCGTGGACAATATGGCCATTCATGCTCTCAAATCTTTCGTCGATGGGTTTTTTAGATACAATCAGATCAAGATGCACCCTAATCATCAAGAAAAAACCGCATTCATCACCCCTTGGGGAACCTTCTATTACATATTTATGTCATTCGATCTAAAAAATGCAAGGGAAACCTACCAAAGGGCTGCCACAACCATCTTGCATAATCTAATACACAAAGAGGCCCAGGTCTACGTGGATGATAAGATCATCATTTCTAAGACTCGAGAAGGTCATGTTCCCTCCCTCTAGAAGTTCTTCAAATGGCTATGGAGATATTAGATGCGACTTAACCCGCAGAAATTCATTTTCGACATCAAGAAAGGAAATCACTTGGGATTTATGGTTAGCGAGAAGGGAATTGAAGTAGGCCCCGCTAAACTAAAATCCATACTCAAAATGCCATCGCCTCGAATGGAGAAGGAAATCTGAGAATTCTTTGGAAATTACAGTATATCAGTTAGTTCATTAGCCACCTGAGTTTTATTTGTGAACCCATCTTCAAACGCCTCCAAAAGGATCCCACCAAAGTCTGGAATAATCCTGTCAGGAAGCCTCTTATCGAATAAAGTTGTACCTTACCCGACATCGTATACTCATGCCACCGCAGCCTGGTCTCCCGCTACTTCTATACTTGACCGTAACGGACACCGAAGCCAGGGCTTTGTTACCCCAATACATTAAAAAAATCCTAAAAAAATATCTATATACTATGTCAATCATAAATTGGTCGGGTATGAAGTCAATTACATTGCCTTGGAGAAAGCATGTCTCGCCCTTATCTGGGTCACTCGAAAATTACGGCACTACATGCTCACTTTTCCCATTAAACTTGCAACTCGAATGGATCCTATCAAATACCTTCTAAAACACTCGCTTTGTCTAGCCAAATGGATTGGTAGTTAATGCTGCTAGTCGAGCTCGATATCGTGTATATCACGCAGAAAGCCATAAAAGGGAGAGAAATCTTCGATTACCTTGCTGACTGCCCCATGTAAGAAGCCGACATTTGGATCTTTGAATTCCCGAATGAAGATATCACTTGCACCTCTCAGGGTGACCTCTGGTGGCAAATGTTCTTTGATCGCGATGCCAATATATAAGTATACGGCATTAGGATACTCATGATCGCTCCTGATGAGTCTCACACTCCCATTGCTATCAAGCTAGATTTTCCATACACCAACAACATGAACGAATATGAGGCATGCACCATAGGCCTCAAATTCTCTCTCAAGAAAGGTATCCAATGCCTATATGTCTATAGGGACTTTACCCTCATCATCGTCCAGGTCCTTAGAAGATGGAAACTCAAAGACGAAAAGCTCTTACCCTTATACGCCCACCTAAAAGAGTTGGCCTCCTAATTTAGAGATATGACCTTCGACTACATGCCTCGAGCAACGAACATCTTGGACGATGACCTTACTACCTTAGCCTCCATCCTCAACTACCAAAATTGTAAGGACACAAATTTTCAATTGAGTCCATATATAGTTTTGGCTCAATTCCAGACAAAAACATTAATTCATAGGATAGTATTTAATTGTAATATTCTCAAGCCTATGAAGTGTTTGTTGAAGACGTAGCGGCAAAGAGTATAAAGCCTCATCAAATATGCCGGTTTGCATGCCTCGTTTCTACGTCATCAACCATAGTTCCATGCTCCCAAGGTATGAATGTAATATTATATATATAGGAGCTTGGAACAAAGTTTATTGGGTGTTAGGTTTTGTAAAAACTGTGTTTTAATTTTCAGAAAGAATTAAATAAAAATTTAAAATAAGTTTATAAAGTTTTCTGGGCTAAAATCGAATTTTCCGAACTTTTTGTTTTTTCGTTCGATAGAGTTGTTCGAACGAGATTGTCGTTCGAACGAAATGTCGTTCGAACGAACCTGCCAACGAGTTCCCACCAAAGTATACTGGTCCGTCGTTCGAAATGTCGTTCGAATGAGATTGTTCATTCCAACGAGATTTCCAACGAGATTCTAACGAGTTCAATCTGGAACGTCGTTAGAAGTCTCGTTCGAACGAGATTTCGTTCGAACGAAATGTCGTTCGAACGAGATGCCAGGTGGGAACAGTTTTTGGCAGTTTTTTGGCAGTTTTGCACCCACTTCCCAACTTGGTTTTATACCAACTTTTTCAGACTTTATTATGTGCGGGAATAACATTTTCCACCTTAACTTTTCCATCCTAGTTCATCTCTTTTAGAGAGTTTGAGAGAAAAAATTGTTTAGGAAAATGTTCTTATTTTGAGTGAGATTTTTAGAGAAAAATTTCCATCACTCTAGTGTTTACACCCAAATGAGTTTATTCCAAGTTCTTATATACATATCAATTGCTTGGAGTTTGGCACCGGTTTGCTCTACACCGAATTGAAGAGAAGTTTCGGGTTTGTTTCTACCACCCACAAAGAAAGAAGAAGTGTTCTTATGATGTTTTACCCGCTTGGAGAAAGGTTCCATGTACGGGTGACGATGACCATATAAAGTCCTATCGGTGGATTCCGAGACCGCAGTTGTATTCCAAGGTTATCCGCTAGGAAGAGGTGTCTACAAGAAGAAGCGTCGAGGCTTGAGAGGGATCGAGTCGTGCATTGTAAGTCTATCTGTCTTGTAATTGTAATTCCGTATCTAGTGGATTTGTGGCTAGGGCCGTCCGAGGTTGTTTCCCGTCTTGGGTTTTTCCTCGTACATCGCGGCGTAGTGTGATTGATTTATTTTATCTTGCATAAATAATTTAGAACGCATGCTTAGGATAATTCAAGATAAAATTCGGTTTAAATCATCACACTCACTGTAATTGGGACTAAATTAAATATTGGATAAAGTTTATCTAATTCAAGTCATTTGCTAAAATTTGGCTTCGCCTAGCTTCGGAATATGGATAATTATGACTTAGGCAAATTCTAGGGCTTGGATTGAATTAATTGGTTTAAGTGAATATATTAATTGATTAATTCCACTTCACTTGGTTGCAATTTTAATTTGTTTAATAAATTAAAATATGAAATTTGTTTGTGTTAAAATTGAACCATCTCGATTTACGCTTCCGCATCGATTTACATAAAAGGAAATAATTAATAAATTTCGGGGTTCCATATTTTTTCAAATTGGTATCAGAGCCAAAAACGATAAATTATTTCGTTAAAGATCCTTTAACAATTTTTGGCTAAAATGGATTTTTCCCCATTTTCAAAATTTCCTATTTTCGATGGTTCAAACTACGCGTATTGGAAAGCGCGTATGCGATCGGCACTAAAATCTATTGACGAAAGAGTTTGGATGTCTGTTGTTAATGGGTGGTCCCCACCAACTTATTTAGTTGAAAATGAACGTGTTATCAAACCCGCCGATAGATGGACTGAAAATGAGTTTAAACTTGCTAATTTCAATTCCCATGGTTTAAATGCCTTGTTTATCGCTGTCACACCGGATGAATTCCGACGTATTATGACGTGTGAAACCGCTAAAGAAGCTTGGGATATTTTACAATTAACTCATGAAGGAACTAGTGTCGTTAAAGCTTCAAAACTCCAAAACCTCACCACTCAATTTGAAACTATTAAAATGAATAAAAAAGAAACTTTTGATGAATTTTATGCTAGACTTTCTGAAATTGTTAATTCATCTTTTAACTTGGGAGAGAAAATACCTGACGACCGTGTTGTAAAGAAAATTTTAAGGTCCTTACCCGATAGATTTATTCCAAAAGTGACCGTTTTAAATTCTTTACCAACTTTAGCCTCTACGAAATTAGAAGAGCTTGTAGGTGATTTACAAACCTATGAACTAGACATGTTTCCCTCTAAAACTGAAAAGAAAATCGAAAAGGGCGTTGCTTTAAAATCCTGAAAAGAGGTCAAACAAGTAGTAGAGAGCGAGAGTGATAGTGACTCGGAAGACATGGCTTTATTTGCTCGCAAATTTAGCAAATTTCTTAAAATTAACAAAGATAAATTTAAAAATGATTTTTAGAAATTTGAATCTTCTAAGCATGACAAAGGCGAAAATATTTCTAAAGCCGAGAAGATTCCTAAAGCCGAGAAGATCCCTAAACCTAGTAATGAAAATTTAGATAGGGACGAGTCTAATAAGTGTTTTGGTTGTGAAGGTTATGGCCATAGGGCTTTTGAGTGCCCCACTAAACTAAGGAAAGAGGGTAAGCGACCCATTTCATACAATGCGACCCTTAGTGATTGTGATAACGAAGAGAAGCCCGATTCCCCCACTAAGAAAAATTTTGTGGCTTTTATGGCTAGTCATGTGAGTGATAGTGAGAACTCATCGATTGATGAAACCCTAACACATGACACTTCCAAGGTCAAAGTTTATGATTCACTTGTTTTTGATGATAGTGAGAGTGGAGAAGAAAGAGAGAGTGAAAATGAAGAAGAGGTTAATGTGAGTGAACTTCAAAATGCTTTTCAAGAGCTTTATAAAGAATCTATTAAATTGAAAAGAGCTAATTTGAAGTTAGAAGCTAGTTTAAGAGAAAGTGTCAAGGTCGTTGATGAAAATGCTTTAATAGAAGACCTTAGGACACGTGAGATAACTCTTCAAGAGAAGCTAGAATATGTAGAAGGCGAAAGAGATAGCCTTAGGGGTTTAATGGAATCCTTGAAAAAGGAGCTTATTGCTTTTGAAGAGCGAAATGTTTTACTAGAATCTAACATTTTAGAATTGGAAAATAAATTAAAAGATTCTAGTCATGTCAAATTTGATTTGGAGTGTTGTTCGGAAAAACTAGATAAAATGTTAGGAACGGTCCAAATTAAAAATGACACTTGTGGTTTAGGCTTCAATACTTGTAATGAATCTACTCATAAAGCCAAGACCAATGTTTTAGGAGAATCTACTAGGAATGCATTTAAAGATCACTCCTTAAGTAAATCTTTTCGACATATTTTTGCTTGTACACATTGTGGTCGAAAAGGTCATCTTAGGAAATTTTGTTTTGATCTTAAACGAATTCCTAGAAAACCCCATAGTAAAGTAACCACAGTAGTTAAAGTTCCAACACCCCAAGATAGTCATTCTTCATTAATTTGGGTTAGGAAATCCGACTTGGTTGCCTTGCAAAATAGGGTTTTTGATTCTCATTTACTTTCACATGCTTCCTCCCTTGCTAAATCTAAAGGATGAATGTGTTAGTGTTTGCATAATTTAGCTTTTGTACTTCATGCTATATTCACATGCTAAATGTATGCTTGTTTAGTCATTTTCTAGTCATTGCCTTATTTCATATCACATGCTAGAAATTATGACTTGTTTATCTTTTTGTATTATATTTTGTGTTAGAATTAATTGAAAAATATAAAAAGATTTTTGTTTATCATTTGTGTTTTATTTATTTCATTTAAGCTTAATGAAAAATACAAATGATTTTTGTTTATTCTTTTGAGTATATATCTTTATTTTTGGTTAAAAATGTCAAAAACTCAAAAAGATTTTTTTTGTGTGTGTATTTTAGTTTGACACACTTTAAGTGGCATATACTTGTGTTTGAATCCCCTCTTTTACGCTCCAATGTGGCTAGAACTTTTGGTTTATATTTTCAATCCTTAAAATGTCCTTTACCATGTTTTATATGGAGTAGTTGGATTTTGTGTTGTTTAAATGGATTCTATTTTTATATGCCTCTTTTCACACATGCACGAGCTCTTTTGAAATCTCAATGTCACATGTTATATTTGAGCTTTTTGAGGTGTTCTCCTGCCAATCTAGTCATCTACATATCTATGACCTAGGAGGACTAGTGCATGTCAAAATCCGTTGCACGTGAGCTTTGTGAGATAAAAAATTATATATCTAAATGTGCACGGGGAAGGGCTCCGAAAGGATGAATTAAATCCTTTGCGATAGTAAGCCACCGTTTATTGGATCTAAAAGAAATACGTGATCCAAAGGCCTAAAAAAGAATATATTTGGCATTAAAAAGAATATAATTGCCAAGGCCTATGTTTGTTTGATATATTCATTCAAAAGCAAAAGAATATATATGCTTATTGAGGATGAATTAGATGGTATATCAACGGTTTGCACAATGTCCGTTTATCCTAGTTGTCTTTAATGTCATGACTCTATTTGGTTTGTAGAATCATCATCATGCTAGGCTTGTATGCATTGTGTATGTTTGTTCATTGAGTTCAATCTTTATATTGTCACATGAGGTTATATTTAAATGTGATAAAGTTTGCAATCAAATGAGAACTCCGTGAATGTTTATTAAGTGTTGGGTCTAAATTTAATTTTTGCTAGTTCACACCCCTACACTTCCGTTTCCATATGACACATTTTTGCCATACGAGTGTGCAAACTTATTGTATTTTGTGTTATATGTGTGTTTATATCTATCTATCTATCTATATATATATATATATATATATATATATATGCAAGTGCTTCATTGGTATATTTCTAGTTTATATATATATGATATTTGTTTTGTCTTTGCCTTGCTTTTATTTCCCATATGCTTTAATGTCTTATCACTTTAAACTTCAACATGCTGTTTATTAGTTCTTTATCCTTTGCCTATTCCTGAACAAAAACGGGGAGAATGATGATAGGGGGAGAAATGGTATCTAATCCTATTATTAACGTATCTTAGTTTGGGGGAGATTTATCTTCGGGTGAGACGTCTTTCTAAGTAGGTCATGTGTTTGTTAAAGGGGAAGAATTAATTTAGGGGGAGTAATTAATTAATTGCATTTAATACTTTGATATTCCCTATGCATTTGAGGAGTTTGCTTAAGTGTGCAAGATTTCTTCTAAAGCGGCATTGTTTAAACGGCAAAGCGTTTGATCCTTGGGTTGAGTCAAGTTTGGGTGGGTTATGTTTTGAGTCTAGTAGAGCTTGACGGCCCTTTAGGATTTTTGTTTGGTTTTTGTCCCGGAATAGCCAAAGGGGGAGATTTGTAAGGACACAAATTTCCAATTGAGTCCATATATAGTTTTGGCTCAATTCCAGACAAAAACATTAATTCATAGGATAGTATTTAATTGTAATATTCTCAAGCCTATGAAGTGTTTGTTGAAGACGTAGCGGCAAAGAGTATAAAGCCTCATCAAATATGCCGGTTTGCGTGTCTCATTTCTATGTCATCAACCATAGTTCCATGCTCCCAAGGTATGAATGCAATATTATATATATAGGAGCTTGGAACAAAGTTTATTGGGTGTTAGGTTTTGTAAAAACTGTGTTTTAATGTTCAGAAAGAATTAAATAAAACTTTAAAATAATTTATAAAGTTTTCTGGGCTAAAATCGAATTTTCCAAACTTTTTGTTTTTTCGTTCGATAGAGTCGTTCGAACGAGATTGTCGTTCGAACGAAAATGTCGTTCGAACGAACCTGCCAACGAGTTCCCACCAAAGTATACTGGTCCGTCGTTCGAAATGTTGTTCGAACGAGATTGTTCATTCTAACGAGATTTCCAATGAGATTCTAACGAGTTCAATCTGGAACGTCGTTAGAAGTCTCGTTCGAACGAGATGCCAGGCGGGAACAGTTTTTGGCAGTTTTGCACCCACTTCCCCACTTGGTTTTATACCAACTTTTTCAGACTTTATTATGTGCGGGAATAACATTTTCCACCTTAACTTTTCCATCCTAGTTCATCTCTTAGAGAGAGTTTGAGAGAAAAAATTGTTTAGGAAAATGTTCATGTTTTGAGTGAGATTTTTAGAGAAAAATTTCCATCACTCTAGTGTTTACACCCAAATGAGTTTATTCCAAGTTCTTATATACATATCAATTGCTTGGAGTTTGGCACCGGTTTTCTCTACACCGAATTGAAGAGAAGTTTCGGGTTTTTCTTCTACCACCCATAAAGAAAGAAGAAGTGTTCTTATGTTGTTTTACCCGCTTGGAGAAAGGTTCCATGTACGGGTGACGATGACCATATAAAGTACTATCGGTGGATTCCAAGACCGCGGTGGTATTCCAAGGTTATCCGCTAGGAAGACGTGTCTACAAGAAGAAGCGTCGAGGCTTGAGAGGGATCGAGTCTTGTGTTGTAAGTCTATCTGTCTTGTAATTGTAATTCCGTATCTAGTGGATTTGTGGCTAGGGTCGTCCGAGGTTGCTTCCCGTCTTGGGTTTTTCCTCGTACATCGCGGCGTAGTGTGATTGATTTATTTTATCTTGCATAAATAATTTAGAACGCATGCTTAGGATAATTCAAGATAAAATTCGGTTTAAATCATCACACTCACTGTAATTGGGACTAAATTAAATATTGGATAAAGTTTATCTAATTCAAGTCATTTGCTAAAATTTGGCTTCGCCTAACTTCGGAATATGGATAATTATGACTTAGGCAAATTCTAGGGCTTGGATTGAATTAATTGGTTTAAGTGAATATATTAATTGATTAATTCCACTTCACTTGGTTGCAATTTTAATTTGTTTAAGAAATTAAAATCTGAAATTTGTTTGTGTTAAAATTGAACCATCTCGATTTACGCTTCCGCATCGATTTACATAAAAAGGAAATAATTAATAAATTTCGGGGTTCCATATTTTTTCAGAAATAACCAGCCCCATCATCATCTTCTCCTTGAGGCCCCAAAACTCTCTCCATGGAACGATAGGCCCAGACCAACCTAAAGAAAACCATTGCGCCCATCTCTATCTAGTCTCTTCTGCCAAGCTCTTAGCCACTTCCCTCATCCACAACCATTTCATAAAGTCTCTAGAAATATGCCAAACCCTGCCAACAGTTTGAGAAGGACGGGTTGACGGCCGACGACTTTCCCATAAAGAGCCCAATCGCATGCACAAGCCTTCAGTCAAATCCTCTACAGGAAAAAAATCCAGCGTAGGGGAAGGCATAATTTTCTCTAATCTGACTTGACGCAGGAGCCGCTAAGGGAAACAGAATTAGGTCTACCAGAGACTAACTAATCAAACACACCGATATTCCCCTAGGTCCAGAATGGGCTGAAACTCCCCCACCCGGGCATCGATTAATGCAAACATCAAGCTCCATTATTCACAAACCAGTTTACCCTATTCTCTATGGATGGGCCAAAGCTAATGAAATAACGAGTGAAGAAATCCAGTACAACTGCCAAGGGATATTTAGGGGGACAGCCAAACGGAATCTCTCGGTCATCCACATGAACATCATAACTGGGCTTCCTCTCAGGAAATTATAATGGCCTTCCTACCAAGCATTTAGACCATTTAAGGTCTCTGCCAGTATTACTGCCACGGGATTAGGGCCGATCGGCAACCCACTATTTTTAGAAAATTCTATCTTTCTTTTTTGACAAAATACCCCCAAAATATAAATATTTTTTTCCAAGAACCCCCGAGTTATTCCTTCCTGTATCTAAAAAATAAATCTTTTTCTCGAGTTATTTAAACTCTCTCTTTACAAAAAATAAAAATGACCCATCCTTTTATAGTCTCAGGAATATAGTAAAGAGTGCATGTAGAATAAGTCATTTAAACAAAGATAAAATAAAGTCTCATTCATTCATATATATATATATATATATATATATTGCCATTAACAACTTTTTTTAGGAAAATATAATACAATAAAAACAACGGGACTCGGCTCGAAACCCCAAATTGTCTCCCTCTCTCTAAGATCCCACATCCGTACGGTGAACCTCTTCCTCCAACGATGAATTGAGGAGCCTCCACTACCTGATCCATATCCCTCTTCAGAAGTAGAAGATGACACCATGCAGGAAGGAACCAGAATTGAATCCCAGATATGGGTTGTCATAGAAGCCACCCAGTCTCGGATGTCCCTCATCCAAGTAGTCGACACCCGAACATGTTGCAAGAAAAACAAAAGGGGAAATCAATCAGTCTAAAGAAAAAGAAGAAATCGAAAAGATAAAGGATAAACAAATGAAAAGATATATCCCTAGCTAAAGGACGTCTTCCGTTAGCCCAACCACCGTCGGGTCCACCGCATTAGGGTGTTATTGCATACTCAATGATCCCCCTCCAGCCCATTGAATATTATAAGAAGGATGAGCAAGATGGAGGAATGGAACCTCCTTCGTCGCTACTACCGCTGACGATGACGCACCACCAGTTATGTGGGAAGACCCCATCGGTCGACTCATACCCCTTCCCTAAGCCGTAGGAGGCAGAGGATTGTTCATTACATCATATATACATGAGGGTTTCAGCCATTTCATCACAAATTTAAGGTAGTCATAAGTCGCCATCGTGTTAGTATAGGACGAGTAGGGCTCACTAGTCTCGCCATTGCCCTGGCCTCCTTCGACATCTCTTGCACCCGCCTCATGTGCCTTTGGGGAATTTCCAATAGGATCACCACCTCGTACTCCACAATCTATCGGACCCACTGCACCAAAAAGGCTAAATTGTTAACTTTCAACCAGCCATTCTTATCACAGTCATTGACCGTGACAAAAAATACGCATTTTTTGTCACGGTCAATGGTCGTGACAAGTCTGTAACAACATCTTATTACAATCTTTGACCGTGACAACATTAGAAAGTTGTCACGATCAAAGACTGTGACAAGTCTGTGACAACTTTCTCAATAAAAAAACCTTCTCCCTCTTTTTTTGCCACCGATTTGTTTCCCCCCAAATTCTCTCTCTCTCTCTCTCTCGACTTTTAGGTCCATTTTTCCTCTCTCTCTCTCTCTCCTATGTGTATGTGTGTGTATATGTATATGTGTGTGTGTGTGTGTGTGTGTGCAGGTGGGTGTGTGTGTGTGTGTTGGTGTGTGAAGGTGGGGGTTGGGGCAGCGAAGTGTGTGTGTGTGTGTGTACTATAATTACAAATTTATTAAATTATTGACATAAATTATAGAAAAATGTATGCTCCTCATAGGTATTGATTTGTCTACACAAACCTAATAGGTATTGTTAATATTGAAATTAATAGGTATTGTTTAGAAAAGTATATGCTCCTAATAGGTATTGATTTGAATCTTATTATTTAGAGAATAAAATTAATTTGACATTATAAATATTGTTTGTATATTCCTATTTAGGTTTGAAATTGGTAATGTTGATTGGGTGTTATTATTTAGGGCTTGAAGCTAATTAGTCATATGTATTTAATTTCTTATGTTGTTGGAAATGAATTAATTGAGTAGATGAATTAGAAGGAGTACAAGATACACATTTGTTGGTTTGTTATTGTTGTTAGATTATATTGGATAGATGTGGTTGGATATGGAAGTTGGTTGTTTAATTTTTTTTAAATCCTTAATTTAATTCACATTAATAAATCCTTGAATCATTATATTGTCTAATTTATTGGGTTGGTTAATTTTGGAAGTGGTACGAGCACTCGATTATTGTCCAAATGGGGGGGGGGGGGGGGGTTCAACTTTTTTATAAAATTACTTTCTGTCACGACCCGTTCGAGAGTGGCACAACCATGGACTTATGATAATTAAATGAAACAAACTTGAAATTACATATAGTGCGCATAGATACTAGCCTTCTAGTTCTTATGTGTATGCATTCAATAACCCTTAGACCCGTTCGAGAGTCATTACTCCTATAATGAGATCTCTTGAATTGTCTCATTTGGACAGATTGTGACTGCATAGTTTCTGTATAATAATATTATTAGTGGCTTAAACTTGTTACTATTGGAGGAAGTTCGGCAGTCGTATCTTAATGTTCTCTGGGTACATACTAGATGATGCAATATTAAGTGTTATTTCAATTATCAATTGAAACACTCACACTTTCGAATCTACGCCGTGTACTTGGAGAATTATGGGAATAGGCTGCTGAATTTTTCTCAAATTGGAACAATGTGCATGAGTTGTTAAGTATATTACAGAAATATGCGGCCTTGAATGGGATAGAACCACTCACTCTTTAGAGGAGATGGAGGAAATATGAATTAATATTATAAATTGAATTTAAATTTAAATTTGAAATTTAAGAATCGAATATAAATAATACATAATTAAATAAAAAATACTATAAATTTTATACAACAAGTAATACGTGATTGTTTATACTAATGGGAACTAAATGTTCACAATTTTGTTTATACTAATCACGAATATACATTTCTTAATTATAATAGGTGATTGTTTGGAGTAGCTGCGATGGGATATCCTAAATACAAAGAGTGGATGGGTGAGAAAAATAGATTAGGGGATGTGTTTCTCAGAAGTGCTAATGAATTTGTGAAATACGCAAAAAAATGTCATAATGATGAAGAGTTTTCGTGTCCATGTGCTAGGTGTGATAATGGTAAGGTGTTTGTGTGGAAAACAGTTGAACTACATTTGTTAAGATGGAGTATTCAATATAGTTATCAATTTTGGAGTTTTCACGGGGAATCGAAAGTTCCCTTTGTTCTCAAGCATCCTTCACAACAACCGTCAACAAGTAGGATTTATGTACACGGGGAAGAAGTAGATCATAATATGTTAAAGGATTTAGTTGATGACGCGTACGGAGTTCATGAAGTGGAAGAGAATGAGGCCACTGGTGATTTACAAGGTTTCGGTGCTCATGAAGATATCAAGATAAACCTTGATGTTGACTACCAAAGTTTAAAATTTAAGGCCACCAACCGTTATACTCGAACTGTGAGAAAGATCAAACAACCTTACATGCCATGGTTGGTTTGCATAGTTTGAAGACGCAATACGGTTTGTTTGACAATAGCGTGATAGGAATTTTGAATTAGGTGAAGGGATTGCTATCTAAGGAGAATACGTTTCCAAATAGATATCATGTTATAAAGAACAGTTTAAAAGGTTTGGGAATGAAGTATAAATAGATTCATGCTTGTGTGTATGACTGCATACTATAAAGGAGTATGAAAATCCCGACCGGTGTCCGGTATGCGATGTACCTAGATATGTCCAATTTACTGGCAAGGAAGTCACAAGCTCAAAAGTGCCTCAAAAAGTATTGAATTATTTTCTCGTTGGGCCTAGATAAAGAGATTTTTCACAGTACCAGGGATTGCAGAGGTAATGACTTGTCATGCTAGGGCATAAGTAGGGGATAATCTCATGCGTCATCCTATTGATTCTACAGCTTGGAGGAGGATGAGTTATGAGTATCTTGATTTTTCTTGAGAACAGCGTAACATTTGTTTGGCAATATTAATAGATGGTTTCAATCCATTTGGAAATCTAAGCACCAATCAGAGTGTATGGCCTGTGATCCTAGCCCCACTCATCCTCCATCCTTTCGATGTTATCTTTGTTGATACATGGGCCAAAGGCACCAAGTGATGACATCGATGTTTACCTGGATCCTTTGGTAAAAGAATTAAATGAGTTGTGGGAAGAGGGTGTGCAAGCATTTAACTCTTTTAGAAAAGAAGATTTTACACTGAAAGCTATGTTGATGTGGGCAATTCATGATTTTCTATCTTATGGGACATTATTCGATTGTGTAGTACATGGTTAATTTGGGTGTCCTTTTGTGGAGAGGAGACTGAATCTCTTCATCTCCCCGCTAGCTAAAAAATTTATACCTTTTCCATAGTAGGTTTTTACCTTCGCTCATAGTTTCATATTTGAGAAAGGTTCCAATTTTTTATTGGGCAGGGTTGAACATAGGCTACCGTCGAGAAAACTTTCAGGTTTAGAAATTGAAAGTAAATCTTCTGATTATGGCCCTAATATTCCAGGTAAGAATCCTAAATTTAAGAATGTCAAGCATAATAAGACCCCAACTGGGAATGAAACTGAGATAAGAAAGGCATGGTCTAGGAGGTCAATTTTATTTGACTTGCCTTATTGGAAGAATAACCCGGTGCGCCATGTATTGGATGTGAATCACATAGAGAAGAACGTCGTTTAACGTATTGTGGGCACAAGCCTTGGGGGAGTTATTCGAAGGATGGAGAAAATTCATGAAAAGACCTTAAATCGTTAAAACTTAAACCACAACTATGGTTGAAAGAAGATAGTAGGGGAAGAACAATATTTCCCCCTAGTGAATTTAATTTTACGAGGGAGGAAAGGAAGGTTCTTTTAGACACAATATATAATTTGAAGGTTCCATCTAATTTTTATCCAACTTGCAAAGGATTGTGACTTATGCTACCCATGATTTAAATAAGTTTAAGTTCCACGATTGGAGTTTTCACGGGGAATTAAAAGTTCCCTTTATCCCCGAGCAATCTTCACAACAACCTTCAACAAGTAGGATTTATGTACAAGGGGAAGACGTAGATCATAATATGTTAAAGGATTTAGTTGATGATGCGTACGGAGTTCATGAAGTGGAAGAGAATGAGGCCAATGACGATGTACAAGGTTCCGGTGCTCATGAAGATATCAGGATAAACCTTGATGATGACTACCAAAGTTTAAAATTTAAGGCGACCCAACCATTATACTCTGGTTATGACAAAGATCAAACAATTTTACATTTCATGGTTGGTTTGCATAGTTTGAAGACCCAATATGATATTTCTGGTAATAGCTTGACAGGAATTTTGAATTGGGTGAAGGGATTGATACCCAAGCAGAATACATTTTCCGATAGTTATCCTACTATAAAGAACAGTTAGAAAGGTTTAGGAATGAAGTATAAACCAATTCATGCTTGTGTGTATGGCTGCATACTATACCGAAAGGAGTATAAAAATCTCAATTGGTGTCCGGTATGCGATGAACCTAGATATGTGCAATCTACTGGGAAGGATGGCACAAGCTCAAAAATGTCTAAAAATTATTGAAATCCCGTTGGGCCTAGATTGAAGCTATTTTTCAAAGTTCCATGGATAGTGGAGGCAATGACTTGGCATGCTAGGGAAAAAGTAAGGGATAATATCATGCGTCATCCTATTGATTCTACAGCTTAGATGATGATGAATTATGAGTATCCAATTTTTTCTTAAGAACAGCGTAACATTTGTTTAGCCATATCAACAGATGGTTTCAATCCATTTGAAAATCTAAGCACTAATCAGAGTGTATGGACAGTGATCCTAGCACCACTAAACCTCCCTCCTTCACACTGTATGAGACCTGAATTTTGATGTTGTCTTCGTTGTTACCTGGGAAAAAGGCACCAAGTGAGGACATCTATGTCTACTTGGATCCTTTGGTAGAAGAATTAAATGAGTTATGGGAAGTGGGTGTGAAAGCATTTGACTCTTTTGAAAAGGAAGAGTTTACGCTAAAAGCTATGTTGATGTGCGCAATTCATAATTTTTCAGCTTATGGGACATTATTCGATTGTGTAGTACATGGTTATTTGGGGTGTTCTATTTGTGGAGAGAAAACTAAATCTCTGCGTCTCATCGATAGTGAAAAAATATATACTGATTCTATAGAAAGTTTTTACCCCCTGATCATAGTTTTAGAATTGAGAAAGGCTCTAATTTTTTACTAGGTGGGGTTGAACATAGGCTACCTCCAAGAAAACTTTCAGGTTCAGAAATTGAAAGTAAATCTTCTAATTGCGGCCCTAATATGCCAGGTAAGAATCCTAAATTCAAGAATGTTAAGCATAAGAAGACCCCAGCTGGAAATGAAAGTGAGATAAAAAAGGCATGGTCTATGAGGTCAATTTTATTTTACTTGACTTATTGGAAGTATAACTTGGTGCGTCATGTATTGGACGTGATGCATGCGTAGAAGAACATCATTGAACATATTATGGGCGCATGCCTTGGGGGGAGTCATTCAAAAGATGGGGAAAATGCGCGAAAAGATCTTAAATCGTTGAAACTTAAGACGCAACTATGGTTAAAAAAAGATAGTAGGGGAAGGACAATAATTCCCCTGGTGCGTTTACTTTGACGAGTGAGGAAAGGAAGGTGATTTTAGACACAATATATAATTTTAATGTTCCATCTATTTTTTCATCCAACTTGCAAAGGATTGTGAATTATAATACCCATGATTTACATAAGTTTAAGTCCCACGATTGGCATGTGATCATGCAATTGGTTCCTCTATTGTTTAAGCATTGTTTCTCCAAGCACAAGGATTTGTGGGCGATTATGCAAATTAGTATCTGCTTCTCACTTTTATGTGAGAAGGTAGTCAATCGAGAACACATAGTGGCCGTAAAAGTGGCGGTTGTCGAAGTGATTTGTGTGTTAAAGAAGGGCTTTCCCCCATCATTCTTTGACATAAGTGTTCACTTCTTGGTACACCTATGTGATGAGGAACTTCTTTGTGGTCCAGTTAGATATCGGTGGATGTATCCATTTGAAAGATTGATGAAAGTTTTCAAAGATTACGTCAAGAATACACGATACATTGCATGATAAATTGCAAAGGAATACATCACCGTGGAGTCATCAATTTATACTCGGGTATATATGTCTGACTCGACCAACGGTGATGCCATTGATGAGTTCGTCGATGAGGCTGGTCATGTGATGGGCAAACGAGTGAAATTAACGAGTTTGCAACATGAATAAGTACCTCCTTATGTATTTGCACACATGAAGATGTCGAGGAATGGAAAAAGTAAGTTTAAATTATTTTAAGTTTTACATTTTTTTAGATTCTTTTATTCATGATTAATTTTCTAATACGTTCATCACATTAACTTTTTGTAGAAAATATGAAGCCTGTGAGAACAATAAAAGAAGAAAAACAATGGCACAATCAGCCAGCGAATTTAGGTTGTGGTTGTCACACGAGGTAATTATATTAAAAATGGTTGTTTTTAAATGTTACATTACAATAAAACTTTACAACTAACTTAATTAATTTATCTATATCCTTAACTCTTAAAGACAGGTGATACGACATCAAGGCTTTCTCGTCTAGACACTGGACCCCTGTTCATGGCATAAGAGTACAAAAAATATCAATTGAACGGTTACGTATTCGGTGCAAAAGTGTACGAGGAAAGTACAAATGTACAGAACTCGGGCATTTCATAGAAGGCTCTTACTTTCTTTCGAGCGAGCATGAAAGATAAAAACCTCGTTGAAGCTGGAATGACTTACTATAGTGTAATTCGAAACATATATGAATTGGACTATGTAAGAATCAAAGAGGTTGTATTTTACTGTGATTGGGTAAGAGTTGAGGATAAAAATGCTTGTAAATTTGATCGTGGCACCAATTTGATCATGGTTGACTTATCCAAGTTGAAGAACAACGAACATGTGAGCGATGAGCCATTTGTTTGTAGTTTTTAAAAGGTCAAGAAAGTGTTTTACTCGAAGTATATCAACAATGAGCCATGATCAATTCTCCTACATGCGCCAAATCATCTAAACAGTAGTGTGGATGACTTGTCTTCTCCTACCGAATATCAATCCATTTTTTATGATAACCCAAATTTGAAACAATTTTAGATTTGTAATAAGTATTCCAATTATCGAACATCAGTTTAATGCTTTGAATTCATTTGTCCTCGATCAGTTTATTGCATGTAATATTTAGATTTAATTCTTAAGCTTTAATTCAAAGTCCATGTCCAGTGGGTGTATTATTCTAATGTTTTATTATTATCGGACATCAATTTAATACTTTTAATTCATTTGTACTATATTAGTTTAGTGCATTAATTCAAAGTTATCAGTGCTTTTTTATAATATGGTTAGTGATTTGTATTCTTCTAATTCATTTGGATTTGTACTAATAACAATAATTTTTTACAGCAAATGTGTTCTTTGGGACTTGGCGGCAGCGAAGGCGAAGAGAGCTCCTCGCCCCCTAGGCTCCCAAAATGGGTAAAATTAGGATCGACCGATGAGAACAAGACGGGATTATTGGATAGATCTCTCGAGTTAGTGAAGACGATTATCGACCTAGGGTACACTAGTTGGAGAGAGGTGCCAAATGAGCTCTACTTGGCTATTTGGACGGCACTATAGGTAATGTATTTTTATTTATATTTATATTTCAATTTCAATTTCAATTTATTTTTCAATTTGTATTTATATTTATATTTATTAGCAACTAACACTTACTTTCTTTTTGTTTTGTATTTGTTTGACACGAACAATTCGGCCTGCCCCCACAACTCCGCGATTCCATTTTGGAGTAGTTGAGGGAACAACATAAGACGTGGAAGAAAAATTTACGGGCTCGATACTTTGGGAAGTACCGGGACTCCATTCTCAGACTGCGTGATACCATCCCGACGAAGGATCCGATCGCAATGGCATAGTGGAAAAAGTTCATCGACAATGAGATCGAGGAGAAACAATTGGTATCTCACCAATCGAGGAGGGAAAATTGGGCAAAAAAGTCGGACGTGCACTATTCTAGGCGAACGTCTTACGCCGAGGTGGTGCACAGGATGGCAAGTTTTTATTTTCTATGATTATAATTTTATGTTATTTTGCATTATTTTATTTTGCCTTACTTACCAATTTTGCATTATTTTATTTCAGGAGTCGGGGAGTGGCCTTGGAAGTAGGCCACATAGGCTTGATGCCTATGTGGCAATCCAGACAAAGAAGGGTAAGGAGGTGTCCCCGAGAGTCGCGGCCACGATTGTAAGTTTTAAATGTTTATTTTTTTGTTAATTACGTTATTATTTTTTTATTTACTGAATTAACTAATCGTGTGTTTTTTGTTATTTTAGGCAAAGCTTAAAGAAGTGCATGAGTTGCAGTCTGATGTGGACAAGGCATCTTTGGCTACAGACGCACTCAGATAAGTTCTCGGTATTGATCGCAAGGGGAGTACTAGGGGTGAGCTCATGGGTGGGGAAGTATAGGATCATCGTAATAGAGACGAGAAACACCAGGTTGGCTCGTCAAATGGATACGCATGACGACAAGCTATTAAGGTTGGAGGCGACGGTCCTAGATATGTATGCCTTCATGAAGCGTAAGTTGGGAAAGGGAAAGGGGAAGGAGAAGATGGTGTAGGTGGACGAGGAAGAGGATGTGGACGTGGACATCCCTACTTCATCGCCGATACGCGTGGACTCGCCGCTATATAATCCAGCTCCCATCTTGACTACCTTCGAGCGGCTTATATCAACAATCGGTTGAACGAGCATGTTTTTACTCGACGTATATGATTGCTAGCCGATAGCGAGGGGATTGAGGGACCCGATAACCCTTGTGGGTATGCTAGTTCATGGACGTCTCCTTCACGACATTGATTCCATGGTGCTCATCACGTAAGTGATGCCCAAAAAGGAGAACTCTGCATTGTTGTTGTGGGAATAATGCGGCATGACGCATATTAAGGGTTGTCTCAATGTGTATATCGTTTGGCCTTTCTTCCTCCTCCGACCTACTGATGACTCTATGCATTGACATTATTTGTATATATTTTATTTGGACACTTGGATTATATTTGTATTGCTTTGATTTGTTATATTTTGGTTTGGATATGGATTGTATTTATATTTTATTTGGATATGGAATTATATATGCAATGATTTGGTGAATTCTTTCTATTTTATTTGGATATATATTGTTTGAACAGGTAAAATTTTGCTATAACAAGTACAAATATACTGTTAGGCAGTGGCCATACTTCCTAGCAGATTTTTTTTAATTGCTGCCCAGAATTGTCACGGTCAATGACCGTGACAAATTTTTTAGACTTGTCATGGTCAAAGACCGTGACAAGTCTAATGAACTTATCACGGCCTTTGATCGTGATCAGTCCGTGACAAAGAAGTTTATCACTCCTAGACTTGTCACGATCAATGACTGTGACAATTCAAAAGTTTTGGTGTAGTGACCACTCTCTCTCCCAGATACCAAGAATATCGTGAGCCAGCAGCCGACGCGCGTATTCACCCCAATTACCTCTGTGTGTTGGATGTCCATCCCCCAGGGATATAAATTCACATGCATTTTTCCAAAATAAAGTCAATACTTGCATGAAAAATGCCAAAAAAAGGATTCAGAAGAGAAACGAAAAAATAATCGAGTCACTCGTCATGACATTCAAGACCTGACACGCTACCGATAAGGAAAGGGACTGCTTCAACTGCCAAGTGAACTTCCACCACCGGTACATCTAGCAGAAGCTCCCCACCAACTCATCATGCAAACCTATCAAACGGGCATTTATCCCGATCACCTCGTAGAACCACATCTGCGAAAAAGGCAAGAATAAGTAGAAGAAGAAAAAAGAAAAATACAAGAAAATACATAAAGATAAATGAGAAAATTACCTCCAGAAGATACTTGGCTTCAGTAAAAGTCTATCGGCATCTCCAACTGAAAGCATCCAAGGAATAATAAAGGGTCGCCAAAGTTAGACTCCCCCAGTCATAGAGTGGGATATTCAAAATGGTAAAAAACATAAGTGGACGACGTCGCCGCTCGACGCCACCAAGAAACCCCCCAATAGCAAAAGAATAATTAAGTGGACCATCTGACTTACCTACATCCTGTTAGTCTCGTCAATCCTTCGACTTAGCAGAACCTCCCGGAGAAGAGAAATGCGAATCTAGTCCCTCGAGACTATCCGCCCCACATCTCCCAACGCGTCATCAATCGCCACATGTCTCACCCTTAGAGACCGGTCCACTTTTATCTGTGTACCCTCGCAGTCAATCCCCAGTAGCTGCTGAACATTAATGGGGGTCACCATCATTTCCCCGAATCCCAAACGTATGGTGTGGGTAGTGATAGAAAGGCTTTTTTGTCATTGTTGAATAGCATCTCTAATAAAAAAATCCTTCATTATGTACAAAAAAATGTAACAAAACTCGTATAGAGGGTAAGTAAGGATGTCAATCCACCTTAATGGAGTGAAACACAAGAAAATATATGTAATCCAAGTTTCAAGCTATTTTACTTTCTTGATTTTTCTTTCTTTTTTTTCTTTTTCTTTATTTTCTATTTTATGGATTTTTTTATATTAAAATAATTTGTGAGGGGTAATTATGCTACTCAACTAAGTGAATAAAAAAATGAACAAAATCAAACACTAAAATTAGAGATAAAGTGAGGTAAATAAATGTGAAAACAATCAAGGAATGGAACTACGCCACATATTCTAGTAACTCTAATTAATCAATTCACTCATTTAAAATCTCTCAAGTTAGTATTGAAAGTACAAGTCAACTCTTGTAAAAAATGCAATTTTAATACTAACCTTTTAGAAAATTAAATTCAAGCCCCCACAACGCTTGAAAATAGATTTATACTCCTTTTAATAAATCACCGTCTAAGAACAATTCACCAAAATTCGTATAAATCATAGGAAATAAAATTAAAGTTGAAATTCAAAGAATAATACCACACTTAAGAAACCCCTATCTGTCGTTTGATTCTAAAATGGGTATTATATCTTGAATTTCGATTTTCTCTTGAAAGTTATTTACCCACTTTCGATTCGTAAATTAAAAGGTGAAGGATCAAAATTAACATTCAAACGGAATTTCAAATTATCAAACTAATTAATTACAAGAACATTAAATAATTGTTCATCCCACCCCCTGAAAGGGATTTTTCAGCCGACATGATATGAAATATGATAAACAAATAATCAAAGGCATTAAAATATAAGAGTAGAGAAAGTGAACAAATCTTCAAACAAGTCTCTATGAATTTGTCAAATTGAACTTTATCCTCGTCAATAAAATTCAAGCCCTCAACAATTAATTCTCACAAATTCTCTAAAGAAAAATAAAATAAATAAATAATATTTACAAAGGTGTTTCTCTCTCTATCCTTCTCTAAAATCCTACTTTGTTTGGCTCCCAAATTGGTCTTCAATTGATTTTATAGGAAGATGCATGTGGTTAGGGGCAATATAGGAATGGAAAATTAATGTGGGCTAAATAGGGTATACGGTATTATAACAGTGAGGGTAGTTTAGGAATAATAAGTTTGCATGTGGGGTGTTTGGTGTTATGAGGGTATTTTAGGTAAAAGGGTAAGGCATTTAGAACATGTGAGTTATTTTTTGGTTTGTTTTTGGGTTTTATGTGGAATCGGGTAAGTGGGAAGAAAGGAAATGGGTCATTGGGGTTAAATGGGTCAATTGATTTAGGTTAGTGGCAGGTAGGTGGGGGTGATGGCAGGTAGGTGGGGGTAATGGCAGGAGGTTGGGATCGGTTTTGGGTTGTGGAGTTGGGGATTTGATGTGTCGCGAACTCCCGGTTTGGATGGGTTCGGGGCAGAAGGTACCCGAATTGGGTTCGGGGTTTTAGGAGGCTTGAGGTTGGTCGGGTAATGGTCGATTGGGTCAGATTAAGGGTTGGCAGGCGGGTTGAATGGGTATAACTGGATAGAGCTGGGTAGATTTTTCAGCGAGGTCGAGTGTGGGGCTGTGAGGAGTGTCGGGTTCAGGCGAGTTCAGAGTAGAGAAGTCGGGTTGAAATAAGGTGGGTAGGAGCTGTTGAATTGGGTTATGGCGGGTTGGGATGATGTCGGGTATGGAGGATAGCTGACCGAAGTGGGGTTTATGGTTGCTGCCATGGCCAGATTAAGGAGCTTAGGTGGTCATCGGAGGGTTGGTTGGTGGTCGCTGGTTCGGGTTAATCTCATCGGAGCAGGGGGTATAAGGTTTAGATGGGTTTGGGTGGTAATGGAAGAGAAGTCTGTAGCGGGTTTGGTTCTTGGAACGGAGGTGAGGGAAGAGAGGTGTTTATATGTGTGTGAGGGCGTAGGATAGTGTGTAGGTTGGGGAAGTGTATAAGGTCTAGGGGAGGGACATGGTAGTTAATGTATGTATGTGTGTGTGTGTGTGTGTATATATATATTTATATATATTTACAACACATGCAAATAAAATATAAAATATATAAAAACGCAAAAATACACATAAAATATAAAAAGACTCATAATAAAATAAATATGAAAATAAAAGTAGAACTATAAAACGAAGAACACTAAAAATATAAGAAAAGAAAATATTAAAAATATACAACTAAATATATACAAACACTGACATGACGACACACAAGTTATAATATTTAGAAAAAAGTAAAATTAAAAATAATAAAATACTAAAAATAAAGACCCCAGAAGAAGATAAAATAAAAAGACATAAAAATGGCACAAGCTAAATAATAATAATAATAATAATTATTATTATTATTATAATAATAATAATAATAATAATAATAATAATAATAATAATAATAATAATAATAATAATAATAATAATATCACACACACATACTGAACATTTATAGGACGGGCTAGGGATGGACTGGGTTTGGTTCGGGACAGGTTTAGATATGGGACTTGGGGTTTAGTGCCTTTAACCGCATATGTGTTGCATCTTGCCTTGATTTTATGCTTTAAACTCTGTAAGAGGCATTCGACCTACAAAATAAACATATTTGCGCATAAGACTTATTTTACTGAGAATTAACAATTAAAAATCTTCTATTTAGGGTTTCTTTAAACACTTTTGGGTGCTTATCATGTAGTGTCCCACCACCTCTCCCCCAGCGCACATAGAACGGCCCTTAAACGCGGCGCCTCATCCAAAGAAGACGCCAAACGACCAAAACCTGCGGAGGAGACTACCTAGTGCACCATTGCGGGAAGGTGCTCCCACACATCCCTATATCCCATTGTCCCTCAGGAACGAAGACTCATAGCAACTATGTCAATCTGCCAAAACAAAAGAGAAACCTTTGGTCAAATTCAAAGAAACAAGAAAATGCAAAGAAAAAAAAGAATGACAAAAGTCGCGTGGTACTTACATAGCCATCAGGGCTCCTTACCTTAGACGAACAGTGGTGCGAATGCTCAAGTAGTAGAAAGCGGTTATTGACAACATGTTCAAATAGGTCAACAGCGTTCTCGTTGCCTAATGCCAGGGGCACCCTAGCCCGCTACTCTAGGTTTGCCCAATCTTCAACGCATAATTACGCCATGTTGGTCTTGTTACTTGTGAAATATGCCACTTTCTAGTCTCGAACGAGGAAAGAACGCAAGAGAAGATTACAAAAGAGAGAATCAGAAGATAGGAAATCTAGAATTTGAGAAAAATAAAGAGAATTCGCCCCTTTTATAAGAGGCTAAGGGGTATGCCGATCGGCAGTCCCCTGACACACACCGATCGGCACCCGCTTATTCCCCTTAATAAGGAAGCCCAAAAGATCGTGCCACTGCCGATTGGCAATTCCTGCCACCTCCGATCGGCGGTACCCCAGATATTTTGTACAAAAAATGCCAGAAAATTCCTAAAATTTCCCAAAAAATTCTTAAAATTTCCAAATAAATATTGGAACATTTCTTCACCAAGAAAAAAAAATTCCAAACTCCTAAATCACCAGTCGGATTAATACCACATTTTATCCCAATCTTAAACCCTAAAAATTAGCATAACCACGTCCCAAAAACCCACTACAACTCCCTAATGGAATCCCAAAATCCTCATTAGAAATCAAATGCTTCCCCAGCAGGGCTAGGTAATATCCTACTAGTTTACCCAACAGGAATTTTCTAATAAAACTTTCTCCTGAAAGGATTCTAATTTCCCCAAGCACAACTAGAAGCCCTAACCGAACATCTCTCCCCAACGGCATCTCCAAGAAACACACTCCCTAACGAAATCACAAGAGCATCTAAGCCCCCAAAGGTAAAATATCCCTAGAGTTTAAACCCCTCGTATTTATAATAAAAAGGTCCTCAGAATTTACCTCGACCCTCAAAATTGGTCGCCCCTACTTAAGGTCCTCAAAATTGACCTTGACCCTCAGAATTGTTCGCCCCTACTAAAAGGTCCTCAGAATTGACCTCAACCCTCAGAATCGATCACCCTTACTAAAAGGTCCGCGGAATTGACCACGACCTTCGGAATTGGTCGCCCTTACTTAGCCCCACAGAATTGGCCTCGACCCTTAGAGTTGGTCACCCCTACTAAAAGGTCCTCATAATTGACCTTGACCCTCAGAATTGGTCTCCTTCACTTAAGGTGCTAAGAATTGACCTCGACCCTCAGAATTGGTTACTCCCAGTTAAGGTCCTTAGAATTGACCTCGACCCTCAGAATTGGGCGCCTCCACTTGAGGTCCTCAGAATTGACCTCGACCCTCAAAATTGGTCACCCCCACTTAAGGTCCTCATAATTGATCTTGGCCATCAAAATTGGTTACTCCTACTAAAGGTCCTCAGTATTAACCTAGACCCTTAGAATTGATCGCCCCCACTTAAAGTCCTCAGAATTGACCTCAACCCTCAGAATTGGTCACCCCTACTTAAGGTCCTCAGAATTGACCTCGACCCTCAAAATTGGTCTCCACAACCTTAGGTTCTCAAAATTGACATCGTCCCGCATAATTGGTCGCCACAACTTTAGGTCCTCAGAATTAACCTCGGCTCACAGAATTGGCCATCCCCAGCTTTACGTTAAGTTGTCAGAATCGACCTCGGGCCTCTGAAATGGTCATCCTCATCCTTTTGGTCTGTGAAATTAACTTCTTTCCTAAAACATCGTGTGCTATCTATTCCACATCTTTCACTTATTCCAAGCTCACCCGTCGAAGGGATCTGTAGAAACCAAATCCTAGGACTCCCTAAGTATCTACTTATGTCCCTATCACCTTCCCCAATTCACTAAAAAACCTAGGTTATACTTCGAGTACCGATCTAGAGGCCATCGAGCGCTCCTAGGCCCCGTTTGACTTCGATAAACTCCATCGTCAGAGAAAAAGCTCAATGAATCTTCAAAGGACTCTAAATCCCCTTTCCAACAATTCTCCCTACATGCAAAATGGCATAGTCATTTGGATAAATGAACCATTTAACTATCAAAAATCGATTTAGAGGCCATCGGGACCCGATTGGACCCTAATCAACTTCATAATCATTGAAAAATCTTAATGAATCTTCGAAGGTGCTGAAACCCCTTTCCAAATATCCACCCCATGCACAAAATGTCATAACTGTTTGGTCAAATGATCCATTTTCCCATAAAAACTAATCTGAAGGCCACCGAGCGCTCCCGGGCTCTGTTTGACCAAAGTCATCTCTTCAGCTCAAATTAGACTGAATGAATCTTTAAAGGTCTTTGTATATCATTTTCAACGATCTACCCCATACAAGAATCAACCTTATGGTACGGACGAACAATTCGTTTTACTCCAAAGGGTCACCGGGCGCTATCGGGCCCTATTTGCCCAAAGTTGAATTTCTGAACCGAGCGAAGCTCTTTGGAATATTTAAGTACCTCAAAAAAATGATCCACCCTGTTTATGATTAGGACTTACGGTTTAGACAAACGGTCCATTATCGTCTAATGATCTTCTGTCCAAAGGACCAGCGGATGCTTTCGACCCCCATTTGACCTAAAGTCAACTCCCAGAACCAGGAGCAGACCAAAGCATTCTCAAAGGTCTCTAAATTACCTTTCTAATCGTATGTCGGTCTTGTGCACACTTTGGACTTACGGATTGCGTTTCATGACCATTTTAAAAAAAAATTGCACGAGACTACCAATTGGCAGGTCCATTTCCCTGCCTATCGGCAGCGTGTCTAGGGTCATTATCGATAGGCATGATAAGGAAAATGTCAATCGGCTGTCCCCCTACCCTATATAAAGAGAGAATGATCCCACTTCGAAAGGCACCTCAGAAACATGAACTTCGGTGATCTCAGCAACATTCTTCTTAAGTCAGGGAGGTTTCCTTGTTTGAAACCTTTATCCACCTTTCATTCCAATAATTTTCACACCCAATTTAGCAAAAATCCTCCTACAATCTTCGTTTGCTTGCAAGGAACTCATCATCAATCAAGATCAATCTCCAAGTCTCCAAAGAAGGCCCAAACATTCTTCTCTCTTTTTAAATTTCTTTATTTTCGCATTAGTTGTATAAGTTCTTAATTTTGTTTTTACTTTAGATCATACACATATTAATATTTAATCCTTTATTAGTTATATTTCACATAATATATTTTCTATAAAAAAACTAAACAAGAAAAAGAGGGTTACACCTATAAATTCCAACGACATTCTTCATCACCTTTTCTCAAAACAAAAAATATATTTTTTACACATGCACATATAATAATCTTCCATTTGAATCTATGGGATAAACCCCACCCTCATGTCGCATGTGAACTACGTGGAGTTTGATGTCTTTATAGATTACATAGGCGTCTTGGGTTAAAACCCAAGACACGAGTCCTATTTTCATATTTTTGCCTTTTTCCTATTTTATCCATCTATTATTTATATATGCCATACTTGTGATTCAGGTTTTCTTCTTATCAAACACATGTTATCATTTCATCATAACGATCAATATCTTGACAAGCGCACATCATACTTTTTAATTATCATTTTGGAAACATTCCTATGGATGACCTCACTCCATCGTTTTTATAATGCGAGTCGAGCGATTACGATCTCCTCTTATATATACACGTGCACTCACTTCATGGAGATATTAAGGAAAATAGTAACATAATCCCATAAGAGACCAAAAGGGAAGGATGGGTGTCTAAGACCTTCCCATTCCGAAACATAGCCCCCAAACCTCTGAATTATTAGTTTTGCAAGCATTCGTTTGTTTTTGATGCCGCTCTCTCGAGGTGACGACATGTTCTTTTGCTTGTTTTGCGCAAAATAGGTTGGCAACTCTATCTCTTTACATCACCCCAAAACTGACGACGGTCGAAGCACCCCTCGGAATAGCGAGGGGCATTGGACCCATATCTTCCTTCTTTTCTCCCGAAGCATCAGGGTGGGAAGATCTCGTGGTGGCTATAACAGTTTTTATACTCACTGGAAGTAAGAGTACGAGAGGTTGAAATTGGACCACACATATACCTCTTTTATTAGTGCGCGCCATATAGAGCGTACTCCTATTTATAGGTATGGGAATAAGAAGATCGTATAATTTAACTGCCTTACAAATCAAGGAGTTGATCTCCAGCAAGAGTACCTATTTTATCGTATTCTATTTTCCCTACCAAAAAAGCTGGGATGAAGCTATAGAGAATATATTCCATGTACATAATCCCGATGTAGCCCTAACCTTACTTACACTATTAGATACGACAGAAAAATAATCACATGTTATCGATACAGCTACATACAGAGAGCATTGACATAGACTGTGATGTCTAGTGACATATGCATGTTAAATTGAATCTTGCCAATAAGTTTAAGAAGATGGGATTCAGAGTTCACATCACGGATTTCTATACATCAATCATAGATACACTTCTGCCTAGTTGGCCATGTGCAAAAATACATAGGTTTTTAAAAACTAATAATGAATGGATGAAAATCAGACACATTGAACATATTTTGAAGTTTTAGTCTGAAAAGGTGTATATATATAGATATAATCATAAACTTGATTAGTTAGTTATAATTTCATATTATAATAATTATTTAGTCACTTATTGATTTTTATTCTTGTAGATAATGTAAGAACATATTTTGTATAATCCATTACATTAGAATATGTCGTATACCGCTACAACCGTTGAACAAAAGTTCAAGTTCAAGTTCAATCATGCATCAAGACGGATCCGAATATAAACGTTCTTCAACAGACAAGCCTCTGCGAGACATATTTTAGTAAATTTGTGTTTAAGTCCCTTAATAGTTCATTTAAAGTGTTGGTATAATTTTTCTAAACTGTTTTTAAACATCCGAGGCATCATTTTTAGTCAAAATTTTTTTTTTAAGTGTTGAGGTGGAGTTTTAACAAAAATTATTTTTCGCTGATGTCGTTCAAACAACATGACAAAGTTGTTCAAACGATAGCTTCAAGTGACAAGCTATGTCGCACGAAGTCTCAGTTGAAGCTCGCTTGAAGCATTTTATCAAACGACATGCTACTGTTTTACTTTTCTAAACTCGTTTGATATGTCACAAGATGTCACTTCAAATGACATTTAAAGTCGTTCGAGCGACGTAAGGATCTCGTTCGAGTGAGATCACCGACTCAAGATTTTTATAAATAGCGTGTTAAATGAGTCATTTTTCCTTAAGAAGACCTGATTTTTTCAGATACACGAAAATTGCAAACTGCAGAATTATTTTTTCTTCTTCATTTAGGGTTTAAACTTTATTTTCCAATTCATAAAAATACCAATAGTATAGTGAATTGTTTTGGAACCCAAGATACGATCTTGTTGAAGTTTCTCTTCTAGAGAGGGTAAATCTACGGCTGACGACTGCGTGTAATTGGGAGTACTTATGGGTGTTCCTGGCTGATTCAGAGTTGCATGTTCTTGTGGGTTGTTGAGGATGATCCATTGTTGACTCTAGGTTGCGTGTCTATGTTAGTGTTTACGGATATTTATTGCATATTTTATTTTGTATGTAAGTTGCGATTTACTTTTGCATAGTGCAATAAAAATGTTTTCCCTTTAGGGTTTTTCCTGAAATCTGTGTGTCAGCAATTTATTTGTCATGGTTTGATTTACCCACCTAGATGAATGTTTTAAGGTACCCTAAAATTGATTCAAATAATTTTAAAATTAGAAATTTGCGAATTTAGTTAAATGAATATCACATAGCTTTCACAAATTGGTATCAAAGCTTTTCAAGCAAACTTACCTTCTTAAATTGGTATCAGAGCGGTTTTTCTAATTTATCGAGTAATCCTTGTTTTTTGCAAAATTTTTGTGATATTGATTTTTTTAAAAAATAATCGCAATGTTTTCGAATGAAAACTTATATAATCGGTTACCATTTTTTGATGGGTCTAATTTTGCCTATTGGAAAGCTGGTATGAAACCTCATTTAAAAGCAATCGATGAGCAAGTTTGGATTATTTGTAAAAAAGGGTGGACTCCTCCCATTGTCACCGCTAATAATGTCACTAATCTTAAGCCGATGAATGACTTGATTGAGGATGAGTTTAAATGGAGCATGTTAAATGAAAATATAATTAACCCTTTATTTAATATTTAATTATCTTGAATCAAAATTAATGTACATTTTAGTTTGATATAATATATTGATTTTAATGATTCCAAACATATATCTATTGAATGTTAAGTAAATATTTATCTATCACTATTATATATATCATTTTGTTATATTTATACACTATTAATAGTTATGTAACTTTTAGTATAGTTATCTTAATATATAATTCTATTTTATTTGTTTACTATTATTAATTATGTAATTTTTAGTTTACTTATCATTTGTATAATTATATGTCTTAATATTTATTTAGTTATATAATATATATTTGATTCATATATTTATTTATTATTTATATTAGTATGTATATAATTTTTTATATTTCATATTTAGTTATGGATTTATAAACACTTTTTCTACAAACTTAGTTGGTCAATATATATTTATATCGTCTCTGCCGCATATGTGAAACATCTGCTTGCGAAGTTATAATATACATAATTAACTTTTGCTCAATTAGTCTTACATAAGGTTCATTTATATTCATATATGCTATCATATATTTTATTGATGTAAATTTTTTTTGTTCCCACTTGATACCTCATGCATATATAAGTTTTTGTTTAACTAATAATCGTGAAACTTTACAGTGCCATGTTTCAAGCCTTGATAAACTTGTTCCCATATAGATTTTATTCCGTATCTTGGTATGTTCCTTATATATATATATCTCGATAAACTAGTACTATACATTGTTGCTTTTTTTTTCATAGTTTTTGTACCTATTGCTACACCATGCATAGTAAAAGAAGTATGCGTTTTTGCTTAACTTTTGCCACGCCACCTATTGACATAGAATATCTCATTATCCACTTTATATATATTGTCTCTCTCTATATATCATATAAATATTTGGTTTGTTATATAAAATGGTCTCTCTTTTACACTTTATATATACGTCTAATCTTTAACACATATTTTTACATATAGATTAAAGTTAATATTTATGCATACCAATTCTGATTGTAATGTTATATATATATATATATATATATATATATATATATATATATATATATATATATATACACGTTATTTTTTATTACTCTATTTATATATTATCTATATAACTATATAAAAACTATAGACCGAAATCTTCTGAGGATGACACGTGACATTCACATAAATACAAATCTATTTCTATGGATGACACATGGCATTCAAATAATTAAATTCACATAGAATAGGCGATTATTTCTCTCCCTAAAATTCATCTTTTCCCATGAGAAGGCGGCGGCTGTTTCTCTCCCCAAAAATCATCTTTTCCCATGCTCATTTATAAAACAGAAAACTATGGTGTACAGATATGTAAGCCAACGATTGAATATTATTTATTCTACACGTGGCCTGCTCCTTAATTACTCGGAGCCTGAGTAAAGTAAAAATTTCAAAAGATCAGAACCTCAAGGATTTCTTGCGTTTTAAATTCATGAACCAAGAGAGAGACAGAAGACTAAGGGTTTCTCTCCTTTTGGATCCAATGGATCCCCCCTCCTCTTTCTCCATCCTTTAAGAGTTTTCAACCAAACCTTTGTTTGAAGTTGAAGAGTTCAGTGGCATATATATATGGGTGAAGAGGATTTGAATAATTCTTGAGAAAATAACTATTTTGAGCAACTCAAGTTGTCCCTATCCACTACTCCACTACACAAATGTCTATCTTCTATGTTGGCTCACTCATCGTCTCGACTACGATTCAGGCTGTCTCCCTGATGTCTCGCTCTTGCCAGCTGCTCCACCTACCGACTCTCCTAGATTTTAATAATTCAATGGAAAGTGTTAAAGAAACCCAAAATCAGTTTTTGTTTCAGGTACGAAACACGGTTATTTTTTTCACCATTAGTTATGGGTTTGAGAGTGTTTGCTTTCATCTACATAGTCGATCGTTGATGCACATTATTCTAGAGATAAATGGGTTCTATAAGAGGCCCAATTTTTTTACCACACCTACATGTAAATGAGTTCTATAAGGAATCCATTTACATATCGACTGTGTATAAGATACCCAATTTTTTTCAGGTAAGACACCCAGGTGTTTTTTTACCATCTGTTGTGGGTTTGAGTTTGAGAGTGTTAGCTTTCATATACAGTTGGTTCAGTTTGGTGTCATTTTATAGAGAAATCATTAAATTTAGTTCGGTCTTGGTGAAGTTTTAAAGGGTTTGGTGTGGGTTCAATTTTTTAAGGAGAGAGGATGATCACTTTTGGTGCATTTTTTAGGTTTTGATGTACATGACTATGATGGTTTTCATACCTAACAGATTAGAGGTACTCTGTTTTACTTCAACGACTCTTTGTTATTTATTGTTTGCTTTGATGGGTATGTTGATAACATGATGCCTAATATTATTTTCAAAACAAAACCTCTTTTGATCTACAAAACTTTGTTATTTATTGTTTGCTTTGATGGGTATGTTTATTGTTTACTTTGATTGGTTTTTCCATATGTTGCATATCTCGAAAATAAAGAACTGGATTTTGTGCTCATTTGCTTCCAACTTTAGTTGCAAGGAAGGTGTTTGATGAAATAACTCAAAAAACCTGGACTAATTATTAAAACTTTTTATTTTATAAATTCGTTTGCTAAAAAATAATTCATGTATTCTTTATAATGAAATGCAAACTTATATTCGGCCACGCATCGCGTGGCTTTCATGCTAGTATTATATATAGTTATTATATCTGTCATATCCCCATGTTCTTATTTTATGAAAAGATATTTTACTAATCATTTGGCTTTACGCGTAGCATGAATATACTCACATTTGCTAAGTGCATGCCTTGTATTTTCATCCAGGTCTATATTTTTGGACCCCACACTAAAAATTCATAAACGTCTTTTATGTCTGCTACATCATAGTTGATAGTGTACAATTTTTTCAACTCTGTCAAGTTTAGTGACTTTCGGATCTTGGGTCTTATTTATTACTTTGTACAAGATCAGTATGACCTTTAGCCATGCAAACAATATTTGTTTTTGCATATGTTTATTATTCACGTTTTTTTTGCTATTTATATATTTATGTATATGATGTTTTAAATCTTACTTATATTATATTATATATATAGTATAATAGTTGAATTATTTATTTAATTGTTTTACATAATATACTTGTTATACAAAAAGAAAACTCTTTTATACACACTCTGTTTATATATATTTATACATTTTTATATGATTATAGATACATTATTTATAATTATATTCACCTTACTTAATTTTGTATATAAGATATAACTTTTCCAGCTTTGTTAACTATATCATATATACTTATAGTAAGTATGTAACTTAGAACTGTTACAACTATCTCAATATTTCCTTTACCATGATGCAATGTCTTTTTTTTCAAGTTGTCTTCTTTGGACAACTATATATATATATATATATATATATATATATAAACATAATATGTTAGGAAACTCTTTTATGGGAGCCGAAAGTTAATATCAGTTTGCCCTTTATCAATTGATACACGCATGGCTATATAGGTTTAAAAGCATAATTAATTCCCTTTATTTATTAATTACAGTTGCCACTAGTTGGCAAAAGTTTAAGACCACTTTATCTATTGTCCATCATAGTACTAATATATATATCATTTCTATAACTGGCTTTGGAGAGTACACCCATGAGAATCCTTATGTCTACACGTTTATTTCTCTTTGGCATCTATCTATTCAATACATATAAATTTTATTTTTTATTTTTTTGTGAATATCTTCTCACAGACGGAGAATACATACCCACGCATATTTTTTTATATTCCAGTCCTACTCTTGATAAAATACATAAATGAACATATTATTTTAAGAAAATTTATTGATAGCCAAAGCTTGCTTAATTTATACGCTTGCTCAATTTTCAAAGACCAAAAGTGGTCTGTAATATTATCAGTGGTCCCCAAGAATTTTTAGTAACATCTTTGTCTTGCTCATCATTATACTTTACAACATCTTTCTATCAGTCTACGATATATCTTAGATAGCAAAATAATTATGAGGATGGCTTTAATCAGATACAATTTGAGTTTCCAAGATATTGTGCATTTAATGACACAACTCGGACCACTCCAAATTGAAGTTGTAGACGCTCTCCAACGTTCACATTTTCAGATTTATTTTTCTCCTCCAAACTCAAGTTTAAAGACCTTGATATACAACAACTCAAAATAAATGATATGAAAGTAGAAGAACTGAAATATGTAACGATATAATTTTATAAATGTCCGGATAGAATTTAGGAATTTTCTGTTTTCCCTAGATGAGAGTTTGTATGTCTGATGCCGCTACATTTGACATGTCATCACGATCATCCACGACGACCTTTATCCGAATCCATGCATCCATCATTTTCGCACGTGTATCATGCTACATGCGACGTGCTGCTCAATCGTTTCACACTACTCCACGATGCATTATTGATAAAATGATTTATTGGAGTTATTTATATTTGCATAAATATTTGGAAATTTTTTACAAAATATTTTTTGAAGTCTAAAATCTTTTTATCAAAAAGGCAGAAATTTTTATATGTAGAAACGGACTTTTTTGGAAGGCGTGCTCGTTCAAACTAGATCACATGTCATTCAAGCGACATAAGCATGTCGCGCGAACTCGTTCGAACAACACGTGTCCTCGTTCGAGCGACATGCCTATATCGTTCGAACGACGCCGCCGAACTCGAATTTTGTATCACTTTATGTCCCTTTCTACTTGATTGTTTCAAAGAATTTTTCAACACGCTTTTTGCAAAAAGGGCACATAAACGGCTCTCTTTTTAGACTTCATCATTTTAAGGCTTTAAGCCTTCTTTGTAAGCTCAATTCATTCCTATGTATCAGTGCAGATTTTATAAACCTTCAAGAGATTATTTCTACTCATTTGGAGTATTTTGTGGAGAAGTCAGTCCCTTCTTTATTGCTGCCCATCTGGAATTCTTTCGGGAGATTCCAGCCGACGACATCAGAACCGACACCTACGGGTATTTCGTATGTCACTCTTATTTTCATTATAATCCGTGTAACCATTCTTTACAAATTATAGTGAAAATAATATTGTTTTGCCCTGCGGGGATTTTTTCTGATATTTTGTGTCACATGCTTTATTTATTTACGGTTTGACACACGCACACACGTAGGTGCATGTTTAGGGGCTGTATTTATTTCGTTCAAAAATAGACTCTTTTTAATTAAAGGTTTCTTGAAAACTTGCGAATAATTTTTATTCGATATCACACACCACGTTTATTTACGACCTTTTCAAATTGGTATCAGAGCGGGTTGCGCTAATTTATCGCGTATTCCTATTTTCCGCACATTCGTGTGATATTGATTTTTTTTTTCTGAAAAATCAATTTTTTGTTTATTCGCAATTTTTCAATGGAACGCCCATCTATTGTGGAGCCTATTTTTGAAAAAGTTCACGGTTGTGTTGAAAAATTAAAACTTTTGAATTTGAATCTTTGCAAAAGAATTATAGTTTTGGAAAATGAAAATTCTCGTTTTAAATCCGCAATGGATCTTTTGCAAACGATTCAAAATCAAAGAGATTTTTATCGTGAAAAATTTGTTTCCTTGGACCATGACTTTGTTGCTTTAAAATTGTCCAAGAAGGAGAGTGTTAATAAAGTCCTATTTTTTGAAAAAGAAGTGGAGGATTTAGAAAATTCTTGGGTTCCCGTTTTTGCCGTCGAGGATAAAAAATTAATCGATGATTTTACGGTACGTGAAAAGACTCTTAGGAATAAGTTTGTTTTAACTGAGGAAGAGAGATATACCCTTTTAGGAATTATTGAAAATTTAAAAAAGGCGTCCCTTAAACTGGTAGAGTCTAATTCTTTGCTTGAATAAAATATTTTAAAGTTGAAAAATGATTTAAACTATTCAAGTAGGTTTGAAAGTGATGGTATTGTCTCATTTTGTTCTTATGATTCTAATGCTAAAGCCAAAACCATTATTTATTTTAGAGGGTCAATTATTCCTAAGGATGTTAGAAAAGATCACACTTTAGGTAACATTCCTCCCATTCACACATGTTCATATTGTGGTAGGAAAGGTCACCTTAAGCATTTTTTTTAATATTGGAAGATGTCCTAGGAAGTCAAAGTCAAGTGTTTTGTTGGTTCCCAATACCCCCACGCGTCATGTCACATCCGTTTGGGTTAGGAAATCAGTTTTGGATACGCTAGATTTTAGACAAGTTGATTCCCGTTTGCTTGCACATGATTCTTCTCTTGCTATATCATATAGATGATTGTGCTCGCATGATTATCATACGCTAATTTTTATTCTTGATATGTATGTTTGCTAGCGTTATGACATGTACTTTTTGCATAAATTTTTCTTTTTGAAAAATTTTCAAACGTACAAAAAGATTTTATTTTGATAAAAAAATTTGAAAAGCACAAAAAGTTTTTTTTTTTGTTTGCACCGTTTATGGATAAACACTTAGGATGACCAAGTCACAACATCATTCCATATTTCTCATATGACTATTTGATAGTGATTTGAGACAATATATCATGTCATCTTTGTGCTTTATAATGTTTGGAGTCATTAAGATGTAATTAAGTGTTACTTCCTATATGTTTGACTCATGATTTCCTTTATTGAACATATGCACGGATTTGTTTGATTATTGTACTTGACTTATCACATGTTGGTTGGGTGTTTTTACTTCAATCTTGTCCTTAAAACGAACTAAGCGTGATATAACTTTATTTGAAAGGTGTGCATGTAAAAACCGTTTGGTGAGATTATGTGGTATTTAAAAAAAACGGTGAAGGGTTACGAAAGGTAATTATTTATCGTTTGCGCTAAAGTCGCTGTTAAATTGGACCTAAAAAATTGAGAAATTTTATTATCCGGGATCCAAAGAGGTTAAAAGAGCCCGAAAAAAATTAAAGGCAATAAAAAGAAATTCATGCCAATTATGGGCTATTTAGGTCTTTGCACCAATTCTCCAAAGTTTGAGAATTTAGTTTAACACCTCTACAAAGAAAATATATATTTGAGGGTGTTTGGTTGGAGATTTTATAATGGGTTTGCACGTCTTTGAAAATATTGAAAAAGCGCTTAATAGTTTTGGACGTTATTAGTGTGGAAATCATTTTGACTTTGATTTGTTGATTTGTATAAAACGATGTCATCTAAATTCAACAATCTTTTACACCTAAGGATACTTTTGATGTTCATTCGTTAGGAGTTCATGTATTCATCGTGCACATATGATTGATTGAGTTTATTTACCTATCGAATGTGTTCACACCCATACATTCCATTTCCATGAGATGGTTATTTGAGTTTATATCCATGGTGTGATTTTTTTTAATCTTATTTTTTTGTAAATTTTTTTTGAAAAATTCAAATATAGAAGATTTTTTTTGTGACATTTACCATATTTATGCAACTCATATCTGTCTATTTGGGGACATCATAAAAATAGGGAGAATGAATTTTGGGGGAGAAATTCTTGTTGATTTATCTATGATTTGCTTAAGCTAAATTGATCTTTGATTTTTGCATATCATTATATTTCAAACTATTGCATGTCACATATATCTGATTTATCTCATGTTTGTAGGTACAAAGTTGATATATATTGAATTGAACACCCTGATGAGAAAATCTTTGGGAGTTTCTGAAGTGTTGAAGATTTGAAGATGTTGAAGTTTGATTGAAGACATGTCATTCAGTATTATCAGTTTGAGGGTTTAATGGGGATATTATCTTATATGTCATTTGTTTTTGGGAGATTGCATAATTCGGATTTTTTTATATATGTACCGGCATAGACATAGGGGGATATTTGTAAGGACATAATTTTGTAAATGTTCGGGATAGATTCTAGGAATTTTCTATTTTTCCTAGATCACAGTTTGTATATCTGATATCGCTACATTCGGCACGTCATCACGATCATCCACGACGGCCTTTATCCGAATCCAATCATCCATCATCTTCACACGTGCATCATGCTATATGCGATATGCTGCTCAACCATTTCCCACTACTCCACGATGCATTATTGATAAAATGATTTATTGGAGTTGTTTATATTTGCATAAATATTTTGGAATTTTTTACAATATATTTTTTGAAGTCTAAATTCTTTTTATCAAAAAGGCAGAAATTTTTCTATGTAGAAACAGACTTTTTTGGAAGACATGCTTGTTCAACTAGATCACATGTCGTTCGAGCGACATAAGTATATCGCGCGAACTCGTTCGAACGACACGTGTCCTCGTTCGAGCGACATGCCTATGTCGTTCGAACGACGCCGCCGACCTCGAATTTTTTATCACTTTATGTCCCTTTCTACTCGGTTGTTTCAAAGAATTTTTCAACACGCTTTCTGCAAAAACGGCACAGAAACGACTATATTTTTAGACTTCATCATTTTAAGGCTTTAAGCATTCTTTATAAGCTCAATTCATTCCCATGTATCAGTGCAGATTTTATGTACCTTCAAGAGATTATTTCTACTCATTTGGAGTATTTTGTGGAGAAGCTAGTCCCTTCTTCATTGCTTCCCATCTGAAATTCTTGCGGGAGATTCCAGCCAACGACATCGGAACCGACACCTGCGGGTATTTCGTATGTCACACTTATTTTTATTATAATCCATGTAACCGTTCTTTACAAATTATAGTGAAAATAATATGATTTTGCCCTACGGGGATTTTTCCTGATATTTTGTGTCACATGCTTTATTTATTTATGGTTTGACACATGCACACACGTAGGTGCATGTTTAGGGGCTGTATTTATTTTGTTCAAAAATAGACTCTATTTAATTAAAGGTTTATTGGAAACTTGCGAATAATTTTTATTCGATATCACACACTCCATTTTTGACTTTTCAAAATACATTTAAGAGAGCAACTTGATTTTTTTTATTCACCCCATACACACATTCAATAGAGAAACACAACTTCTTTCTCAACTCTACTCAATGTTTGAGATAGCAACAAATTAATACTCAGCTATTTTTTAAAAATAAATCCAAGAGCATAAAAATCATTATTATGCTACAAAGATTTCAAAAATACTAGAGTCAAAAATAAGATTTATTGAGAAGTCTCACTCAAGAAGAAACTTGGACTGAATTTGTATTTTAAGAGTTTCAACAATTCAAACTTGTACAAAAATTCAAATTTGTTTTGAAGCTTTGTTGAAGCTTGGGCTGTAATGGTGATTGGTACCTAAAGTGAACCACGATCTTGGAGTTGGCACTACAAGAAAAATTGGTTTTAGCGACGTTTTTTTTTGCAACGCTTATAAAAATGTCGGTATATAGTGTATATGCCGACGTTTATTTAACAACGTGGGATATTTATCGACGTTTTATTGAAGTGTCGAAATATTAATGGCATTTTATTAAAAACGTCGGAAAATGGCAACATTTATTAGAAAACGTGGGTTATTTCCCATCGTTTTTGGGAAAAAACGTCGAGTCCTGAATTAATTTACCTCCGCGCTTCCAGCTCCCTCTAATTTTTCGTTTCCCTCCAAAAAAAATACTATGGTGTTCCCATACGGCTCTCAGTTTTTTTTCTCACATACGGCTCTCAATTGCCCTAACCAAAATCGACACACACCTGTTGAGCCCTAAGCCAAAATCGAGACACACCTGTTGAGCCCTAAGCCAAAATCGAGACACATCTAAGCCAAAATCAGACGCAAGGCTGCTTCGAGGTTTGAGGTAAATCCACGTTTTTCTGAACACCAATTCACGTTTTTTTCTGAACACCAATCCATGTTTTTTTCTCTGAACGTTTTTTTCTCTTAATCACGTTTTTTTCTGAATGTTTCTCCAAGACCTTGATCGAAATACATGCTTTTTTTCATTCTTTGGTTTTTCTCTTCCTTTTGTTTTTCTTATTGTGGTTATTTAATAGATATCTATATTTTATATTCCATAGTGGAATTATAATCCAATATTAATCAAGAACCATCATTATTTAGAGAGTAAATGATGATGGTATTGTGAATTAGTAAGAAGTGATGCGTTCTTGATTAATGGTATTGTGAATTAGTAAGAAGTGATTCCTTTTGTCTATTTTGGAATGAGAATAGAAATGGGAATTGTTAACCTTCTTGATTCTTGACGTGATGATTGAATTTTGGTAATTATTAGGTTTCAAACTGTTTTTTAATACCTGTTTCTTAAATATATTTGTTATCTTTTGGTAATATGTATTGATTAATGTGTGTATAATCAAACACTTGTGGTTAGTAGTCAGGGGCATATCCTAAATAAGCCCTCAAACATTTTTTAATACACATTTAGTCCAAGTCTTTTTATTTGTTTCAAAAAGTCCCTCAACATGCCTCTAGTGCGGACTTTAAAAATAAAAGAATATTGCTTAAACGGGTGTTTGAGAGACTTTTTGGAATAAATTAAAAAGGCTTGGACTAAATGTGTGTTAAAAAATATTTGAGGGACTTTTTGGTATTTGATCCTAGTAGTTTTTTTTTGTATATTCTAATTGCTAGGTTCCTGTCAACGCTAATGTTGATCCTGTAGCATCACCACAGTTGCAACCTTTAACAACCGAGGTTCAATCACAACGTCGATCGCAATCCTCAATGAAGGCACCACCACAAATCATATCGCGAACTCAACTTCTTAACTATTGTGGGGTTAGTATTTTTGCCTCTAAAATTCTTCATGGCACATTTTAAATCAAGAACATTAATATTTTCATCGTTTGATGCATATAAGATCCATTATATATGTATGATAGTTATACTCGTTCCAATGGCAATTCATTGAAATTGGTGGAAGGGATTGATTTATTTGTGGTTTAATTTGGTGGTAGTTGTTGTTGTTGAGTTAATTTTAAATGTTAAAACAAGTTGGGTTTCATGAATAAACAAAGGAAACTCTGGCGATTTTTTAAAAAAATATTAAGCGTGAAAAACATGTTTTGCTACTATATAACTATTTACTTTATCAACATCCACATGTTATTATGACTTCACTTATTCGAATGCATGAAAAAAAAATAGAGTGTATTATAGTAGCTAACAATGAAAAAAAGTAATTTACAAAAAATTACGTCTATTTTTATAAATCTTATAATAGTGCATTGATCACAATTTGTCATAAAAAATGTTAAAACTTTAGGGATCTCTTTTGAAAATTAATCTAATTGCTAGGACATAAAAAATGTTACCAACCTAGATTGTGTGGCTTACATTTTTTATTTGGGTCGGGTTGCAAACTTCATAAGCTATATGGAAATATTATTTACTAACATATTACATTTTTGTGGTTCTTTTATATTTGAAAATATATTTTAAAGTTATATATATCACTATTTTTTAGTTTGATCATAGAAGAAGTTGATTTGAAAACATTGAAGCTAATTACTATCCCTCTTCCAACTATATTTTTGTTCAAATTTTAGGAGCGGATGAAGAAGGCAAAAAATACCAACTAATTGAAATGTTTGAATTTGGAAGTAAGTCCCTAACCACCTTTCATTTTTCTTTTATGCATCACTTTTACCTTGAATTATTTAATTTTTAATACTTATTTTCTTTCTTTTTACAGGTGGTTTTGTCATGCCCATGGACGCGGAGACATCGTATTGACTGTTTTGAACATCACTCTAGCATTTTTTTGATGATAATATATGTTTCATATTTTGTTTGGAATATTTGGGTACAAATTTTTGGCTTATTAGTAGACAAATTTGGGATGTTTGAAGATATGTTTTCTTCATTTTGTTTTGGGATGATTAGATATTATTGTATATAGGTTTTTTTGGTTGATTGAGAATCTTTTTGAGGGCGTCATTATAATATTAATGATGTGTACTTCGATATTATATGACACTTACAAAAAAAAGTTGGAATATAGTATGAGAAAAATTAGTTAACATTCTAATGTTTTCAAATGAATGATTGAATTGGGTTAATATTTTAATTTAATATTCCCGACGCTTTTTGGGAAACGTTGAGACAAAACCGACGTTTTTTTAAAAAAAGGTCGCATTTATACCCCAAATTCGGACAATTTCCGACGGTTGATAAACGTCGTAGGAAGCGTCGGAATATCTTTAACCGACGTTTTTATTAAACGACGCTTATTTCCCGACTGTAGATACGCCGACGTTTTATAAAAACGTTGCTCAAGCGTCGGCAATTTCGTTCCCGACGTTTTTAGAGCTTATACCGACGTTTACAAAACGTCGCGAAATCCAATTTTTCTTGTAGTGTGGCATTTGGTTCAAGTGTTTGTAAATTGGTGGTTTGATCCTACCATCAAGTGGATCAGAAATAGTCAAGCACAAAGGAGTCGAAAGCTGCTCTAGGTGCGTGGACTTAGACCGAGTTTTGGCCGAACCATGTTAAAAATACAGTGTTATTTATTTTCTGCATTTTATTTGCATATTTTACTTGTGGTTGCTTGAATTTATATTTTCAGCATTTATAGTTGAAAATTAATTAATTTTGAAAATTGGTAAATTCATTTTAAGGTTAAAATAATTATTTTTTAATTAATTAATTAATTTCAGAATATGAAGTTATATTAAATACAAAAATTAATTTAATATTTGTAGAGTGGTAAAATCTGCATTTTATCTTGTTTAAATTAATTGGTGGTATTTATTTAATATTCATAGTTATAAATATTCAAGATTTATTATTTTGAAATTTTTGATAAGGTGTGTTAAGTTAAGTATTTTTAGAAATTTTAATTTGACTTAAAAATATGCTAAACTCAATTCACCCCCCCCCCCCCCCCCTCTTGAGTATAATCTGGGCAACCATTCACATCAGAGCCGCTATGGTAAAAAATCGTTGCCTTGGAAGAGGAACCAGACTTATAGGGGGTTCTCGCTTTATGACAGTGTGACAAAGTGATGACTTTTACCCATAGAGTGTCCCGTCGGTTAAGGCCTAGTGTGGGTTGTAGTTGTCGAGAGACAACACCCGTGAAAATCTGTTTTGAGGTAACATTTGTAACACTCTGCCTAATTAAACATCTGTTGATCAGGCCTTTATTAAATTAAAACTATTTTCTCTTATGGTTCATTCTTAGCATCACTGTTGAAAACTTTTTAATTACTAACCACCTAAGTGAAATTAGACCGGTGCCAAATTTTATCTTTCTTTAAAATGGATAAATGGACAAAGTGGAAAACTAAATTAAGCACTAAATTAAGCATTCACAAGATACTAGATTTCAACCATCAAAATATAAAAATGAGTAAAGGGTTTGCCGAATAAACCATCGGCTAAAATCCAAAAATAAATACTCCATAATAACAAAAGAACTGAAAAACTGCCAACGGACAACATATCCATACATGGAATATAAAATGAATTCCTACACTAGATCTGAAAGGGAGAATCGTCTACTCAAATCCTGTCAGCATCCACAATGCTACAACTCCGAGTCCCTGGAATGGAGTCTTCAAGCCTGACATTCCTGTGGCTGGACACCTAAAAGGTTTTGAAAATATTTTTATAGTAAGAGTTAGTACTCAAAATGTTTTAAAAATATTTAGCAAGCATTTATTATAATAAAATTCGGTAATTTATTACACATGTAAGGTTCACTTACACTCTCTTGAGTTTCCCCACCTCTCGTCTATAGTGCACGCCTAACGTTCTATACTTAGCCAACCTAGATATACTATCCAAGCTAACTAGACTAAAGTATTCCACTGAACTTGTCTACACGTCTAAGTTCCCATACCTCCCATACAGTAATTAATTAATTAACATCACTCATATGTTAACTATTTTTTCATGTAACATTTGACATATGTTATATTTCAATCTTTATAATTAAGTCTCACTACTTAATTTATTTTCTCAGATATTCACAGTCTATCTTTACTTCGTTAATTAAGTCTCTCTACTTAATTTTCTTTTCAGATATATATCTATATGTAACATCTGCCAGTCTACTATTACTCATAAGTAGAAAAAATCACAAAGTATGTATTTCACCCACAATACATACTATAATTGCATACTTTATAATCACATCCTCGTATCACTCGTTAGGGACTATTGTCTCGGAATCCTACTTCGATCACCAATAGTGATTTATATATCTTAGCTCCGAATCATACCTCAATCACCAGTAATTATTGATTATATTGGATCGGAATGACACCTCGATCACCAATATTAATCATATTTAGATTCACTCAGAATCATACCTCGATCACCAATACTAGTCATCTATATTGGCTCGGAATCCTACCTCGATCACCAATATTTATTTAGTATTTTGTAGGTATTCACTCAATCTATGTATTACTATCCATCAATAGGTATTCACACAACCCGATCATTCACATTAGTACGTAGTATATTTCTCTCCAATACTTACCGTACATTTTATTTTACGATTTATCTCACTATAGTATAAATTCGAGTATTCACTGAACTCTAAGGGCTCTAGTTACCCCTTTATAAATTTCAGTAGTTAAGTCTAACTTGCCCTAATGGTCTATACATTAACCCATTTAATTCCTGTAATTCTTTATCCGTCTCTCAGATTGATTACGATTATATTTAACCCAATCTCGTTCTCATCTTAATCCTCTTAATAAGACTAACCTATACCCCTATCATAAGCCTACTATAACATATTAGTACCTCAATATAACTTTACCAAAGTCCTCAAAAATCTCACAACAACGATTTAGGGATTTAAGACAAAAGGGGGAAATTTTCAGTTTTCTGGGTAACTGAATCGATTTGCCCTAGGCCAAATGGATTCGATTCTACACAGTTTTTGCACTTCATCTTTTTCATGCGTTTTTACCCGATTTTCACCATTTTTACATAGCATAATTCTCATGTTACTTTTCCAAATTCAAGGCCGCATGTTCCAAACCATTTTTACATGTGTGAGGGTAATTTCTAACGTAAATCAGTCATTAAAATATTAAATTTACCGATTAACCATGGATTAATTCATCAAATCCTCAAGAACCTTAGATTTCAAAATTCTCCATTAATATTCATAAGAAACCTAGAACTAAATTCATTGAAATTACTAAAAATCTCAAATAACTTGTCCTCTAAAGATTTACATTCAATCTACATGCAATATCCTACCCAAACATGTATAAACATAGGTTTTTCTTCCAAATATATCAAAAAAATCAATATTATTCAAACCCTAGTCGCATGGATATTATAACTTCATATTAATTTGCAATAAACAACTTGCCTTAATAGGAGAAGTCTAATTTTGTGGTGTTGATGATGGATTGATGGTTCTCTCTTCAATTTCGTACTCCTTATATGATTAGGATGCAAGATCTAGGTTCAATTCTTCAAGAACATCTCCTAAGCCTTGAAAAATGGTCTATATCTTCTCTCTAATGGACTTATTTAGGTATAAGTGTTTCTAACCCTAACCCCAAGCTCTAGTCATCAGACATAGGACTCTAGATTTCGTAGGTCCCTTAATCTCCATTTGCCAAATGACAAAATCGCCCTCAATAGGTGTCGGTTTGGTCTAAAATTGACTGACGACCCAAACTATACCCCCGAGTACAATATTACGCCTATTTCGACCCATTCGGAATCATCCGTGACCTCTAAATTATCATCTGAGTCACCTAACATATATTTCCTATCTTGGCCTTGATTTAGTCTACATGTGACTCTAGGTTGAGATAAAATAAAATACACACATATCACTCGTTATGCTGTATAACACTAATCATTAATTATTTTTCATTCACTCTTAATAAATATTATAATATAACATTAATCTGTATTTATCTCTTGATTAATATTTAATAATAACATTTATTATTTAATCACCTTAAATTAATTCTCTAGCAAAAATTTAAATAAAGCGTATTTTCTCAATTAATTCCCGAATTAATTAAATTATAAATATGCAGAAATACGGGGTATTACATACTTACCCCTTACAAAGGAATTTTATCCCAAAAATTAGGACATGCCTGAGGTGAATAAATCTGGATACTGCTCTTGCATATCATCTTCCCTCTCCCAAGTCGACTCATCAGTATTGTGGTGTCCCCAATGAACTCGCACTAGTGGCACCATCTTGGATTGCAGTGTACACTCACTATGATCTAGAATAGCGACGAGCCTCTCCTCATATAAGACGTCTGGCTGTAAATCAGTCTCCTCTAGTGGAACGTTCCAGAAGGCTCTCTCGCTCCTCTTGTACTTCTTCAGTGATGATACGTAGAACACGTCGTGTATTTGCTGAAGATGCTCTGGAAGTCCCAGTATGTATGCTACTGATCCCACTCTCTCTATAATAAGAAACGGTCCTACATATCTCGGTGCTAACTTCCCTCTCTTGACAAATCTCATAATCCCCTTTATAAGAGATACTCAAACCAACACCTGGTCGCCAACCTCTAACTCCATATGTCTCTTATCGGATCTTCATAACTCTTTTGCCTATCCTGAGCTATTCAAATACGCCCTCGAATTAACTCAATCTTAGCTGTAGTCTCCTGAATCATCTCGGGTCCCGACAACTTGTTGTCCCCCACTTCTAACCAGTAAGCGGGTGAATGACAAGACCTTCCATATAATTCCTCGAACGTTGCCATATCGATTGTAAATTGGTAAGAGTTGTTATACACAATCTCTATCAATGGGAGGTATCTCTCCCACCTCCCCCTAATATCTAGGATGTACATCCTCAGCATATCCTCCAACATCAGATTCACCCTCTCAGTCTTCCCATCTATCTGTGGGTGGTATGCCTTACTCAACCGTAAATCTATACCCATGGCCTCCTGAAATATCTTCCAGAAGTGTGACAGAAATTTTTTATCTCTATCAAAAATAATATTAATCAGGACCCATACAGCTTAATAATCTCTGCAATGAATACTTGTGCGTACTGCATTATCTCGTAGTCTGTGCGAACTGGAAAGAAATGAGACACCTTAGTTAGCCAATCCACTATCAACCATATGGAATCGTGACCTCGTTGTGACGTAGGTAGCCCAGTAATGAAGTCTATTAAAATTCTCTCCCACTTACATATGGAAATATCAAGTGATTGTAACAACCCCAAAGGCCTCTGATGGTAAACTTTCACGAGCTAACAAGTAACACACTTTAAGACAAACTCTGCTATGTCTCTCTTTATGCTGGCTCACTAGTATTGTCTTCTTATATCCTGGTACATCTTATCCCCATCGGGATGTACCGTAAACCTAGAACCATGAGACTCAGTCATAACTTCATACCTCAAATCCTCATCCTCGAGCACTACCGATCTCCCATTAAAGCACATGCCTCTTTTTGAGCTGACTGAGTAAGACTCTGCACCCTCAGCTAATAATTGTTGTACTTTGTCTTGACAGAACTGATCTTCTACCTGAGCCTTCACTTCCCGCATAACAATCTCGGGAGTGATAGTCATAACTTCCATGTACGCTCGAGAAACCTCATCTTTCTGTCGAAGCTGACTCCACTTCGCTTTCCATACCTCTACTAATTATTCAGTAGATCATCGGCTCAATGCGTTTGCAACCATGTTAGCCTTACCAGTATGGTACTGTATATCAAACTGGTATTCCTTTATGAATTCTAGCCATCGCCTCTATCTCATGTTCAGATCCTTCTTTGTGGAGAGATACTAAAGTGACTTATAATCCGTGAATAATGCAAACTTCTCACCCAATAGGTAATGTCTCTATATCCTCAACACAAAAATGACTGCTGATAACTCGAGGTAATGGATGTGGTAATTCTTCTCGTGGGTATTTAGCTTCCGAGATGCATAAGCTATCTCCCTCTCTTCCTATTGTAACACACCCCCAAGTCCTTGCAAGTATGCGTTAGTGTAGACCATGTACTCCAATCCTCCCCTGGGCAAAGTAAGTACTGGTGCTGATGTCAATCGGTCCTTTAGCTCTTCGAAATCCAATTAACACTGGTCGCTCCACACAAATGGTACTCCCTTACGATTCAAGTTCATCAAAGGCCCAACAATCTTCGAGAACCCCTTGAAGAAGCGATGGTAATATTCGTCCAACCCCAAGAAGCTACGAATCTTAGTTGGTGTCGTGGGCTACCCCCACTCCTTCACTGTCGATACCTTACTCAGATCAATGAATATGCCCCTGTCGGACACAATGTGGACAAGAAACTGTACCTCCCAAAGCTAAAATCCACACTTACTAAATTTGACGTATAATTGATGGTCTCGTAATGTCTGTAAAACCATACGTAAATGTTCAGCGTGCTCCTCCATTCGTGAGTAAACCAGGATGTCATCTATGAACGCGATCACAAACTGGTCTAAAAACTCACGAAACACCCTATTTATGAGATCCATGAATACTGCAAATGCATTGGTGAGACCAAACGGCATCACTCTAAACTCATACGACCCGTATCACGATAAGAAAATGGTCTTAGGCACGTCCTCCTCTTGAATGCGCAACTGATGATATCCGGACCTCAAATTAATTTTAGAGAAGTAAGCAACCCCTCTCAACTGATCAAACAACTCATCGATCCTAGGCAACGGATACTTGTTCCGTATTGTCTCCTTATTCAGCTCCCTGTAATCCACGCACAAGCGAAGCAAACCATCCCTATTCTTCACAAATAGCACCGGAGCACCCCAAGGTGATGTACTTCACCGAATGAAACCCTAACCTAAGAGCTATTGAATCATCTCTCCCAGCTCCTGCATCTCTGAAGGAACCATACGATACGGTGCTCTGGCAATCGGTCTCGTCCCTGGTGCTAAGTCGATGACAAACTCTATTTTTTAGCTCGGTGGTAATACGGGTATGTCCTGAAATACATCCTTAAACTCCCTCACTACAAGAATCGAGTCTGAAGGTACCACTATCTCCTGTGAGGTCTCCTCCTTAATACAGTATATGTGAGTACGCGATCCTCCCTCCGGTAGAGGCATCGCAATAATTGATAAGCTAACTTTACAATTCTCCTTGTGATTTTGAACGGGCCATCATACCGTTGAATTAGACCCTTGTGTGATATTTTTTGGCTCACCTTCTTCCAAACTTGCGGAGTGATCTTCAGCATTACCATGTCACCAACATCAAATTTCACATCGTGCCTGCTCTTGTCAGCCCATTTCTTCATCCTTCGAACTGATTTTACCAAAACATCCCTTGCCCCTTTTGCCCGTTCCTGCCCTCCTCGTGCATATCTATATACTGCTGGACAACAACCTTGGGATTTCTGTTTTGCAATCGCATGAGAAGTGAGAGATTTATGCTCGATTGAAAGCTCAAACAGAATCTAACCCATCGATAAACTTTTATACCGATTGTAACAAAACTATCAAGTAACTCAACCTAATTTTATTAGTTGTTAGTTACATAATGTCGCAAGTATTCCTCCAATAACGCATTCACTCTTTCTATTTTCTAATCCGTCTGAGGATGATTTGCTATTGAGAACTTCAACTGTGACCCCAATAATTCAAACAAAGCAGTTAAGAATCGCCCCATAAATTTTGCATCTCAATCGCTGAAAATAGCAAGTGGTAATCCCCACCACTTTACCACATACCGAAAGAATAAATCTACTGCCACTTCCGTCGAATAAATCTTTGGGGATTGAATAAACGTTGCATACTTGAAGAACCAATCGACTACCACTATTATTGAAGTGAAGTCTTTCACTTTTGGCAATCCATTGATGAAGTTCATAGAGACACTTTTCCAAGGTCTTGTGGGGACCGAGAGTGGCTATAAGGTTCCCACTGCTTTCTTCCTCTTCGTTTTATCTTGCTGGCAAACCATACACGTTATCACGTACAACTCAACATCAGAATCCATTCAAGGCCAATAAAAACTTTCAGATAATAAGACAAATGTCATGTGTTTCCATGGATGCCTTGCGTACAAAGCTTCATGTGTCTCTTTGAATAACCTCGGTCTGATTCCCCCAGTTTTATGAACATATGGCCTATTCCCCTTTGCGTAGATAATAACCACCTCATAACTTCCCAAAGACACTTATTCAGATGGCAATGCAATAGTTACTTGGATAAGTTCTCATGAGAAATGCTGGCAGCTTAAATTATAGACACATGTACTTAGCAGTTGGGGTTGTCAACTGCATGTTGCTTTGTATTTAAGCATTGTAACCTGATAATCTAGGCATTGAGAGAGACCTAGATGATTTTGTAAAGGTTCCTTATATTTAGGAGTAATAAAATATTAGGTTGGTAAGTTTTTCCCTGTACATATTGTGTTGCCTTACTTGTTGTGATTGTGTGCATTGCGCCAGCTGGATGTATAGGTAGTCCGATAAATTATACATACCGCTGACGCAGACAATTTTTTTAACATACTAAAAAATTATTTTTGAGTTAAGTTTCTTTTATGTGGTATTTAAATATTTCAAGTGAAGCATAATAAAATTAATTGAAAATAATTTTTTAATTAATTAACTTTTTTTTTTAATTTGAAAAATATGTTTTGGAAAAAATGAATTTATGGTGTGATAAAACAAAGGAGTGTGTTTCTTAATGATGTGGCACCTGCCACATCATTAAGTTTCATTTTTAAGTCACTAGAGTCAGTCTCTCTAGTGTTGCTCATGATTAAATTATGGCCTATCTTATATTTATATTTTTGTTGAACTCTTGTAATATATATCATTCTTTCGAGTAGGCCATTTTGTAGAATGAAAATAAAATTTTAGTTACATTTGTACTTTGTGTATTATTCATGTACTTTGCATTTTCTTTTATCATTTTGAGCAACTAACTAGTCTTTTAACACATTTTTTTAATTCTTCCTTCATACTTTGGGAATCTGTGAATTGTTATACTCATATTGCTTTTATCAAATATTAGAATTATAAAAAGTTTCCAATGTGAATTCATCATTGTATAAACTATTTAATTTAAGCAAAGGAAATGTCAATAGCTTTAGTGATGAAATTTTATCAGCAAGCATATTTTATTCAATAATATATATAAACATTCAAGTAACATAAATTCCAGTGTTATAAATAAAAACAATATTTTCGGTCAAAATAATATCAATACAAACAATGTATTATGGATTACTCGTAATAATGGAACTTCTCAATTGAAAATATTATCTTTAATCATAATTGCTTTTATCCACTTATAGTTGATTGACTGAAGGTACTTGTTTTCTTGCTTTGAAATATTATAATACCTTGACTTCGTTACTCCCCTGACCAAATGGCTCTTCGAATTAGGTTTGAACTTAGAAGCGGACATGCTCCTCAAATAATGAGTGGATGCTCGAAGGACCAAATCACCTACTTGTAATTCTCTTGGTTTAATTGAGTTCTCATTGTCTCATGAAAGTTTTTGAGTATATATCTTGAAATTCTTCTTCCTTTATCCCTATGTTCGTCTAGTGCCTCTAGTTACACGTGTCTAGAATTTGGTAGTAAGTCATTGTTCAATTCTATCCTCGTAGAGTGTACCGTTAACTCCACTGGTAAGATAACTTATATCCCATACACAAGGGAAAGGGGAATGGATCTTGTAGGTTTTCTCTTCAAAGTAAAATAATCTTTGTAATCATCCTAAAAGGAATTATTTCTGCCTAATTGGTATATAATTTTATGGCTACTAGAAAGAAAGCTTTGCTCCGAGAAGATAATTTTATCTTTCCAACTAGATTAAACTCCAATGTATGAAAAGGGTATGGAGTATCCATCTTTGCAAGATTACTAATAGAGCAAGCACCAAATTTCCATACACCTAGCACATTTTGCACAGTTTTATAAAATCTATAGAATTATCCGTGCGCCAGTAATATTCCAATACCATCAACTGGTCATACAACTTGGCTCTACCTATATGGGATGGTTCGTGATCTTTCTTTAACACCATCCATGTTTCTTCTTTGGCTATGCACTACAATGCCTTTTCGTTATAGCCTTTCCTATATAGTTCTCAATTCACTAAATAGAAGCGAGCAACCCGTTTCTTTAAATAAATATAATTTTCTCTTTCAATGGGTAACACTCCGTCTTTCAAATAAGCTATGTATGGTTTTCTCCAATTTTTTAAAACTGCAACAAAATCAGCTTTTGCTGGTTGATCAAATTGAGTCTGGCACTTTAAACAACTTTCTTGTAACCTAGCAGCATCTTTACTCATACTGGGCCAGTAGAAACCACCCTTGCTGCAAATGCCTATAGATGCGATATCGTTATATCCACAAGGGCTTCATGCATTTCTCGCAACTTTTCTTGAGCTTTCTCATCTCCTATGCATTTTTCTAAGTGACCTCAACGGTTATTAAAGTACAAGGTGCCTTAAAAAAAATGCTAACTCTGATAACTGATTAGCCCTTAATTTTGTGTATTATTTTTATAATATTTTAAGATCAAATAGCACACATTTATTCCCTAAAGTCCCTCAATTATGAGTATTTAAGTAATACACGCATTTAAAAGAGTTATGTAATTTTTAAGGTAAAATGGTGAATTTTAATTTTTTTTGAAAATAATTTTATCCAGACAAAAGTTAGAAAAATAAGGTGAAAAAGGTCAATTTAGTATTTAGTATTTTTAGGCTCAATTTTATTATAAAATAGTTCAATACATTATTTTTATAAGTGCCGATAACGTTTCATCTATAACCGAGTTAAATTCGAAGCCCCAATTATCAATATTGTTGCCTAAAAAAATACCTAAGGAGGAGGGGGAGGGGGGGGATTGGGATTTTATAAACTTTTCATGTTAAATTAAAATATAAACTAATATTTAAATTAGAATACTTTAACAAATTTCATATTAAATATTACAAAAAATTCAAAGATTAATTTTTGTATTTAAAAAAATTAATGGTTATCTGAATTTAATTATTTATTTTAAAAAAATAAATTATTTTGAATTAATATTTTTTTTATCAATTTTCAGAATTAAAATATTTGCAAGTATATGTGATGTAACAATTAATATAATCAAATATAAAATAATAAATCAAATACAGAACACAAAGTAAATGACAATAATATTTAACATGATTCGGACAGAACTCGACCTACGTCCACGAGTCTAGAGCCGTCGTTTCCTTGCGCTTCACTATCGTGATCCACTTATGAGAACGATCAAATCAACATTTACAACTTTGTAGCATAAACCAAGCTACTAATTTTAACCCTTAAAGCTGAAATTCGAGCTTTAAAAATCCACAAAAAATGATGTAGCATTGTTGTGTGTTTACACTCTAGAAAGGTGAAATTTTCGGATCTTGAGTGTTTATCTCTTTGATACTCAAGAAATAATCAGAAAATTACTAGCACTTGGTGTTCTTGAGTAGCTGATTGAAAGATAGTCTATAGAGCTCTTTTTCTTCTGTTGTGTGTCTAACTTGTGCTCTTGAAAAATCAATTAAATAACTCACACTTGTTGATTGAAAAATATGAATGTTGGAGAGCAATCTTCAACTTTGAGTACAAAAAAGATTGGCATTAAATGCATCGTAGCTTGATAAGGAATGGCATTTTTCTTCTTTTGCTTGTAGAGAATGGAGATTGCCAAAAATAGCTTCATATCTTGGTGATTTGAAATGTTTCCCAAACTTTGCAAATCTTGATATTGTGGCATAAAGAATGATGGCTAAAAAAAGTCTTGAATGTTGCCTCAAATATCTTTTATATATTCTGCAAAATATTAGTATCCCAACAATGTGTAATAGCGGTGGTATAATATATATATATATATATGCACGAAAATAGTTGAATAATGATCGAAATATTATTCTGAGATTTAAAATCTTTTTAACAGAGTTAATATAATATAATCTAATTTTTTTATGATGATAAAATGCAATGTTTTCTTTTTGTTTAAAATGATATAGAAATTACATTCTTTATATGAACATTGCCCAAGGCTTTTGAAACAAGACATAGTTAAATGAACATATTTTTCTTTACCTTTGGATTAAAAGAAAATTATTTATTAACAATTGTAAAGATCAAAACACTACCCAAGACAATTGAAATAAAGTTGACAAGTATATTAAACGAATATATTAATTGAAAACAAACTGTCCAAAGCAGTTTGTTTAAGATGGTAGACGACCCAAGGGACACCTGCTTCTGACAATTATAAAAAAATTAGCACTGCCTTAAAATAGTTGGATAACTCAGCCTGTATTTCATTTCAAGAGATAAGGGAGCAAATCCCCAAGGCAATTCGTGGCCCGAGGTAAAGATGTAAGAGCTATGTGTGGCCAGAGAAAATAAGTATAAAAGACATATAGTATCAACTTTGAACAGTAAATGATATATAAAAACGATATATTTATAACAATCGAAGCAAACAAAAAAATTAGAATAAATATTAATATACATAGTATATGTAATAGAATAAAAAAAACATTTATCATATATTTATATCTATGTAAATTTGAATTAAATAACTGATAATAAATTTACTATAACATAATTTATAATGCCTTTGTATAAAATATTTATGTGCAAACAAAAAAATTAGAATAAATATTAATATACATAGTATATGTAATAGAATAAAAAAAACATTTATCATATATTTATATCTATGTAAATTTGAATTAAATAACTGATAATAAATTTACTATAACATAATTTATAATGCCTTTGTATAAAATATTTATGTACAATAATATATCTATAAACTTTGTATGTATTATATATATATATATATATATATAATATATATATATATATATATATATATCAAGGTTCTAAAAAACGCGGGGCGTGATCGAGGCGTGGAGGCCAAGCCTTAAGCCTTAGAAGCCTAGGCGGGCCTTGGCGTAAAAAGACGTGAAAAGGCGTTTAGGTCTTTTTAATATATTTTATCATTTTTTAACCATAACAAGGCTATTAAAATACTAAAATTGTACATATCATAAAAATATGTCTGAATATTTGCAAATAAAAATACTATTTGATTATTTTGAATGAGATAATGGTCCGATTTGCAAAAAAATCTTTAAAAGGCAATATCGTTTCACTAAAGCATTGTTGTTTTTAGAGAAAAAATACGCCTTAAGGATTTTACCAAGCATAAGGCGTCAAAATATTAAGGCGGGGCGTTTCTCCCAAGCCGCAAGCCTAGGCGGATTTTTTAGAACAGTGATATATATATATATATATATATATATATATATATATATATATATATATATATATATATATATATATATATATATATAGTCCTGCTCTTGTGCGGACTAGTCCGCATTTTAAGAATGCGAACCGGACATGTGTCACCTGGCGGTGAGCCCAGAAAAGAGAGAGAGTGTGCCTATAATTTATGCGATAATTTCTAGGTGCACAGTTAGGTGACACGTGTCTGGTCCGCATTCTTAAAATGCGGACTAGTCCCCACAGGAGCATTATATATATATATATATATATATATATATACAAGTAATGAATAAGTATATGTAAAATAAATATACGTAAGGCAAATAACTGAACTATATACTATATGCTATGAAAATTATTAGAAATAATTTAACAGATATTTACATTTGACTAGAGAGATATCTGTTCGTAATCATCAAAATCAATATATCGTATGGACTTAAAATGTACAATAATTATGATTAAAAAAAATATTAAATTAGGTATTAATTATATTTTCGTTTAACATTCTCCTCCTCTTTGATGATGACAAACAATGATTTACAATAGTTCCAAGATGAGTCAATTCATGAAAAATCAGTAAGTCATAAATATGTCTCCTCCTTTTGACATTATCATTTTTTTTATAAAGTTTAGATGTCAAGATTAGTAAACATAGCTCCCCCTATCAAAATCAATTTAAGCAGGGGTAGCCAATAATAATCATAATAAGCATATATCATCTGCATAAATATCTTAGGGAGCATATAATTCATATGAATTTTAAATAAGTTCAGATTATCATCATAAATTTTGAATGGGGCATAGAAAATGAAGAGCCTTGATGAAGATAAGAAAGTTACAACTTAAGATTGTTAACCACGTGGCATATATCTTTGGCATTTCCTTCAATGGTCATTTTCGTTCCCTTTTCCTCTACAACAACTTTAAATAAATTTTCAAACATATTTTTGGAGATGAACTAATATCATTAAGAGCGTCACTAAAAGATGCATATTTTTTGTATTATGAACCACTCACGCCTTTGATGTGAAATTCAAACTCAATCCATGAGGTATAAATACCGAGTATTTTTCCAACCCAAACAACGTAAATTTTTTTGGTCATCTCAATGAGTAAATATGTAATAGATATGAGGTGCACAAATGAGCTAAAAGATAGTGGTATATATATAGCCAATGATGTTTGTCATATAGTGTAGCTTTTTATTCCTTGATATTTAAAAAAAAATTCCCAAAAAGATAATTAAATAATGTATGATGAAATACTAAATTCATAAGTCATAAAGATGAGTCATACCTAGTTCACGTCGAATGTAGCAAAAACAGTCTTCGTGATGAGATTTAGTGAAAATATTCGCTAGTTGATGTTCCATGCTAACAAATTCAAGTTTAACACCCCCCTTTTTGCACACGATTTCTAAGAAAATGATGTTGTAAGGACATGTTTTATAAGTCATGTTTACATTGGAGTATGTCGTATACCATTACAATCGTCGAAGAATTGTTTAAGTTCATTTAAGCATCAAGACGGATCTGAATATCAAAGTTCTTCATTAAAGAAGATTCTGCAAAACGAATTTGGTAAATATTACGTTTTTATTCCATAATTATTCACTTAGGATATTGGGATATTTTTCACAAAATATTTTCTAAGTGTTGGAGTGGAGCTTTAAATTTTTTTCGTCAAAAATATAATTTTCAAAGTTTTTGAGGTGGTGCATTTAACGAGAAAAAAAAAAGAAAATTATTTAATTTTAATCTCATTCGAACGACACCGTATGTTGTTCAAACGACATGGTATGTCGTGCGAAGTGCTAGTTGTCGTTCAAACGACGCTGCATCTCGTTCAAACGACATGATATCTCGTTTGAGCGACCTGCCGCCTTAAAGTTGTTATAAATATGACTCTCTAACTCTATTTTTCGTAAGAAGTCTTTCTCATTTTTCATTCTACAAACACTGCGAAATTAGCAGAACACTCTTGGCTTCTTTTTTGTTTTCAATTAAAAAAAATTCCATATGCTGTGGTGAATTGTTTTGGAACCCAAGAACATACATCTTGTTCAAGTTTGCTCTTGTAGGGAGGATAACCTACTGCTAAAATTAGGTGCCACTTGAGAGAGTTACTTGGCTGATTGACCGCGTGTCATTAGGGAGTGTTGCGGTATTCCTGGGCTAAAGATAGGACTGCAGTTCTTGTAGGTTCGCTGCACGTGGATCTATTACTGACGACACCGACCGACGCCTTCTGGTATTCTTGTGTCGAAATCTATTTTGTTGTAACCGTGTAAGTTGTTATTTACAATTATAATGAAATAAAAGGTTTTTCCCTTGGGGGATTTTTCCTGAAATTGGTTTCCTTTACATGCTTATTGGCTTTATGTTATTAAATCACCTAGATGCATGTTTTAGGGTTTAACTAAAACTTAAGTTAATTAAAATTGGATTTATTTGAGAAGTCGCATTATTCCGTTGTAGCACACTTTTCAACAATTGGTATCAGAGCGGGTTGACTAAGTTACTGTGTTATGATCCTGATTTTTGAAAATCGGTTTGAAAATTATTTTTTCTTAAATATGAATTTTGATGGTTTTCGATGTCAACTTTTTGAAAAGTCTAATTGGAAAATTCACACGAACTCTTGTTTTAAATCTTCCACTGAAAACGATTCTGAGAGGTGTTCGAGTTGTGAGGGTATTGGTCACACGATAGATGAGTATCCCACAAATTTAAGAAAGCAATTGGAAAAATCGACATCTCATGTTTCTACCCTTAATGATAGTGATTCGGAATAAGAAGTTTTTTAAGCTTCTAGGCGAGTGCTCCCCACCCGTGTGATTAATGATGATAGTGAGGGTGATGAGAGTGAGGATGGAAGTATAGATGAGTGTAACTTGCAAACGACTTTCAATGAACTTTATGCTGAAGCTTTGAAAATAAAGAAAGAAAATTTGAAACTAAAAGCTCAATTGAAATAAGGTGGCTTAGAAAAAGATAATGATGTTTTAGTTGAAAAATTTAGGGCACGTGAGAAAATTTTGAAAGAGATGTTAGGATATGTCGAGGGAGAGCGAGATAGTCTTCGAGGGGAGATAGAGGTTATGAAAAAGGAACTTTTAGAGTTTGAGGATTCTAGACATGTACTCGAGTCGAGGATAGGTGAGGTTGATAAGAGTTTAAGAGAATCAAGAAAGGTGAAATTTAATTTTGAGTCTCGGTCTGAAAAACTAGATAAGATTTTAGGGACTGTCTAAATTAAGGATATAGGTGGTGTAGGCTTCGATGATAGTGTTGTGCCCATTCCCAAAGCCATCCCCAAACGTGTGAGAGAGCCTCCTAGGGTTATTAGGAGAGAGCCTCCTAGGGTACCGAGGGTTATCAAGCGCGAGCCACCTAGGTTCATTAGGAGAGCGCCGCCTAGAAATTTGAAGAGAGGACCACCTTTGGGTAACATTCACCGCCCGATTTATACTTGCACACATTGCGATAAGCAAGGTCATATTAGGCATTTTTGTTACAAGCTTTTAAAAGGACCTAGGAAGTTTAATCGAAAAGTAAATTCGATTCCTCAAACCCCACACCTCGTTACACAGTGATTTGGGTTATGAAATCGGATTTAGAGGCTTATGGTCTAATTGTTCATGACTCTCATTTACTTGCACATGATTCACCTCATGTGAGATCGTTTGGTTAATTGTGTCGATATTTGTCATACGCTAGCTGTGCTCCATGATATACTCTTACTACTGTTACGACTCACTTTATTTTATGAGTTTAGCTATTGTTTTAAGAGTTTAGCTACTGTTCTTTATATGTCAGCACCTTCCAGGTATTCTTTTATGGAAATTTTTTCACTGGGTAACACTGTTTAACATTCTGGGAAATCTGTGAAAATTTGTTTTTCTCGTTCAAATGAGATAAGTTTTTGTTCGAGCGATTTCTGATCCCGCGCGAAGCCATCTCGTGAGATGCTATGTCGTTTGAACGACATGTAGTCTCGTTTAAGCGACCGGGTTGACTTTGACCATTCTGTTTCCAGTACCTTGTGTTCTTTGGTTATATTATTTGTTATTGTTGGGTTGCTTCTGACAGTTTACATGCAGTCATTCTTGGTTTTAATACTTAATTGCTAACACTGCAGTGTTTGATTAATCACACCTGCTTAGATTGATTATTCTTTGTGTTATTTACTGTTTACTAGCATAGGATGATGCTCATGCCGATATTATGTCTATTGCTAGTCGGTACCATGTGTGTATTTATGGTTTTTGTTTTTGATTTTTTTTGGAAAAGGACAAAAAGAGTTTTGCATTTTGTTTTACACCATATATGAATGGACACTTAGGATGACCGAGTCATAATCTCATTCCATTTATTCATGTGACTATTTGATAGTGTTTTGAGACAGTATTCCATGTCATCCATGTGCTTTACAATGTTTGGAGTCATTGAGATATTGTTAGTTGATACTTCCTACATGTTTGACTCAATATTTCCTTTATTGCACACATGCACGGATTTGTTTGATTATAGTACTTGTTTATCACATGTTGGTCGAGTGTTTTCATCTCAATTATGTCCTTAAAACGAACCAAGTTCAATAATACGAGAGTAATAAAAGTAGTGCATTTAAAAAACCATTGCACGTGAGGAATTTGTTTATATTTGAAAAAATGATGAGTGACATGGGAAAGGTCTACGAGAGTGTAAAATTGACTCTGTGTGAAAGCCACCATTTGAAAAGAGCCCGCACAAAAATTATGGCAATAAAAAGATAATATATGCCAAAATTTAGGCCAATAGATTTTCTCTAAGTTGAGTATTTAGTACCTCATTAGATATAAAAATTGCTTTATTACATACGAGGGAGTTTGGTTGGAAAGTAATCAATGGGTTTGCACATCCTTTAAAAAGTTCTCGAAACGGAACTAAATTATTTTGGACGTTATTGGTGTGAAAATCACTTAGGCTTTGCATTGTTGATTTGATTTAGTGGATATCATCTAAATTCAACAATTTTACACTGAAGGATATTTTTTATGTTCATTCAATGAGAGTACACTTATGCATCGTGCACATATGCTTGATTGAGTTTTATTACCTATTGAATTTGTTCACACCCATTCATTCCATATCCATGGTTTGGTTATCTTAGTGTTATTCATGGTGATTTTTGTAACTTGTTTTTGTTTGAAAAAATTGAAAAATAAAAAATAGTTTGTGGATCTTTTGATTATTTCCTCTGCATGCGCGTAGTTTGATCGATACGTGTTCTGTTTATCGTGACACTCCATGTTTTGATTGTTTATTCTTTTCCTTGTCTATTTTGGACAAATAAAAATGGGAGAACAAATTATGGGGGAGTTTGCATTATGGGGGAAATTTGATTATATTGATTGAGTTAGTCTTATATCATTTCAAACTCAATGGGTCACGAAGGTATTTGCTTTATCTCATGTGTGTAGGTACAAAAGTGAAGATCATTATGTTGCACACCCTCATGAGAAAAGCTTTGATATTTGAAGATTGATGAAGATTTTTGAAAATGATTTCAAGACTTGTATTTCGAGTACCTTTTCACTTTTGGGTTCATGGGAGGGTATTAGATTTGATAATTCGGATTGTTTTTATTTTGTACCGGCATAGACATAGGGGGAGATTTGTAAGGACATATTTTATAAGTCTTGTTTACATTAGAGTATGTCGTATATCGCTACAACTATCGAAGAATTATTCAAGATCATTCAAGCATCAAGACGGATCCGAATATCAAAGTTCTTCATCAAAGAAGCTTCTGCAAAATGAATTTGGTAAATATTATGTTTTTATTCCATAATTATTCACTTTGAATATTGGGATATTTTTCTAAGTGTTGGAGCGGAGCTTTATATGTTTTTCGTCAAAAATATAATTTTCGAAGTTTTTGAGGGGTGCATTTAACGAGAAAAATAAAAAAATTATTTAATTTTAATCTCATTCGAACGACACTGTATGTCGTTCAAACGATATAGTATGTCGCACGAAGTGCTAGCTGTCATTCAAACGACATGCTATCTCGTTCAAACGACATGCTATCTCGTTTGAGTGACCTGCCGCCTTAAAGTTATTATATAGGACTCTCCAACTTTGTTTTTCGTAAGAAGTCTTTCTCGTTTTTCATTTTACAAACACTACGAAATCAACATAACACTTTTGTCTTCTTCTTTATTTTCAATTCACAAAAATCTCATATGCTGTGGTGAATTGTTTTGGAACCCAAGAACATACATCTTGTTCAAGTTTTCTCTTGTTGGGAGGATAACCTACTGTTGAAAATAGGTTCCACTTGAGGGAGGTACCGGGCTGATTGATTGCGTGTCATTAGGGAGTGTTGCAGTATTCCTCGGTTGAAGATAGGACTGCGGTTCTTATAGGTTCACTGCGCATGGATCTATTGTTGACGACATCGACCGACGCCTGCGTGTATTTTTGTGTCAAAATCTATTTCGTCGTAACCGTGTAAGTTGCGATTTACAATTATAACGAAATAAAATGTTTTGCCCTTTGGGGATTTTTCCTGAAATTGGTTTCCTTTGCATGCTTATTGACTTTACGTTATCAAATCGCCTAGATGCATATGTTAGGGTTTAACTAAAACTTGGGTTAATTAAAATTGGATTTATTTGAGAAGTCTCATTATTTCGCTGTAATACACTTCTCACAGATGTCTAATTTCAATGTGTTTAATTCTAGAATGTTAAATAGGATTTTTTGTTAAGCAAATACCACTTCTATTATCACACATAATAGGAATATTTATAAATAAAATATTAAAATATTCTAATTATTGTTTCATATAAAGAGTTTGGACACAAAACTATTGACGATAATATATTCGGCCTCGACTATAGATAGTGCAACCGAATGTTGCTTCTTACTATACCATGAGACTAAAGAATGATCAAGAAAATGACAAGTCCCACTAGTGATTTTTCTATCAGTTTTGTAATCGGCGAAATCAGCATCTGAATAACTAATTAAGTCAAATGATGTATTTCTAGGATACCATAGCCCTAAGTCAATATTGCTAATGAGATATTTAAAAATCCTTTTAATGAAACTAAAATGAGATTCTTTCGACTTAGCTTGAAAACGAGCACAAATAAACACTAAACATGATATCCGACCTATTAGCCATCAAATATAATAAACTACCAATCATACCACGATACAAAGTCATATCAATTGATTTTCCATTTTTATTCTTGTCAAGTTTAAGAGATATGCTCATAAGAGTTCTAATAAATATTGCATTTTCTAATTCATATTTCTCAAGAAGACTTTTTTTTATTTGTAAACCCAAGAAGAAATTTAATTCACCCATCATGCTTATTTCAAATTCTTTTTGCATGAAAGAGGCAAAGTCTTTACACAAATCTTCATTTGTGGAACCAAATATGATAGCATCAACATAGATTTGCACAATAAGCATGTCTTTTCCTTGAGATTTATTAAATAAAATAGTATCAATTTTTCCTCTAACGAAATCATTTTCTAATAGAATTCCACTTAATCTTTCATATCATGCTTTAGGAGCTTGCTTCAATCCATATAAAGCTTTATTCAATTTATAGACCTGATTAGGTCATTCATGAATTTTATAATCAGGAGGTTATTTGACATAAACTTCTTCATAAATTTACCCATTTAGGAATGCACTTTTAATATCCATTTGAAACAATCGTAATTTTTTATAACATGCAAATGCGAGCAATATGAGAATAGCTTTTAATCTAGCGACAGAAGCATAAGTTTCGTCATAATAAATTCCTTATTCTTGATTATAACCTTGCTCTCATCATCATCATCATCATCATCATCATCATCATCATCATCATCATCATCATCATCATCATCATCATCATCATCATCATCATCATCATCATCATCATCATCATCATCCTTGCCTCAATCCCATCATATGGGGTCCGTCAGATGGATTCTCCTCTTCCATTCTAATCTATTATAAGTAATATTATCATTCAAGTTTAATTAATTAAGATCTTTCCTAACAATTTCCTTCCACGATAGTGTGACACCCCGATTAAAAAAATAACGGGTGGCCAGCCCTATACTATAATAAATCAGGAATCTCAAGTGGATCATTCTCAGCATCTACTGACGAAACCCAAAAACAAACATAGCTAACTACCCAATACTAAAATAAGAGGATGCAAAAAATTTAAAACATACAACGACCAACAATAACAATAACATAATAACTACAAAACATGATGACATATGCTCAGGGCTATGATAAGAAGAAATAATTCAAAATTACATCAATATTACACAAAAAGAAGAACTCGAATATGTTGTCGGGTGACAAACAATACAATAATCCCGAGAAGAGGAATATAAAATGCTATACATAAACCTTGGGTATAAACCCGATATACAACATGGATCTTATCTAGATTTACAAAAGATAGGAAGCAGCTAACAAAATCTCGTAACAGTCCGCATCTGCTACAACTACGATGACACTGGATAGAAAGGCATCAATTACGACCTTGCGGTGGGACACCTAATATGATACAATATATATATATATATATATATATATATATATATATATATATATATATATATATATATATATATATATAGCAAGAGAGAATATAGTCATAGCCCGAGGTGTTAAAACATTTGTTTAGCAAGCGCATTTAAATGCAGAATAACTATAAATGCATAATTTCATGATTAAAGTAGAGTCGCACTCGCTTGGAACTCAAACTTACCTCTCGACTAAAGCGCGCACCTAAACGTATGCACATGAACCCAATTTAAATGACCTGATACATTCTAAGGATAACTCAATATAGACCTACGCCCAATCTACACTCTTGTAACCCATCATCTAAAACATAATCGTAAACTCCCTATTCTACCCTAACTCAAGGGTGCAGCTAAACTTAAGTTAATATATATATATATATATATATATATATATATATATATATAAATAAAAATATCTTACTAAAATTCACCGGATTCTAGTTATTAACTTAAACAAGTTATTAACATATAAATTCTAAGAACTAAACTTCTCCCAACTCTCAACATTGCACTGTGTTTCGTGCGTGGGACGTCTCTCAAAGCGAAATCCAAACAAGGACCCCCCCGATACACTACTCCTTGACAATGTTGATCATCGAGATCCATTACGCCCTCGGTGCAAGACGCATATAACATCAACTACTTATTTAGGGTATTACCCTCGATATTCTCATAAAGTACTATTTCGCTATAACATATAAATCTGAGTACTAAGGAATAAACTTCTCTCCACTCCCAACATTGCACTGCGTTTCGTGCGTGGGACGTCTCGCAAAGCGAAATTCGAATAAGGACCCCCTCGATACACTACTCCTTGATAATGTTGGTCGTTGAGATCCATTATGCCCTCGGTACCCAACATATAACTTCGGCTACTATTTGGAGCAACAATCTCAATTACACATATAAGATATTGCACCGAACCTTTAGGGTGTATATAACATTACTCTAGTTATAAAGCGCAATCATTCCACCTTAACAAGCACGTACACATAACACACTTAGCGTACATATAAATATCCAAAACACAACCACATGGACATAAAAATACTTCATAATGCTATCATCTTCCAGGAATTACTCACTTTATCCCGGGTTACCATTTATCGAATTATTATCACACCGCCATGGTAATAAAAGAAATCAACGTATAGGAAGCGATCATAGTTCTAAACCTGAAAGTGAGAACGAATCATACCCAAGACTTCTCACCCAGAATAAAATCACACAATAAATAATGGACGACTATGACCTGGGGACTATACACACCCTGCTCCTCAAGCCAGGGGCCTCACCCACATCGCCCAACTTCCCATGATAGCATTGGAGGGTATGCCCACACAATAAGTATATATTTATATCATTCACACTAGATATATATGCAATCACATCATATATGTGCAAACCATCACACAAGGTATTTACATCACGACATATAGGTATAGATACTCTCTTACGTTCGTATGTATGGAAGAAGTGAATTCATTTATAAGTATAAAACTCTCGTTATACTAACCGTTGCTAACTCGCATACCTTCCCATTTTATTTCATACTACGACCCCTCACTTGAAACTTACTAATCCATCACACCTATTAGTATGAATAGTCTCCCAATTCAATCAACATTAAGGGTACCATCTATATCTGAATGCACACCGATCAACAAAAATTATCCCCAAATAGAAATCTCGATGCTTGGAGGATTCCCCCACTACAAGGCCCTAATACTCTATTTTACTTCATGCAAGAAGGTTCCTAATCCTTAAACCTTAAAAGAAAGGAGTAGAAAGGAAATCTAAATTTTGATTTGAAAACAGGGTACGGGATTAATCCATTTTTCATTTTATCCCGATCGGTCCGGTAATTATGCCGTATGTAGAAACTTTGGTGGCCGAATCGATTTGTCTCTTAGGAGGATCGGATCGGTCCGATACCTGGTAAGTCAGCCATCACCCAATTTTTCTTACCAAACCTTAAATCTTTCCAAAAATCACATTTATCATCTTCTCTCCATTTTTCTTCAGTCCAAACATATTTCTAATGTTTAAAACTCATGAAATTTCTACCCAACAAATTTTAAAACCTTAAATCCATATACCTACACCTCAATTACAAGATTTACCCAAAATCTAGTTTTTAACAGTTTTAAGCTAAAATCCATAAACTTTATCCACAAATCATGAGATAAATGATACACAAGAATTATTTAGCAAGTTAAATCACTTGCCTCAAAGGTGTAGAGTCTGAATCTTCCTCGAAATCGCGTATTGGCCGGAATCCCCAGGCTTTTCTTCTCTTTTCTCTCTTCCTTTCTTCTTCTTCTCTCTCTCTCTCTAGGGCTTTCTAACTCTCACAAATGAGATTGGCTTCTCACGAGCCCTAATTAAGCCCCATCTCCTAATTAACCAACTTTAATTGATAATACACACTTTAAATGACTCGGTTACTACAATTCGAGTTAAACGAACTTAAAATATTCCAGAACCCAAATAAGACCCAAGTACGGTCATTTCAACTATCTCGACCCATCCGGGATCAACCGCACACTCAGAATCGTCATTCGAAATACTTTCTAACATCCTCAAATTTTGACCTCAATTGCCAAATTTAAAATTCTCCAACTTAAATAAATATTATTTCTCCCAAAATAATTTGATTTTCAGTCCTAAAAGTACGGGGTATTATAGATAGCTTAGGGCGGCCCCTTTCTCTTTTACCCTTCATTTCTAATAATCTCCCTCTTGTTATAGGTTCCTCTACTAGTCTACGCAATACAGGTCCATACCATCTAAGTCTACTTTCTCTTAATTGATCGCTAATAGAAGAAACTCCTAAATTTTCTCTCACGTACTAATTTTTAATTTTGTCCTTTATAGTAATTCCTATCATCCATCGAAGTATCCTCATCTCACTAACATGGAGACTTTGTTCATATTTTTTTAAAGCTCAACACTCCACTCCATATATGGTATCTATCATAAAAACTATTCGATAAAATTTTTCTTTTAATTTATTAGTTACCTGTAACAACCCGCGTAATTTTGGGCTATTTTAATTAATTTCTGGAAAATGGAGGAAAATAAAGTTTTTGATAAAATTATTTTTATTGCTCAAATATGTTGGTTATTATTTTTAAAGGCGAGAATTTCAAACGGTTTTAAAATCGGAGTTAAAACGGATTTTAATATGATTTTTAAATGTTTTTAACTCTTAGAGTTGTTTTGACTTCCAACTCTTCATTTATTTGCCTTAATTAAAGGAGTCTTTTGGCTTCCAACTCTTCATTTCTTTTCATTATAAAAGGAAGTCATGGGCAACCCTTTTAACATACTTTTGGCACAAATTTTGGAAGCAAATATATTTTATATTCCTCTTCCTTTTTATATACACATTGGCCCTTGAAATTTGTGAGTTCCAACCTTAGATTAGAGGTGTTCTTGGGGCTATTTTGTTGGAGGTTCTTGGAGGAGCTTTTGTAGATCTCTTGAGTTTATCTTGAGGATGTGATCGTTGGTTTCTCATCATGGTTTGAGGTATGGGGTTTTACACAATATGCTCCTTAAATCTCGCGAGTGTCATTCTTTTTGAATTCTGGTTAATTGAACTCATATTTGAATTGATAAATTCATTGAAATCTGGAAAATAATTGTTGAAATTATTTTGATTCATGTGGTATCATTATATTGTTGTTGAGCACGTTGTCATGAGATTTTAATATGGCACGGAGGTTGGGACCCGCCAAAATTCCTGTTTCCCGGGTAATGGCTTGATAAAGCATATACGGATGTGGTGAGGCCTGGTGACCCGGTTAAAGTGTTGTTGAGAAATTATATTGATAAATGCTTTGAGATTTGCATTTCGATTTGAATATTCGTACTTGTGTTGTTACGCTTTGTTCATCATTAATATATTTGTTGAGCATCTTTCCTGTCGTATTATGTACTTCCCCATATTTTCTTTTAGTGGCAGGTTAGTGCGGATTTTGGGGTGCTATAGAGATTGATTTTAGCGAGGATTGTTTGGGAAAGATTTGTATTATTTTGACGTATAGAGCTTTGGAGATTTGTATTTTATTTTCGAGTTAGTTGTTGTATGTAATTCGAGAGACTTGTAGTATTTGAAGAGAATTGAGATTAGTGGATTTTATATTGTATTTTGGGATTTATTTAGATGCTCTATACCTTGTGATTTGTGGATTTATTTTATCGCATTAGCGCTCCGTTCTCTCTCCCCGGGCGGGCGGGGTGTTACAAATGGTATCAGAGCTTAGGTATACGGCAACCCTCGGGGCTTGAGTTTTGGGTTCATTGCGTGGTTAGCAATTTTTGGAGATAGAAAATTTTAGGTGATATTCGTGTTAGGTTTCGAGATTAGATGTGAGGAATTTATTTTTGGAGACGAGATTATTTTGGAGATTGTTGGCCTGATTTTGAGAGTTAGGCATTCGGAGAATTTCGAGGGCGAAATTCCATTGTTAGTGGGGAAGTGTAACAACCCGCGTAATTTTGGGCTATTTTAATTAATTTCTGGAAAATGGAGGAAGATAAAGTTTTTGATAAAATTATTTTTATTGCTCAAATATGTTGGTTATTATTTTTAAAGGCGAGAATTTCAAACGGTTTTGAAATCGGAGTTAAAACGGATTTTAAAATGATTTTTAAATGTTTTTAACTCTTAGAGTTGTTTTGACTTCCAACTCTTCATTTATTTGCCTTATTTGAAGGAGTCTTTTGGCTTCCAACTCTTCATTTCTTTTCATTATAAAAGGAAGTCGTGGGCAACCCTTTTAACATACTTTTGGCACAAATTTTGGCAGCAAATATATTTTATATTCCCCTTCCTTTTTATATACACATTGGCCCTTGAGATTTGTGAGTTCCAACCTTAGATTAGAGGTGTTCTTGGGGCTATTTTGTTGGAGGTTCTTGGAGGAGCTTTTGTAGATCTCTTGAGTTGATCTTGAGGATGTGATCGTTGGTTTCTCATCATGGTTTGAGGTATGGGGTTTTACACAATATGCTCCTTAAATCTCGCGAGTGTCATTCTTTTTGAATTCTGGTTAATTGAACTCATATTTGAATTGATAAATTCATTGAAATCTGGAAAATAATTGTTGAAATTATTTTGATTCATGTGGTATCATTATATTGTTGTTGAGCACGTTGTCATGAGATTTTAATATGGCACGGAGGTTGGGACCCGCCAAAATTCCTGTTTCCCGGGTAATGGCTTGATAAAGCATATACGGATGTGGTGAGGCCTGGTGACCCGGTTAAAGTGTTGTTGAGAAATTATATTGATAAATGCTTTGAGGTTTGCATTTCGATTTGAATATTCGTACTTGTGTTGTTACGCTTTGTTCAGCATTAATATATTTGTTGAGCATCTTTCCTGTCGTATTATGTACTTCCCCCTATTTTCTTTTAGTGGCAGGTTAGTGCGGATTTTGGGGCACTATGGAGATTGATTTTAGCGAGGATTGTTTGGGAAAGATTTGTATTATTTTGACGTATAGAGATTTGGAGATTTGTATTTTATTTTAAGTTAGTTGTTGTATGTAATTCGAGAGACTTGTAGTATTTGAAGAGAATTGAGATTAGTGGATTTTATATTGTATTTTGGGATTTATTTAGATGCTCTATACCTTGTGATTTGTGGATTTGGATTTATTTTATCGCATTAGCGCTCCGTTCGCTATCCCCGGGCGGGCGGGGTGTTACATTACCCTCTTATGGCATAATATCTCCACTTTCTTGTCTCAATTTCATCCAACCAGTTGATTTTCTTAGCGTAACATTCTCATCAATAACCCCATTAGTTTGTAGTACTGAACCTAAATAACAAAGTTTATTCGTTTGGTTTATCACGTTTTCTTCAATCTTTAACATTATGTTACCCAATGCCTCTTTATTAAATTTACATTCCATAAATTTCGTTTTATTTCTATTGATTTTTAGACCCTTAGACTATAAGGCTTTTCTCCAAGTATCTACTATCATCACTAACACTTCCTTTGAAGTGTCTACTAAAACTATATCATCCGCAAACAAGATACACCATGGGACATCTTCTTGTATTTTCTTATTAATCTCATCCAAAACTACAACAAATAAGTAAGGACTTAAGGCCGATCCTTGATGGGTAATCGTAATGTCATTAGTTTCTCCACATATAGTTCTTACACTAGTCTTTGTGTTATCATATATATAAAACCTCGTATTTTTGGGCATGTATTATTTAATTAATTTTGTTAATTTTAAATTACTTGTGTGTCATAATTTAATTCAATTAATTATTATTTATATTTATTAAATATTAATCTGATGAGTAAATGATTAATATTTATGGGATTTAAATTTACTAAGTGAATAGTAATATTTTAATTACGTTATAACGAGCGATAGTGACGTGGCATTTATTTATTTCAATTGGAAGTCGGGCATAGACTATATTGGGGTTGAGATGAGAACTTTTAGTAAAATAATGCGGATGGCAATTCTGAGTGTACGGTTGAGTCCGAATGGGTCGAAATAGTCAGAAAAGAGTGCCCAGGGGTAGTAAATTGGTCTCAGGGTCTTTTTAGGCATAACTAAGTCCACATGGGAGTGTTAGGGCCCTTTTAATAAAGCCCACAAGATTAAAGACGGGATTGACTTAATAAACCCTAAAAGTGAGAAGGTGTGGCAACCATAACTCATTTTAGAAAACCTAAGTTAGTAGAGGATAAAAGAGGGAACAATTGGAGAAACCTTAGGAACCAAAATCAAGAACAAGTGTGTGTAACCTTTATCAAATCATTGTCGTCATCATCTACACTAAAGGAATCAGACCCTACGAATCCTAAGGCAAGTGATTAAACTTGCTTTTAAATTAATTGCAGATTTTATACATATCATAGTGGGTGTGATAAGATGATATGGTTTTTGTTTTAGTTTGATATCTAAATTTGGGTTTCAATAAATTTTGATTTAAAATCTGTAGAGGATTTGGGAATTTGATTTATTAACCTTCAATCTGTGTGGGTGATACATTGTAATACCCTCGTATTTTTGGCTATTTATTTTTGGGATTAATTAATTAAATGCGTATTAATTGGAAATTAATCCGGGTTAAAAATACTAACGAGATGCGAGTTGGTATTTGATTATGTGCATACATGTTTTTATATGAAGATTGAATTATGAAAAATTTGTCGTGAGATTGATATACGTCATTTTAGAAATTTTGTTGAGACGCGTGTGGCCGCCGCGTCATGGTGTATTATTTTAATTATAAAAGTGAATTTAAATTCTATAAACCGTATGGTCATTTTGAGTGCACCAACGCGTCCGGAAGGGTCGAGATAGTCAGAAAACACTAGCCGGGGGTGTAGTTTGGGTTCCGGGGTATATTTATGCCATACCGGCAATATAAAGGGTATTTTGGTAATTTCGTATTTTTAGGAATTAAAAATGACGAAAATTAGAGAAGTAAATCTGATTGGGAATAGACCCACTAAACCCACTAACCAGCCCTTAATGACCCAATAAGCTACGGAGGTTATCATTTAGGTTTCCAACTTTCCCAAAGAAAACCCTAGCCACCATAGCCACCTTTGGAGAAGAAAGCTTGGAGAGGGAGAGAAAGAGAAGGAATTCTGCAGAAATCTTCACCAAACCAACACCAAATTCAGAGACAATAGAGGCAAGTGATTTAATTACATCTAAATTCAGAGAATGTTCTTCCCATGTTAGAAAATTGAAGAATTCCAATTGTTCTTGAAAGATGAATGAAAACCCATGTTAATTGGATTTAGAAATTGAATATTGAGGACAAATTGCATGTAGAACCATATAGAGATGATTGTTCTGGTGTTAATATACGTAGGATGTAACAAAAACGGATCTAGAATGGACTAATTGATGATTACAAATTCTAGGGTTTATGTTCTTGAATAATTGGGGAAAAAGTGTAGAGATTTGTATATTGATTGATGTTAGGGTGATTTAATCCTTTAAAACGTGTTAGGAGGTGACTATAATATGTTTAAGATTGATTAGAGACCTTAACACAATGGTTGGGACTAAGTTTAGAGGAGATTTGAGGAGTAAAAATGGTGAAAAACGAGATTAAGACAAATCTGGGACGAAACTGGTAGGTCGTTAGAAGCCCCTCCCCAGATCGTTCGAACGAACTCGTTCGAACGAGCTTCTAACGAATTGACCAGTCACTTCTAATGAAAGGGAACTTCGTTCGATAACTTTGTTCGAACGAGATCTCGTTAGAAGGTACAGTTCGTTCGAACGAACTGGATCTCGTTCGAACAGCCTCGTTCGAACGAGACTTCTAACGAGCTGGCAGTTTGGGCCTTTTTCGCCTGTTTTGATTTTGGGAGTCCCATAAACTTGTTCGAGGGTAGAGTTAACATCCCTTTGATGATGTATTGATATATTTGGGACTTTTGGGTTATTATGATGGGTAAATTATATACGAGTGATTTAAATCAATGAACCGTTTGGGTTGAGACGTGAGTGTCTACTACGACGGGAGAATAGATTATGGCGCGTATGATTATAAACCGGAATTGTATAAAGTGTATAAATTATATATTGGTACTAGAATGAGAATAGTACTACGATTAAACTACGGGATTACTAAGACGTGTGTTTACTTAGTATTGGTATATGAATTGTGTGTATGACATACCTACCATACTTGCTATCACGGGAGGTTCGCATTCGCTTAGGGCCCTCTAATCCTTGTGTTGCCTAGATTTAGACTGGTTACCTTGATGAACATAGGTCATAGAAAGACTTATTGGGATATTAATAAGTCCGCTGATCGTGGGAGCGTAGGTATGTGCGTGACCCATGTGATGTGACTGTGTTCGCCTCCATTATTTGTGATGTTGTTATCTGTGAACTATTCCTGAGAGATTCGGAATATGTAATCCTTATGTACGTGATGTACCGGGATGGATAGCAGAGTATGTGTGCATCGCAGCCTAGTTCTCGGGGTGCTTGTATTGTATATTTATGATGTGAATAATATACACTTAATTAATGGGAACCTTCATGTTAATGTTGTATAAATAATTACGGTATTGTTTCGAGAAACATAACGAGTTAGCTGATAGTGAAATATATTGCATATTGAGCATCTGAGTTTACGTTAAACCCCTATTTAATTACGAGCGTTATAATGTTAATAGAACCGAGTAATAAGGGTAGGACCTATGACAGTCTAGCTAGATATGATGTCACTTAGCTAGTGGTTTGTGTCGTTGTAGATGGGTACTTACGTTAGGAGTGCACAGTTAGACGAGAGGTGAGAATATCATGTGAGTGCACGTCCTAACATGTACTTTGCATTTAATATTTTAAATGATTTTAAAGCACTTGCAGGTTTTTAAAATATCTCCACATTCGGGCTCTGACCCGTTTGCTTTCAAATCTATTTTTCTTTGTAAAACCATTTTAGGTGCCCAGCCACAAGGACACCATGCATAGGATACTCATTCTGGTGACGAGCTGTAGCTGTTTGTGGAAGCTACAGGGATTTGCTTGTAGACGCTTCTATCATTTGGATTCCAGATTCATTATCTATCAGTTGTAGGGCATGTTGCCCATTTCTATTAGAGACATCTTTCCATTACAGATTTCAGACTTTGGCATGTATTGTTTTAGTATTCGGTTTACTTATTTCAATTGTGGGATTGTAGTGAGGAGTTTTTCCTCCAGACTTTATTTACATTATGTGATGGTTACTCTATTTACTTCGTTATGGTGAATGGTGTTATTATTCTTCATTACACTTGTTGCATGTTAATCAGACTTAAATTAAAATTTGGCAACTTACTTTTTAAATACTAGGTGGTTAGTAATCATTAAAATGTTTTCGACAGTGATGCTATTAACTGGACCAACTTGACATTTTGAATTAATTTAATAAAGGAGTAGCTACCCGGTATTTAATTAGTCGGGGTGTCACAGGTGGTATCAGAGCATCAGGTTCTAGTGTCCTTTAGGATCTGACGGCTTATTATGTTTCCGCTAAGTTTATTTGATATAGAGCCCTATATTTTAGGACTGTTGTACTCTTTTTGTGTATGCTTCGTTCTTCAGCTATTTTAAGTTTATAAACAGCGAACTTATAAACTTCGTTCTTATTTCAGATGCCTCCATGACGTGCACGACGAGTTCTCAGGGATGCAACGCCCGAACCCCAGCCCGCTCCAGTTCAGGGCATGATGAACGCCGCTGAGGTTGCAGCTATAGTAGCCCAAGCGGTAAATGCCGCAATTTTCGTTGTTCAGCAGGCACCACCTCAGGCGCCGGTTGCTACGCCAGTACAGGCAAATGCATTCCCGTCTGCTTGGGAACGTGTACGTGACGCTTTTCAGAAAGCGCATCCGCTAGAGTTTGCAGGTAGCTCAGATGTGGTAGTCTCGAGCCAGTGGAGGAAGGATATGCAGATGCACTTAAGGATGTATGAGTGCACGGACGTCCAGAAGCAGGTGCTAGCCACTTTCAAGCTAGTTGGATCTGCGCTGCAGTGGTGGGAGTCTATTACCACCATGGAGGAGAGGGATACTCTCACTATTCAGGACTTCTGGGTGCAGTTTGACCGCAAGTACTTTCCGTCGGCTGTTCACACGAAAATGAGGAGGAAACTGATGAATCTGAGGCAAGAGGGTAAGACCGTGGCTGAGTATGAGGCCGAGTTCACGAATCTGTTGAATATCGTTCCAGATGAGATACCAACTGAGAAGAAGAAGATTGAGAAGTTCACGGACGGGTTGACATGGAGGATCCGTCAGCATCTGTTGGGGAACCTTTCGTTGGCCACGTATTCTGATGTGGTTAACGCTGCTCTGTTACACTGCCAGGACCACCGCTTTCATATGGCCGAGGGTAAGAGGTCGGGAGAGTCTAGCCATCAGGACAGGACAGGAGGACATGGTGCCGGTGGGGCACAATCTGTCCAGGGGCAGAGACAGGATGAGCAGGGTTCGCAGCAGGGGGATCAGAAGAAGTTCCGATCAGGGAACTACAGACAGGGACAGGGAGGTTTCCGTCAGGGCCATCAGGGTCCAAACGGCCATCAGGGCCAACAGGGGCAGAATGGGCAGCAGTTTCACCAGGGCCAGCAGGGCCAAGGGAGGAACGGTAACGGCCACCAGGGCCGGGGACAGCAGGGTCAGAGAGGAGGGAACTTCCCAGGGAAGTGTTTTGTTTGTGGCAAGACTAGCCATAAGCGACAGGATTATCCTGATAGGGGCAGGGCCCCACAGCAGCAGCAGCAGGGTGCTCGCCAGGAGCCACAGAGGCCTATGTTTCCCGTCGCTCTCCCCGCACCGCCACAGATGGCAGCATTGCCACCCATTCCAGCAGTCCCAATTCAGCAGGGGCAGCTACAGTATGGACGTGTCTATAATGTCCACCACGCTGCAGTTCCACAGGCACCGCCCGCGATTGAGGGTACGTTTCATATCCATGGCACTATGGGTCGGGTATTGTTTGATACGGGGGCTACACATTGTTTTATAGCTACACACTTCGCGAAAGCTTTAGGATTGTTAGCTACGACAGTGAGCACAGTGATGTGTGTCGACTCACCATTGGGGAGTGGGTCACTTATTTTATTTATATGCCGGGGAGTGGGGGTAGAGATTGGTGGTTTGGTATTACCTGCAGACATGTTGGTATTAGATATGCATGTTCACGATGTGATTATCGGTATGGATTGGCTCGTAGCTTATAGGGCCATGATTGATTGCTTCAGCGGGAGCATTGTTTTTTCCATTCCAGGGCAAGAGATATTTGTAGTGGCGATGCCTCGCCCAGAGGGAGGATCGACCGCTCATCTGTATTACATTGAGGAGGATACCTCTAAGGAGGTAGTGATTCCTTTAGATTCTATCCCAGTAGTCAGGGAGTATTCGGATGTGTTTTAAGAGATACCAGGCCTACCCCCCAGTCGAGAGATAGACTTTGTTATAGACCTATTGCCAGATACGAGGCCTATATCACGTGCACCGTGCCGTATGGCTCCAGCAGAGATGCGAGATCTACGAGATCAGATAGTGCAGCTGTTAGGTCAGGGTTTTATTCACTGGAGTACCTCACCTTGGGGCGCTCCAGTTTTTTTTGTGAAGAAGAGGGACAGTTCACTGAGATTATGTGTGGACTACCGAGAGTTGAATAAAGTCACGATACGGAATAAGTATCCGTTGCCTCGAATCGATGACTTATTTGACCAGTTGAGAGGAGCTTCTTTCTTCTCGAAGATTGATTTGAGATCGGGATACCATCAGTTACGTATCCGGGAGGAGGATGTCTCGAAGACCGCGTTCTTATCGACATATGGTTCTTACGAGTTTCGGGTTATGCCTTTCGGTTTGACCAACGCTCCAACAGTGTTTATGGACTTGATGAACAGAGTGTTCAGGGATTTCCTAGACCAGTTTGTCATTGTCTTCATTGATGATATTCTGGTTTACTCCCAGATAGAGGAGGAGCACGCCGAGCATTTGAGGCAAGTTTTGCAGACACTTCGTCAGAACGAGTTGTATGCAAAATATGAGAAATGCGGGTTTTGGCTGAAGGAGGTCCAATTTTTGGGACACATTATTTCCGACCGGGGGATATCTGTAGATCCGGGGAAAGTATTCGCGGTGAGGGAGTGGGGACAGCCCACGACACCAACGGAGATTCGTAGTTTCTTGGGTCTAGCAGGATACTACAGGAGGTTTATCCGGGGTTTCTCAGAGATAGCAGGTCCTTTGACACATCTGACTCGTAAGGGTGTGCCATTCATCTGGAGTGATGCCTGTCAGTTGGCATTTGATGAGTTAAAGGACAAATTGACCTCAGCACCTGTGTTAGCATTGCCGAGACCGGGAGTTGAGTATTTGGTTTACACCGATGCGTCTTTGCAAGGACTTGGAGGTGTATTGTAGCAGGAGAGACAGGCCATAGTTTATGCTTCCCGTAAGCTTAAGACTCATGAGAAGAATTACCCCACGCATGATTTGGAGTTGGCAGCAGTTGTATTTGCCCTACGGATTTGGAGGCACTATCTTTTGGGGGAGAAGTTCCAATTGTTCACGGACCACAAGTCCCTACAGTACCTGTTCACGCAGAAGGAGTTAAATATGCGGCAACGTAGGTGGCTTGAGTTTGTGAAAGACTACCAGTTCGATATCCAGTATCACCCAGGTAAGGCTAACGTGGTAGCAGACGCGTTGAGCCGTAGGCCAGTAGATGAGGTGGCAGAGGTGTGGAAGGCAAAGTGGAAGGAGTTGGGACACCAGGATGCAGTGGCCCGATCTTTCATGTCTGTGATGACCGTTACACCGCAGATTGTCACGAAGGTAGTACGGGCACAGGATAATGACTCGTTCTGTCAGGAGCAGATAGTTCGATTACTAGCAGAGGGATCCGAGTCCTATACCGTTAGCTCAGACGGGGGATTACGCTTCAATGGGAGATTAGTGGTTCCGGAAGGGGAGGAATTGAGACACGAGGTGATGGCAGACTCGCAAGACTCACGGTTCGCGGTACATCCCGGAGGGGACAAAATGTACAAAGACATGAGACGCCAGTATTGGTGGAGGGGTATGAAGAGAGATATCGCTGAGTTTGTTTCGAAATGCGCCAGTTGTCAGCTTGTAAAAGTGGATCATCAGAGACCGGCAGGACTGCTACAGCCATTGGAGGTCCCAGTGTGGATGTGGGAGAGCATATCCATGGACTTTATCACGGGGTTGCCTACGTCGCAGAGGGGTCACGACTCCGTTTGGGTAATTGTGGACAGGTTGTCCAAAGTCGCTCACTTTTTACCCGTAAGGACTGACTACACTATGGGACAGTATGCCCAGCTTTTCATTTCAGAGGTTGTGAGACTTCACGGTGTGCCCCTAAATATCGTGTCTGACAGAGACAAGATATTTGTTTCGCGGTTTTGGGAGAGTTTCCAGGAGGCCATGGGCACGGAATTGCGGTTGAGTACGGCTTATCATCCGCAGACCGATGGGCAGACCGAGCGCACAAATCAGATGTTGGAGGACATGCTACGCATGTGCATTATTGACTTTGGGGGTGGATGGGAGCAGTACCTACCACTGGTGGAGTTTGCTTATAACAACTCCTATCAGTTCACTATTGGCATGGCTCCATTTGAGGCATTGTACGGTAGCCCTTGTCGTTCCCCAGCATGTTGGTTAGAGGTGGGGGACAACAAACTACTTGGGCCGAAAGTGATTCAGGATACTTCGGCAAGGATTGAGTTGATTCGGAGTCGCATTCGGGTAGCTCAAGACAGGCAGAAGAGTTATGCTGATGCGAAGAGATTTTTCAGGGAGTTCCAAGTAGGGGACTAGGTTTTGCTCAGGGTATCTTCTATGAAGGGGATTATGCGTTTCGGGAAGAAGGGGAAGTTGGCACCAAGGTATGTGGGGTCGTTTCCTATTATTGAGCGGATCGGACCAGTTGCGTATAGATTTGGGTTACCGGAGCATTTGCATCGGATTCACGATGTGTTCCATATTTCCTCGTTGAGGAAATACCTTAGAGATAATTTGGATCATTCTCACATTGCTGTGGAGGACATCGATCTCCAGCCGGATAGCTCCTACGAGGAGGGGCCGATTGCTATTTTGGACCGAAGCGAGAGGAAACTGCGGTCAAAGATAGTTCCGTTAGTTCGTGTTCAGTGGCGACATCACAATGTTGAGGAGTCCACATGGGAGCGCGAGGATGAGATGCACGAACGTTATCCAGAGTTGTTTTTAGCAGGTACTTTCTAGTTTCGAATTTCGGGATGAAATTCAGTTATTAGGGGGGAAGTATGTAATACCCCCGTATTTTTGGCTATTTATTTTTGGGATTAATTAATTAAATGCGTATTAATTGTAAATTAATCCGGGTTAAAAATACTAATGAGATGCGAGTTGGTATTCGATTGTGTGCATACATGTTTTTATATGAATATTGAATTATGAAAAATTTGTCGTGAGATTGATATACGGCATTTTAGAAATTTTGTTGAGACGCGTGTGACCGCCGCGTCATGGTGTATTATTTTAATTATAAAAGTGAATTTAAATTCTATAAACCGTATGGTCGTTTTGAGTGCACCAACGCGTCCGGAAGGGTCGAGATAGTCAGAAAATACTAGCCGGGGGTGTAGTTTGGGTTCCGGGGTATATTTAGGCCATATAGGCAATATAAAGGGTATTTTGGTAATTTCGTATTATTAGGAATTAAAAATGACGAAAATTAGAGAAGTAAATCTGATTGGGAATAGACCCACTAAACCCACTAACCAGCCCTTAATGACCCAATAAGCTACGGAGGTTATCATTTAGGTTTCCAACTTTCCCAAAGAAAACCCTAGCCACCATAGCCACCTTTGGAGAAGAAATCTTGGAGACGGAGAGAAAGAGAAGGAATTCTGCAGAAATATTCACCAAACCAACACCAAATTCAGAGACAATAGAGGCAAGTGATTTAATTACATTTAAATTCAGAGAATGTTCTTCCCATGTTAGAAAATTGAAGAATTCCAATTGTCCTTGAAAGATGAATGAAAACCCATGTTAATTGGATTTAGAAATTGAATATTGAGGACAAATTGAATGTAGAACCATATAGAGATGATTGTTCTGGTGTTAGTATATGTAGGATGTAACAAAAACGGATCTAGAATGGACTAATTGATGATTACAAATTCTAGGGTTTATGTTATTGAATAATTGGGGAAAAAGTGTAGAGATTTGTATATTGATTGATGTTAGGGTGATTTAATCCTTTAAAACGTGTTAGGAGGTGACTATAATATGTTTAAGATTGATTAGAGACCTTAACACAATGGTTGGGACTAAGTTTGGAGGAGATTTGAGGAGTAAAAATGGTGAAAAACGAGATTAAGACAAATCTGGGACGAAACTGGTAGGTCGTTAGAAGCCCCTCCCCAGGTCGTTCGAACGAGCTTCTAACGAATTAACCAGTCACTTCTAACGAAAGGGAACTTCGTTCGATAACTTCGTTCGAACGAGATCTCGTTAGAAGGTACAGTTCGTTCGAACGAACTGGATCTCGTTCGAACAGCCTCGTTCGAACGAGACTTATAACGAGCTGACAGTTTGATTTCGTTCGAACAACCTCGTTCGAACGAGACTTCTAACGAGCTGGCAGTTTGGGCCTTTTTGGCCTGTTTTGATTTTGGGAGTCCCGTAAACTTGTTCGAGGGTAGAGTTAACATCCCTTTGATGATGTATTGATATATTTGGGACTTTTGGGTTATTATGAGGGGTAAATTATATACGAGTGATTTAAATCAATGAACCGTTTGGGTTGAGACGTGAGTGTCTACTACGACGGGAGAATAGATTATGGCGCGTATGATTATAAACCGGAATCGTATAAAGTGTATAAATTATATATTGGTACTAGAATGAGAATAGTACTACGATTAAACTACGGGATTACTAAGACGTGTGTTTACTTAGTATTGGTATATGAATTGTGTGTATGACATACCTACCATACTTGCTATCACGGGAGGTTTGCATTCGCTTAGGGCCCTCTAATCCTTGTGTTGCCCAGATTTAGACTGGTTACCTTGATGAACATAGGTCATAGAAAGACTTATTGGGATATTAATAAGTCCGCTGATCGTGGGAGCGTAGGTATGTGCGTGACCCATGTGATGTGACTGTGTTCGCCTCCATTATTTGTGATGTTGTTATCTGTGAACTATTCCTGAGAGATTCGGAATATGTAATCCTTATGTACGTGATGTACCGGGATGGATAGCAGAGTATGTGTGCATCGCAGCCTAGTTCTCGGGGTGCTTGTATTGTATATTTATGATGTGAATAATATACACTTAATTAATGGGAACCTTCATGTTAATGTTGTATAAATAATTACGGTATTGTTTCGAGAAACATAACGAGTTAGCTGATAGTGAAATATATTGCATATTGAGCATCTGAGTTTACGTTAAACCCCTATTTAATTACGAGCGTTATAATGTTAATAGAACCGAGTAATAAGGGTAGGACCTATGACAGTCTAGCTAGATATGATGTCACTTAGCTAGTGGTTTGTGTCGTTGTAGATGGGTACTTACGTTAGGAGTGCACAGTTAGACGAGAGGTGAGAATATCATGTGAGTGCACGTCCTAACATGTACTTTGCATTTAATATTTTAAATGATTTTAAAGCACTTGCAGGTTTTTAAAATATCTCCACATTCGGGCTCTGACCCGTTTGCTTTCAAATCTATTTTTCTTTGTAAAACCATTTTAGGTGCCCAGCCACAAGGACACCATGCATAGGATACTCATTCTGGTGACGAGCTGTAGCTGTTTGTGGAAGCTACCGGGATTTTCTTGTAGACGCTTCTATCATTTGGATTCCAGATTCATTATCTATCAGTTGTAGGGCATGTTGCCCATTTCTATTAGAGACATCTTTCCATTACAGATTTCAGACTTTGGCATGTATTGTTTTAGTATTCGGTTTACTTATTTCAGTTGTGGGATTGTAGTGAGGAGTTTTTCATCCAGATTTTATTTACATTGTGTGATGGTTACTCTATTTTCTTCGTTATGGTGAATGGTGTTATTATTCTTCATTACACTTGTTGCATGTTAATCAGACTTAAATTAAAATTTGGCAACTTACTTTTTAAATACTAGGTGGTTAGTAATCATTAAAATGTTTTCGACAGTGATGCTATTAACTGGACCAACTTGACATTTTGAATTAATTTAATAAAGGAGTAGCTACCCGGTATTTAATTAGTCGGGGTGTCACATATATTAGGATTGAAGATCTTAAACTTGTAGATTTGGTGTGAGTTTTAACGGGTTCAATGAAGGAAATATGGGAAGAATTTTGAGGTTTAAAATCATTAATGGCGGATTGGGGCTGATCGAAGAAGGGATGGAGAAATCCCAAGGTCGTTCGAATGACCTAGGTTTTGTTCGAGCAAGATCCATTGTTGTTCGAACGACATATGGTCTCATTTGGACGACGTAACTGTTCCACCCATGTTTCCCCCTTCTACTGTTTTGACATGGGTCTTGGTTTTTGGAAGGTTACAGTTATGGGGTCTTGGTTTTGTGTCGAAATTCTAATGGGACAATGAGGGAGATAATCCAGAAAGGACATTATGGTTGAAAATTGAGTAATTTGGAAACCTTAGATAAATAAGTCTGCAAAACTTATTAAGGAGAATTTTGGTTCATAAATTCTAAATATTATATTGTTGGCTAAGTGAGAGAGTCTGAGTTTATTGGTTAAGGGAACCAAGGTAATAAATTAATTAATGCGTAATTAATTAAAGTTTAGAGTCGGGGAAATTGACACGGATATTTTGGGACTGGTGCTATGGGTGCTTAGGCATGAATTTGGCCGAATTAATTTATTATAGGGTTGTATAATAAATTACGGAATATTCACAATAAAAATGGTGTTAACTTTAATAAGTGGAATTTGAGGAATAAGTTCTATAAGATGAAATTTTGGACCGAAGGAGAAAGTCTGGGTAATTTAGTTGGATAAGACAATTCGAGTGATACATAAATTGATGTGGAAATTATTTAAATTACAAGTCGGTATATAGACTTGGGAATTTTAAGCTAATGTTATGGTAAATGGTGCACAAAGTAGCCTGGATTAATTAAATATATATATATATATATATATATATATATGTGGTGATTGTGTAGTGTGTATATATATATATAATTGTGTAGTGTGTATATATATATATATATATATATATATATATATATATATATATATATATATATATATATATATATATATATATATATATTGTGTGCTTTATAAATATTAGTGCGAATAATATTTATAGGAATACATACCCCTTTAGTGCTATCATGGGAGGTTGCGCGATGTGGGTGAATCCCCTGGCTTGAGGAGAAGGATAAGTATAGTCCCCTTGTCATAACATCCGTAGTTAGGGGTGAGATGTCTTGGGTATGATTTGGTCTCATTTTCTGAGGGAACTATGACCGCCTTCGCTGCGTTTATTTTGTTTCACTGATTCTGGGAGCTAACCATATCAGGGTGTCCGGGTGGATGAGTATATCTGGAATGATAGCATTATAGAGAAGATCCGGTGAGTGTCTATTTGGGAGGATGGTTATATATCTACGACATGTGTATGAATGTTGTAATACATAATACGTATATATGGTGTAGATATTTATATACGGGGAAAATACATGGTGTGAATTGTATTGATTATATATATAACTCGTGAGAATGTTATATGGTCCCAAATGAGAAATGATTAATTAAGTTAATGTGATATATAACTTATAAATTATATATTAAACATACCCGGGATAGAGTAGTGTGTCAGGAAGGATATTATCGAGAACTAGTCACGAGGTAGAGGACTAGGTGGGTTATGCAGAAAACGTTAGGTGTGCACAATAGTTGAGGGGTGAATGGTCCTCCAGGGAGTGCGACACTAGCTTAAATATGAAGAGCATTTACTCATTTTAATTTACTGCAATTTAATTCACTTTCTAAATATTTTCAAAATGTTTTGCGTTCTAACCCTTACTATCAAATATTTTCAAAACCTTTTAGGTCTCTGACCACAAGGATACCAGACTTGATTCTATTCCAGCTTGACGCAACTGCATATGTGGGTGCTGCAGGAGTTTGGATTAGACGCCTCTTTTATGCATTCCTAGTTTAGGAATTTTATTCTCACGTGTATATTCGAGCATGTTGCTCACTATAGTTATTCTGTTCATTTCAATTCAGATTGTATGGGATTTATTTTCTACCTGTCAGATTATTTGGTTTAGATGTTTCTTTTTTGTCAATGTTTATTCGACTAGCATTTGATTCAGATATTTGTGGAATTCTTAGACTCTATTATTTTTTGATGATTCTATGTAATCTCTCATTGCACTTCATGTTTTGGTTAATTCAAAAGATAAAATTTTGACATCGGCTTAATTAATTATTAAGTGGTTAGTAATTAACAAGTTTTCGACAGTGATGCTAAGAATGAACCAGATGGAAATCTTGTTTAATTTGATAAAGGCCTGATCATCCGGTATTTAATTAGGTGGGGTGTCACAATACATATCTTCAATAATTTTAATATAACTCATATGGATTTTTCCTCCTCCTTAAAGCACACCAAATTATATCCCTAGGTACTTTATCATAAGCCATTTTCTAAGTTTATAAAGACCATATATAAAAATTTATTCTGCTATTAATCTATTTTTATTTATAATAATTATTCTGGATTCGTCTTTCTTATTTCTATAAACCAATGGAGTTCCAATAATAGTATGATCTTTTAGTTTAGGCATTAAATTCCATACATAATTTCTTTCAAATTGAGCTAGTTCTTCTTCCATGGCCATTAGTTAAGATTCATCATTTTAGGCCTCATTAATGTTCTTAGGTTCAATTTGAGAAACCAAAGCTAAGTTATTACAAATATTTCTAAGAGAAGATTTTGTTAGAACACCACTAGAAGGTTTACCCAAAATTTAATCAAAGGGATAATTGTTTACAAATTTTCAAGTTTTAGACAAATCATTATTTTTATCTTCATCCTTAGTGAATATGTCATTATTATGTTTTTGCGAACTAAAATAGGTTTCATATTCATTTTTCTTGTTCAAATCAATTTTTTCTACATTTCTTCCTAAATTATGATTTTTTTCATCATCAACATTGTTCTTTTTACATGCAAAGTAATTTGAATCAACAAAGGAACATGTGTAGATTCTTGAATAACCAAAGTTCTTTTTATTAAAACTCTATAAGCTTTACTTTTCATGTTATAACCAAGAAAAAATCCTTGATCGGATATAACATCATTTTTTTACAATATATCTCTATCATTTAATATAAAGCATTTAAACCCAAAGACTTTAAAGTAACTAGTGCTCGGCCTTTTATTTGTTCAAAGTTCATAAAGGGGTTTTATTTAGTCCTTTTTGAATGATGATACAATTTATTACATAGCATGATGTGTTAACAACTTTAGCCTAAAAATATTACGACAATTTATTTTCATTAAGTATTGTTCTTGCCATTTCTTACAAAGAACTATTTTGTCTTTCAACTACTCCATTTTATTGAGGTGTTTTAGGTGCTGAAAAATTATGTTCAAAATTATTTTCATTACAAAGTCTTTCAACATCTTTATCATCGAATTCTCTATCTCTATCACTTCTCCTAAATGTAATAGAATGACCTTTTTCATTTTTAATTTTTCTACAAAATTTAGCTAAGACAAGATGAATTTCACTTTTATGTGCAAGAAAGAATAACCATGTATATCTATAATATTCATCAATAATTACAAAAGTATAAATTTTACCACCTAAGCTAGCAACATCATTAGGTCCAAACAAGTCCAAGTGTGATAACTCAAGAGGTCCATGTGAGGTAATATCCTTTTCCTTTTTAAAAGATGTCTTCATTTATTTACCAAGTTGACATGCACCACAAATTTTATCCTAAATAAAGTTAGTTGTAGGAAAGTCTCTCACTAACTCATGTTTAGACCGGGTATTAATTAATTCCATATTGGCATGTCCTAGTCTTCTATGCCATAACCAACTCGTTTCATTTAAAGTGGATAGACATTTTACATTTTGATCAACTAAGTCATCAACATAAAGTGAGTGTGTGTGTGTGTGTGTGTGTGTGTGTGTGTATATATATATATATATATATATATATATATATATATATATATATATATAATACATTATAATTTTTAGTGTCCTTAACTATTCAATGATCCGATTTAAACAAGACTCCACACCCTTTATCACAAAGTTGACTAATACTTATTAAGTTATGTTTTAAACCATCAACTAGTAAGACATTATCAATGTAACAAGATTTTTCCTTACCAATCTTACCCAATCCAATGATTTTCCTTTGGAACCATCTTTGATCACAAGGTTTGAGAATTTATTTTTGTCTCTGATCATATGGGTTTAACATCTTCAATTTAGAAACCTTTTGGCTTTGCGATAGCCCACTTTCATGCATACCTATATAACACATTTGAATAACTTATCTTTTGGTACCCAAAATAAGTTGAGTCCATATGGGTCAACATGTAAGATTATTCCTTTAGGAATCCAAGACATTTTCCTTCATTGAAATTTACAAGGACAGTAATATGAAAAGTGTGCGTGTCTACCACAATTTGTGCATAAGGGTTTAAAATAACTACATGAGGCATCATTTTAAGATATCTTGGAATAATTATTTTTCTCATTTTCTCCATTATATCAAGTCCATTCTTATTAAACTGAATTATTTGATTTTCCAAAATGTTATTAAAATACTAACCTCCCCTAGTAAATGTACTTAATGATTTCTTTAAATAATCAACCTCCCTTTGGAATATACTATTTTCATTTTCGAGTTCAACCTTAAGTTATCAAATTCTTTTGAGCTCAAATCACACTTCAAATTAGTCTTTTTAAGTATTATATACTTATTCTTAAGTTTAACAAAGTTTTCATGCAACTCATGAAATACATCTTGTAATTCATCATAATCATCAATAATACCATTATCACTACAAGTATAAAAGTTAGAGTGTACCTCTTCCTCTTTTGTTATTAAACAAAGCTTGGAAACTTCATTTTCATTAGATAAGCCATCAGAGTCATTACTATTGGAATCACTCCATGTGGTAGCCTTCATAGCTTTATTTTCTTTGATCTTTTCTCTTCTTTTATCTTTCTTATCCATTTTATTATCTTTGGATTTCGAATAGTTTGGTCTAATATGACCAACTTCAATGAAACTGTAGCACCTAGGTTCGAATTTTGAAGAGGACTTTCCTTCATTGTGTTTCCTTGAAGAAAACTTCTTCATCCTTCCTCCATGGGTTCCCTTTTTTCTAGAATAAAAATTCTTGAAACTCCTTATCAAGAAGGCAACATGATCATCATCTTATTTTTTTTCATCCTCGAATTAATTATGAGTGTCTCCTCTTCTTTGTATTTGTTTATCTCCATTTCATAAATAACAAGAGAACCAAGGTGTTCATCAAGAGGAATGGGCCTATCTATCAAGGCTTCTTTGGCATCCAACTTTCAGGAAGAGACCTACGAATTTTTCTCACATTTTTCTTATCATTAAAGGTTTTTCCAATAGGCTTCAAACCATTAATAATGTTAGTGAATATAGTAAACATATCAGAAATTGATTCATCATTCTTCATTTTGAACAATTCATAACTATGGACGAGCATACTAATTTTGTCTTCTTTAACTTGACTATTCCATCATATGTAATTTCTAATCTATGCTAAATTTCTTTTGCGAATTCATAACAAGAAATTCTATTATATTAATTTACGTTGTAGAATATTCACACCCTAGCACTGATTTTGTACTTTCTTAATATATATTTCATCCCATTCAGTTTCTTCTTTGAGAGCTCCAACTTCATTAATAATTTTCATAGGAATGTTTATACCATTTAAAATAACTCTCCAAACATCATAGTCATGAGATGGAATATAAAATTTCATCCTGTTTATTCAATAACTATAATTTTTACTAGAAAATAAAGGAGGCCTGAAAATGATTTGACCATTATCAAGAGATATAACAGAATAGTTTGTCATGATCTTTAGACTCTAATATTGTTAAATCAGAATATAATGTTGAGCCCAAGCCGTGATACCAATTGTTGGCAAAAAAAAATATCTAAGAGGGGAGTGAATTGGTATTTACAAACTTTTTAGCTTAAATTAAAATATAGAATAGCATTTGAATTAGAATACCTTAACAAATTTCATATCAATAAAACTTAAAAATATTAGCCAATTAAACTATGGATATGATCTCCATGGTGAGAAGATCATCTCCAATTTTTTTCGTCGAAAATTCAAGAAAAAAACTGTTGAGATGATGTGATATGTAAATAAATGGTATAAATATGCATTTTCAATCGTTGAATATTGGGTCGGCGCCAGCCACTTTATTGATTGAATTTTTTAATGAAACTTCTAGGATATGATCTTCTCACTAGCGAGATCATATCCACGAAGTTTCATAAAAAAATTAAATCAAAAAGTGGGTGAGATGATCGCCAACATTTCAACGGTCAAAAATGCATATTTATACCATTTTTTACATATCACTTCGTCTCAACGGATATATTGTTAAAAAAGACATTGCCCAAGGCAGTTGAATCATAATACCATTGAGAAACATTTCAATACTGTGAATGTTAGGATAGGTACCTACCCAAGGCTACTTATTTAAGATTTGACACTGTCGAAGGCAGATGTGCTTCTGACAATTGTAAAAAAGTGAGCATTGACTTAAGGTAGTTGGATAACTCAGCCTGTAGCTAATCTCAAGAGATGAGGGAGCATCCTAATATTTTGGATATTGACGTGTGCAGTGGAAAATATAATGGACCGGCTACTGGGCAGTATTGTGGGCCAAACCAGGTTGTTAACTCAAGCCTCCCAACTACCTCGGTTCCTGCTATCCAAACTAACACGCTAATGGGAATCTCCCCAAACAAAACTGCCATGTATGGTATTAGCAGTCAACTGTTACCTAAGACCTCTAATAATGCCCCCTTAAAACTTTGCGATTGTGGGAAATATTCTAATCAAACACGAGTCCCTATCAACTCTCAATACCAACTGGAACCTACTGGAAGTCCAACTGTTGGTGTTAAACGTAATGCCACTGGAAGAAGAAATGGTCAAGTGGTACATGAGAATGGAGGATCTTCTGAACCCTTATTGAAGATGGTGGAGCCGCACTAATGGCCGAGTAAAAAGTCTACAATATTTAGAATTCTATTTTCCTCAATGGTTGCTATTATTTGGAATTGTCGTGGGGCGAGTAAACCCTTCTTTAAACCTACATTAAAAGAGATAATGAATATTTATTCTGCTGATGTTGTGATCATTCTCGAAATGCACGTTCATATTACTAGCGTGGTGGACTTTTTCAATAGTCTGGGTCTTACTGATCATATTGTTTCGGAGCCCCTTGGCCAGTCGGGGGGGGGGGGGGGGGGGGGATTTGGGTGACGTGGAACCCTCACACTACCCAACTTTAATCTCTGGCCATATCGCGTCAGGAAATTCATGTCATGGTAAAGAAGCATCACTATGAGGAGTGGTTGCTCTCGACAATTTATGCTAGTCCTCTCCTGTGACTTAGAAGACAACTTTAGGAGAACTTGATAGATATTGCGGAGTGCATAGATATCCCGTGGCTGGTCACAGGTGATTTTAATGACCATATGGACGACTCAGAAAAAAAATCCTATTCAAAGCATGTGGCCACCATGAAATGTTCAAGATTCCTAGACAACATTAACAAGTGCAACTTGTCTGATTTGGGGTGCAATGGGCCTAGGCTTACTTGGACCAACAGTTGGGAGGGTTTCGCTAATACTTTTATCCGACTGGATATGTGCCTAGCGAATAATGATTGGAGACTTATGTACCCGAACGCTACTGCCGAAAACGTGCCTAGGACTACTTCTAATCACTGCCTGATGGTTCTCCGACTAGAAGGTACTAGCACTAACTTGAAATCTCCTAAACCATTTAGGTTCCTTTCTTGCTGGTTTGATAGGAAAGACTTTAAAGATTTAGTTAAAAATAATTGGATAACCATTTCAATTTGGAAGAAAATATTCACATTTGTACTAATTTTATAAAAGATTGGAAAAAAAATGTTTTTTGTAATATTTTTCAAAATAAAAGACGGATTCTGAGGCGTCTTAAGGTAATCCAAAAAGCCCAGGAAAATATTTTCTCTCACAACCTTGACATCCTTGAAAAAAATCTTCGATCTGAGTTTAATGATATTTTAATTTATGAGGAGAAATTTTGGCAGCAAAAATCTAGAATCCAGTCGATTATTGAGGGAGATAGGAATACTAAATTTTTCCACACCTCCACCATTATTAGAAGGAAAAAAATAGAATTGACCGTCTCGTGATTAATGGGGTCTGGACTGAGGACACCACCATTCTTACCGCCCATATAAATGCTTATTTTAAAAACCTATTCCATGTTGAGTTCTCGTATGATATTAATAGCCAAGTGAATGATTATCTCCACCTTAAATTTTAGAGTAGGGATAATTTTAGCCTTTCTTTCCCTCTTGTGCTTGATGAAGTTAGACGTGCCACTTTCAGCATGAAAGCGAATAAAGGCCCGGGCCCTGATGGGATCCAACCCATGTTCTGCCAAAAGTTTTAGAGTGATATAAAAGACAACCTTTTCAACTTTATTAACAGGTGTTGGAACCAGAATAAATACCCCCCCCCCCCAATATGAATAATAGTTATGTGACTTTGATCCCTAAACTTTACAATCCCGAGAATATTAGTCAATTCCTCCCTATCACTCTCTGTAATGTCTCTTATAAAATCCTTGCTAAAGTGATAGTTAATAGATTGAGACCCATCCTTTGTCGGATCATTGACCCTTGTCATGCTAGTTTCCTCCCACACAGACAGATGTCGGATAACATCATTATTACCCTGGAAGTTATACATACCCTTATGAAGAAAAAGGGCAAGGTCGGTGGCGTTATTTTGAAAATTGACCTCGAAAAAGCTTATGACAAAGTTAGTTAGGACTTTCTTGAGGAAGTTATAAATTGGTTTAACGTGGAGAGTAGCTTTAAAAATTTGATCATGAGTTGTGTGAAAGATACCTCTACCGCTATCTTCTGGAATAGCTCCCCGCTCCCCAGCTTCACCCCTACTAGGGGTCTCAGACAGCGGGACCCGCTTTCTCCTTATTTATTTGTGATGTGCATCGAATACCTCTCTGCAAACATCTCTGATAAAGTGGAAAAAACGTCAATGGAAAGGCATTAAAACCTCCCCTAATGGCCCATGTATATCACACTTTTTCTTTGCGGACGATCTAATCGTGTTCTCTAACATGACTACTAGCTCTTGTGAGGCTGTTTTGGACACAATTGAAGAGTTTTGCCACATTTGGGCCAACGAGTTAGTTTTTTCAAATCAAAGATCTTTGTCTCACCTAATATCCCTAGATCCAAAGTGGTTTTACTTAGATATAAATTTGGAATGAGCCTCACTGATAATCTGGGTACTTACCTGGGTGCTAACCTTTTTCACGGTAGATTCAATAATGCCTACCTTAAGAATGCCATGTAAAAAGTTCAAAAGAAGCTTTCTGGGTGGAGATCCAAACTGTTGTCTTTTGCGGGTAGAACCACTCTTGTTCAAGTTGTTACGTCTATGATCCCCACTTATAATATGTAAACCACTCTCTTCCCCATGAAGACTTGCGACACTCTTGATCGGCTTAATAGAAACTTCATGTGGGGAGGTAATGAGAGCAATAAAAAGATTCATCTGGTTAGTTGGGATAAAGTGTACAGGCCCAATGACAGGGGGTAGGGTATTAGAACGACCCATAAAAATAATAAATCAACGATTTCCAAGCTTGGGTGGAATATCATGAATAATCATGGTTCCCTATGGGCCAGTGTCATCACAAATAAGTATAAAGTTGGTCCAAATCCTATATTGTGGTGTAATAAATCTAACACCTCTCACATCTGGCGTAGCATCTTTAAATGTAAAGAAGTCTTCATCAAGAACACCAAATGGAATGTGGGAAAGGGTAATAATATCAACATCCTGAAAGACTGGTGGTGTGGTGACGTACCTCTTCCATCTAAAGGTGGCCATACATCCTTGGATGATAAATATGTTAGTGCTCTCTTAACCGATAACGGTGTTTGGGACCGTAATAGGATTCAGTAGGGATTCGATGAAACTATTATGGATGAAATAATTAATACACCATTCCCCCAAGAGGGGGTAAGGGAGGATAAACCGTCTTGGCAACCCAACATCAAAGGTAAGTTCTCTATTCAATCTTGCTACACCATTATCTCTTTGGGAGATGAACCCACCCCACGCTGGAATGGCTGGAAGAATATTTGGAAGCTTTGGATCCCTATTAAGTTGAAACATTTTCTTTAGACCCTTATACATGGTAAATTGCTCACTAATGTGAATAGGGAAAAATGAGGTCTCACTACGGACAACACGTGCCCTCGATGCTCTTGAAGGGAAGATCTCAACCACCTTTTTAGAGATTTCTCTTTTGCCACCCATGTTTGGCAAATCCTCAACACCCCACTCACTCATCCCCAAGGTAAGATTTCTGACTTTAGTTCATGGGTGACTACAAATGTTTGGAATAATGCGGGCAAGTACTGGTATGTTACTTTCATCTCTTATCTTTGGTATATCGGGAAAGCCCGTAATAAGTTACTTTTTGATAATGTTTGCATTTACCCTTCTACGGTTAGTAAGCTTATCTATGATCTTAGTTGTGATATCTTCAAAGTACATAATAAGACTACTAACCAAGAAGGGGAAACCTCTAATTCATGCACTAATGATAGCGATTTCTTTTCAGGTACCCACGTCATCCAGACCGACGGGAGATTTGACATTAATAGTGGCTAGGAGCTTTCGGAGGTATCTTGCGTGATGGGGAAGGAAGATGGATTGTTGGCTTCACTGGTCGTATTCAAGGAACGGCTAGCCCACTTAGAGAGGAACTGAAAGGTATCTTCTATGGCCTGAATATTGCCTTTAGGAAGAATTGGGAGGGTGTCTACCTCAAGATCGACTTTCTTAATGACGTCCAACTCTTAAAGTCGGAGGAAAGAGGAAATCACCCCTTTGCAAACATCATCGAATACTTTTGTGATCTCACTAACTGCCTTAAAGCCAAGGTCCTTCACATTTCGAGAGAGAGGAACACTCAAGCGGACTGCATGGCCAAAATTACGAAAGACTCACAGAAACTCTATTTAGAGTATGATCACACCCCGAAGTGGCTCCTAGAGATGCTTGAACGTGCCGTTACTGTTATTCCCATGTTCTAGAGTTTCTTTCTTGTTCTGTCTATTTTTTATTTTCCTTTTATAACAAAAACAAAGGTAAGGGAGCATTGCCCAAGGTGGTTCGTGTCCTGAGGTAAAGATGTAAGAGCGATCTATGAGATATGTGTGGCCTGAGGAAATAAGTATAAAAGATATTATGTACCATCTTTGAACAACAAAGGATATATAAAAATAACGATATATTTATAACAACCAGAGAAAACAAAAAAAATATAAAATAAATACTAATATACATAGTATGTGTAACAGATAAAAAAATGTTTATCACACACACACACACACACACACACACACACACATATATATATATATATATATATATATATATATATATATATATATATATATATATATATATATATATATATCTTAACTGATAATATATTTAGTATAACATATTTTCTAATGCCTTTGCATAAGACATAAATTTATTATATGCCTTTGTATTACTTATCTATATTTATTATTATATTTATGTATTATAATATATCTATATGCTTTATATGTATTGTATACAATCATATACATGAAAAAAATTATATACATACTGATACAAATAATGAATAAGTATAAGTAAAATAATTATATGAAAGGCAAACAACTAAACGATAAACTATATGATATGACAAATATAAGAGATAATTTAAAAGATATTTACATTTGACTAAAGAAATATGTGTTAGTAATCATCAAAATTAATATATTGTATAAACCTTAAATATACAATAATTATAATTATAATTATTTAATATTAAACTATGGGTTAATTACAGTTTTGTTTAATAAATACCATAAAGTTAGGGATGAAAGTATAACTTTTATTATCTATATACACTCAATTTTATAATATATTGACTCGTATTTTTATTTTATGCGTGTCACTAAAATTTGGTGAAAATCGAGACTCAAACGGAACTCAAATGACATGTATATAAAAAATAAGGACTAGAATGCAATTATTAAGGTTTAGAGATGAGACATTATTTTTTACATTTTATTAGCTCAAATTATTCTTATAGTATTATTTTTATATTTTTCAGGAGTTGAAGGTGATATGACGAAAGTTGGAGGTCCAAAGAGAAATATTCAAGACAAAAGGTCAAGGTGGAGTTACTCGAAAATAGATTTTGGGGTCAAAATGCAAATAAAAAAGAGTGCAAAAATGGCAACTGAAAGTTTATTAGGAGAATTATACTTATCTTTTTATTTTTATTTTTTGGTTTGAATTTATCCTAAAGAGTCCTAAATGAGTCAAATACATAACCCCTATGTAATAGGTGTGGTACACTCCCTAAAAAGGGGAGAGCCCCCTTTGTAAATTCTCTCTCTATCTATGGGCTGCCTCACTTTGTCTACTCTATTCTTCTTCTTTTTTTTCCTCTACAACTATTTTTCCTTTTTCTTTTTTCTTTTAATTACCACCTAGGAGAACTCAACCTCACCATCACACCATCTATCTAACCACCGGGTGGTGCTAAAGGCGCCACAAAAACTTATCCCCAACACCACAAGCTAAAAAATGAGTTGGATTTTGAAACCCACACAACACTTAAAACAATCGTAACTAAATCACTTCACTGGCTCGTGCTCAAACCCTCTACAGATGCCTCCCTAACCTCATTGTCACCTCCAATAAGTAACCTCCATTTTAGCCCCTAGTCTACACTACAAACCTCATATAAATGTTTTGCATATGATTTTATCCCATAAAAGTGATTGAGAAAAGCATATAAAGCCAATGGATCACCTAACAAATAATTTCAATAATGATAATCAAGCCGGGGGATCAAACTCAAAGGAAAATACCAAAAGATATATTTAGAGGTATATAAGCACAACCAGAATTTGTTTAACATTATCTAACAATATTTAATCGAAATGGAGGGAAAAACTGACGTTCCAGCTTCATTCAACATTACAGTGCTGAAAAATATGACATGTTTTCCATTGTAATGCCGAATGGAAGTGTCTTAAGTAGAAGAATTTTCATTAGCATTTTAACGTCAATAGGAATTCTAAAACCCGGCACTCAAATGCCTACACGACACCACAACATCGACTCAGCATTACAATACCAATATACCATTATTTGGTTGATATTTTGATGCTCAATGGTATAGTTTTTTTATTTTTTTAACTTTAAAATATTTGTTATGTAATACTAACCTATATAGGATGACCCCATGTTTGATGATGGCATAACATGGGAAAAAATTGATCAACTATGCTTCGGTGGTTGTGATAATTATATGAAAAAAAATCATAGACTCCCAATGACATACCCAATGTAAATACACTTGATGGTCATACTAATTACAATGAATTTGTCGATGTTAATGAGCCAGTACCAACGGTGGTTGATCACTCAATAGGGTTTACTACATATTAAGTAAGTTCGTTATATTATGAAGTATGTTTACTATATTATGGTTGTTATATCATGTTTGCTAACATCTTCTGTTTTTCAACTTGTGGTGTCGGGGACAAGTTTTTGTGGTGCTTTTAGCACCACCCTTAACCACCCAAAGAGCATTTATCTTGTAGCTTCTCCCAGGTAGCATTTTTTTCCATGTAAGTTTTTTTTTGTTCATTCATTTGTTTTGTTTTATTAGACCAGTAAAAATCGTTTAATAAATGTTAATTTTTTTAATTAATTTAAGGTTGTGTAGAATGTTAATAATTAGATTAAATTTGTTAACTTTAATTACAAAATTTTAGCATGTTTATTTTCATTGTTGTGTTGATTAATACAATAATGTTAGACTAAACCATTTAATTAGGTCTTATGAGGAAATAAAACTTATTGACAATTGTTATGCCAAATTTTAAACATGTCTATTAGTATTAATTAATTTTGACTTTTTTGTCATTATTCAAGTATGATAACATGAAATTTATAGTGTACTTTTCATGCGACGTAATTGAGTCGTGTAAAATTTGAGTTAGTGTGTATTATTTAGTTAAATTCCACGTGGTCATTGGATATCATGTATTTAGTGACGTACTTAAGATTAAGTTAGCAATACCATTGTAATGGGTTGTTAAAATTTTGATTGTGTTTTATATTTATACCATTAAATATATGTTGCTTATAATGTAATTACCACTGGACTAATGAATAGATTTAAAATAACTTTTTGGAGCCCTAGAATTAATTAAAACTAAGTTACTCTATTTTCATTGCATGCAATTGGATATAAATGTTATGGAATCATAAGTACCTAATTAGTTTTAAGATCATTAAATTAAAATTTAAAACTTTCATTTAATATTTACTTAAGTTAGTCTTTTACATTAATTATTTTATTTAGTTGCATTTGCTTAATTTTTTTTTTGGAAAAGCATCCCTAAATTATTAAATGAAACTGGAGATAAAGCCTCCCCAGAGTGGCACTTACAATAGAAAAGCTAAAATCGAGAAAATTTAGGAAAAACTTAACAACATAAAAATGAAGCTTTACAAGACCCATTGCAAATATAAGAATACAAAATTCTAACATAATGGCATCCAATAGCATCCAATTTCCAGGCACCCCTAACCATTCTTGGTAATTCTGGAAGATTTTTAAAGACTTTTCCTTCTTGAAGATTAATTCCCACATTTGCCAGTTTGTCAGCCACCATATTTGATTCTCTATAACAGTGCTTTAAAAAAAATTTCATTTGATATAGCATAGCTCTGATATCCTTAATAATCTTAAAGAACTTCCAAGGGGCTTTCCATGAGTTACCTATGACTTTCACCACCATCAAAGAGTCAGATTCAATGAGGACATTAACAATCTTGAACTCTAAACACCATTGAATCCGCTTTTGTAAGGCAAGAAGATCCACCTCTGAATTTATTGCAAGATGACCTGGGAAAGCATGGGCAAATATAACCTGAGACTTCTCATTCCTAACAATACCACCATACCCACTATTACTTGGATTTCCCTTTGAAGCACCATCAACATTAAGCTTGTAAAAATTCGCAGGAGGGGGAATCCATTTAATTAAGGAATGGACTCTTGAACACTTCTTAAAAGAAAGGTTAAACATCTCCTTACTACTGATATCCCGAAGAAGACAATCATTTGAAAATACCATACCACTGCATAAATTTGAAATCATCCTAATAGATTTTTTAACGATGTGTTGGTGTCTGAATTTGAGTCCCTCAAACGAACAAGAATTTATGGATTTCCAAATTTCCCAACATATCATAACGGAGATCGCTTTGAAAAGGAACCTTTGGTAGTCTCTTTTTACCAATCTAAACCACCAGCTCAGAATGGCAGTAAACATATGGTTCATATCACAATTAATCCCACATGATTTGAAAAAAAATCCCAAACCAGTTTTACCTCCGGACATTGAAGGAATAAGTGATTACCTGATTCTGAATCGAATTCCAACCTTTTGAATGTTATCATATAGGGGTAAAGATTTATTGAGGATGTTCCACATGTTTATATAGAGATTAATAGGTATATGAGGATCCCAAATTCTTTTGTAAGCAAGGGAATTTGGATACCTACTCTCCATTTCCTTGCAAGCTGAAGAGAAAGAGAATTCTCTCGTGTTAGAAGCCTTACAGATCCATTTTCCATCCAAGAACTCCATATTGTCTAAGGCCACATCTTTATTTTGTTGCTTAATTAGATTTCGTTATTGTTAGTAATGCTTTACATTACTGTAATTATATTACCACTCTAATTTTGACCTTAAAGTTCAGAAGATCACAAAATTATAAAATGATGAAAAATTGATATAATAAAGATTCTACCTAAACAAATCATTGTCACGTTCCCTTTGGTTTGGCACTTAGATTTACCAAAAAAATATTACTACTTTACAGGAACACCTATGCTTCGGTGAGATTAACACGTACACAAATAAAGTCGTGTTAAGTTTTTGGCACTATTGCTGGGGAGAATTAACTTTAAAAATAAATTTTAGGTAACGCTTCCCGATAACGATGCTAAAAACTTGACACAACTTGATTTATATGCGTGTTAATATCACCGAAGCAAAGGTGTTGAAGGAAGTTATCTCATCTCTTGATAAAAATGATGAAGGAGTCTAAAACTAGTATACTACATGAGAAAAACCTCTCTTGGTCTAGAAATAAGGTATTCAAGAATGTAGAAATTGGCTCTAACTTTGATAGTGGCATCCAGGAAGATGAATCAATATTTCCAAGCCCCATCTATAGTGGTCTACACTAATCTTCTACTTCGACGAACCATCTACAAACTTAAAAAATATGGCAGGCTTATGGCATAGGCGGTAGAACTGGGTGAATATAAATTACATATGATCCAAGGACTGTAATCAAAGAGAAAAATGTAATTTCTTTCATTGTAGAATTAACCAATGAGGAAGAAATGCTAGTCAAGAAAGGTACTATAGTTCCGGATAAACAAATTTTAAGACTAGCCGAGTAACCTACTGTAGTTCGAACTGAGTAGATATCAAGCTCAGCGGAATACCCATCTGAACAATAAAAGATTGGCTATAGCAGAGAATTTTCGATAAAACTAAATAAAGACAGTTATTTAGTACAGGGAGACTTTGAGCACGAGATGACAATATAAATGGTATTTGTGGATGGATCATCGTGTGAAAATGGTAGTGGAGATAGTTTGATAGTCAACACAACTGATGGAGTTGACATAGAATAAGCTCTCCGTTTTAAATTTAAAGCATCTAATAATGAATCAGAATATGAGGCTTCGATTACGAGATAGGAGCTGGATGCATCACTTAGAGCCAAGAAGATAATGGCTCATAGTGAATCACAGTTAATGGTAAACCAAGTGTTGGAAGAATATGAAGCAAGATAAGGGAATATGCTAAAATATCTTACAAGAGTGAAATTATTGCTACCAAAGCTAAAATCACTCCAAGCAATTAGAATCCCTGAAATTAAAAATACTAGAGCAGACGCATAATCTCATCTGGCATTAGCTACCACGGTCGATCTTGGGAGAACTTTACTTCTAAAAATACAGTTAGAAAGGAGAATTGACGTAGAAGAAGTAAATTTTTTGAAGTTAACCATGGGTCCATCCTAGATGAACCCAATTATAAGATACTTGGATGAAGGCATTTTGCCACTCGATCAGGCGCAAGCTAGAATACTTTATCATAAAGTGGCCAAGTTTGTTATGGATAAGGGAGTGTTGTATAAAAGAGTTTTTAGAGTCTCAATGATGAAATCTATTCACCCCATGGAAGTACTAAACCTAATCAAAGAATTATATGATTGATCAAGTGGTGCCCACAGAATAGGTAAAACACTAGTAAAGAGAATATCCATCTAAGGATATTATTGTGTAGCAATGAGGAAAGACTATGAAGAATACACACAGAAATATGACAAATGATAGAGATTGAGAGTGATACACAAGAGACCACGAGATGAGTTGGTGTCAATCACACTTTCTTGGCCTTTTACCATTTGGGGTACAGATCTGTTTGGAGCATTGCCAAAGATTAAAGGAAGGTTCAGGTATCTGGTGGTGGTAGTAGATTACTTTACAAAATGGGTATAAAGATAACCTATGCTAAGGTTTGCTATTTCATATGAAAAAAATATGATATACGGATATGGAATCCTATATGCTTTTACTGCCAACCATGGTTCCCAGTTTAAGAATAATGATTTTCAAAGATTTTATAATAAAGAATAAATAAATAAATTACATTCACCGTCAGCTCACCCATAACGCAAGGGGAAGGCACATGTCACGAATCAAACTTTACTAGATTGAATGAAGAAGGCCGAAGTCAGTAAAGGGAAATTGGATAAAATAACTACAAAGAGTGATGTGGTCCAACATGACAACACCACAAACAAAAACAGGAGAAAGGCCCTATATGTTGTCCTTTGGCACAGGAACCATGGTTCAAATTGAGGTCGGCTTCCCAAGATATAGAGTTCTCAATTTCGATTCCCTCAAGAGTGATTTTTCAAGAAAATTAGATTTTAGACCCGATAGATGAAGTCACGGAGGCAGCAACGTTTAGGGTAATAGCCTGCCAACAATACAAAACAAAATTCTATAATAAACGAGTCAAGACAACTAAACTCAAGGAAGGGTACTAGTGAATAAGGTTGCCTAAAATTCTAATAAGTTGGAAGAAAATTGCCATGGCCCCTAACACATGGCTGAAGTCGTACAATCTGGTTCTTATTGGATTGGGACTCTAAACAGGGATATATTATGAGAATCTTAGAACTCTGAGTGACTCAAAAGGTATTATCATTGAAGAAATCTTTTAGTTATTAAAGAAAAAGAACTCAGTGGGAAGTTACAATGTTTGTATGAGCAGAAGTCATTATATGAGAATACTTGTTACGCAAATTATAGTTTTATGATTATCAAATTCTTTTTAGCATTCATTCAAAGTTCGTTTAGAGATATGGTCAAGAGGCTTCAGCCAAATACATCTCAGGGTATAAATAAATGCACGTTCTTTACTGCACCAAAATCTTAGGTCGGGTCGGCTCATGCAAACCAATTAACTAAAAGCACGTCCTTGATTGCTCAAAAATGATAAATCAGGTTGACTAAAGCCAACCTAATTGATCAACACATCTTTGAATGGACCAGACAGATATCATGAACAACGTGATCTCTTGCTAGTAAGAAAACACGAAGCGTTAAAACATGAATCACAGATAATTATTTTAAATGTTTACAAAGTAAAACTGGAAAGAATAGCAGTTCAAGTAGAGCAGAAAATTCAAGCCTCATAAACACTGCCAGCGTCCTCCTCTGCCATAGGAACATCTTTAGGAGTAATAGGGAGAACATTAGTGATAGGGATCTAATTGTCTACGGCCTCAGGTTTGATACCCTACCTAGTTAAATACTGGGTCATCAGTCCTTTATTTCATTTAAAACAGAATATCCTATTGGTTCAGTCTTAGCGTCACTGTCGAAAAATATTTATTAATTACTAACCACCTAGTAGTTAAAAAGTCTGGTGTCAAATTTTATCTTTTAAATTAACATACAACTAAATAAATAATTAACTAAACATTCACCATCAAATAAACAATCTCATAGCAACAAAATGTCATAAAGAAATAACTGCGTCTGGAATAAACATTTCCAGTCTAAATCCCAAATACAATAATCTGAAATGAAATAAAACCCAACAACTGAAACATAAATAAATGTCTGCAATCTCTATCTCTGAATACATCTGAATAATGATGGGCAACATGCTAGACTGGAGTAAATAACTCGAAAAGAATAAAAGATGGGTGTGGAGGCATTTAGTACCGAGCTTCTGTAACTTCCACAACAGCTACATCATGTCAACTGATAGTAACTCCTATGCTTGACATCCTTGTAGATGGGAACCTAAAAGGTTTTTACAAAACAAAATAGATTTGGAAGAAAACAGTTTAGAGCTCGAGTTGAAAATATTTTAAAATCAACAATTATTTATGATGCATTAAACATTAAATATTATATGCATGTCACTTCTACGTGCCCTCACTTGAGATTCTCACCTATCAACTAATGTTCACACCTAACATAAGCTCCTAACCCATCCTTATTATGCTATCCCACTTATCTAATTTAAATCAAGTCTCTTACTATAATGCCTAAGTCATTATGCCCACCCGTATTACCCAAATAATACAACTTGCATTTTCAGTATTAATTAAATCGAATTCAAGTATCTCATTACTCATTCAAGGTTCCACATTCTTGATTAATATAAGATGTTGTAACCTTTCTCATCTACTAAGCATGATAGTATAATAATCACGAGTGTAAATATATAAATCACTATCATATATATATCTAATAACACGGCACCCCAAAAGGCTAAACATGTGATGCGCACATACTCTGCTATCAAATCCCGATACATCACATACATAAGGATTACGACTTCCGAATCACTATGGAACCGTCTTAATAAAAATTACACATATTGGAGGCGAACATAGTTCCCATCCCTGTAGGATACGCACATAGCTACGCATCCACATGACCATAAACTTATTAACTCACTGATAAGTCTTTCCCAGAACTATGTTCTAAGGCACCAATCTAAAATCCCCCTGAAGGCTCATCAAGGTAAGATTGTCCCCTTTCTAAGACCTCCCGTGATAGCAAGTATGGTAGGTATGTTATACACACAATCAATCAATCATACATTAGGTATTCACACAACCTTAGTACATAAATCTCTATCTTTAATATAGGTGTACACACATCCTATAACATATGTTTTATACATAGTATATTTATCTCACGAATATCCTACGCGTTAATGAAATATATTACTGCTCTCGTCGTACACTCCCAAGTAATTTTCACCTCTCTAAGTGGCTCCTTTATTTCCTAACATAATATCAGCAAGTAACTCCCTTATATCCTACTGGTCTAAGTCATCATATCCTTTGGATTTACAGGATTTGAATTAGTATCTGATTTAGGTATCTCTCTCGATTAAAGATAATTAAGTTTTAGCCCTCAATTCGTTATCCTAGAACTAAACCCAAATTACAATCTAGGTCTACTGGTATTCCCAAATACTCTTCAATATGTTAAAATTAAAGTCCACGATTAAATTTTGAACATCTCCCAAAAAATTTAAACAAAAAGGGGAAAGAAAAATAGTTCTGGGCAGTCGAATCGATTCGGCCTGGTCTAAGTTGATTCGCCTTGCCGAATCGATTTGTTCGTACTGGTATGGAAAATCTGCATATGTGTTTCTTATGGGTTTCTCCCAATTTCAACCTCAAATCTTCAATTTAATCAACCCAAACTTGCAATCAATCATACTAAATGTTATACTAATATAATTACACGAGTTCTAATGTATAAGAATCATAAAATCATCACGGGGCATCAAATATTTCTTAAGAACCCTAGTTTCTCAAATTGTATTCAAGAACACCATAATTTTCAGATTAAATCCGTGATTTTTAACACTTAAATTATAATTTTGTTTTTCCACTGATTCCAAAAATTCATCTACTTGCAAATCCTACCCATAATCATGATTCAATTCTTCAAATTTATAAAAATATCAATTATTCATGGTTATTTCTTTCAATCTAAACTACTATGGATAATATATGCACTGAATCTTTGCAAGATAAAACACTTGACTTTAATAGAAGTTTTAATCCCTTGAAGAAGATGCTATGGGGGCGATGCTCTCTTTTAGATCTACGTAACCGTGGTCTCGGTGATGCAATTGGTGTATGAATAGTGATTCTAGCCTTGGGGGTGGTTCTCCTTCCTCTTTTAATGGCTTCTATGAATATGGTAACTGCTAACCCTTGAAAACAAAATTCCTCATCTAATATAACTCTCTAAAATTCGTGGTTTTATTTCCCTAAAAATGCAATTGACTAAATTACCCCTCCAGGGTGCCGGTATGGCCTAAAAGTACCCCAGGATCCAAACTAAAACCCCGGGAAGACTTTTGTGACTTTTTTGACCCTTTTGGACACTTTGACTCACTCAAAATGACCATTTGGATAACTTAAAAATAAATTACCTTTTTATTCCATAAAATTGAGTCCCAACATGACTGACACGCGCGTCCCGACTTAATTACTTAAACTGTCATATTTCCCCTCGCGATAATTTTTAATAAATTCATAATCACATATTACTTTATTCACTCAGTAATATTCAATGTGATTCTCATCAATAAACACTAACCCTCATCTTTCTAGTTAATATTTATTTAAATTCAGATTAATTTTAAGTAAATTTTTCATAATTAATTCAATTAATCCGAAATTAAAATCAATAAAAATTACGGGGTATTACATCAGGTTGGTCCTTAACATCTTTGCCATCCAGAACATACACCTCCATCATCTCCCTCTCAGTGACCAAGGATTTTGCCTCATTATCATCCCCCTTCCATGCTTGGACAATCTCAACAATGTCAGGATAATGTTTGATGACCCTCTTCTTCGGCTCACTGTAACCTTCCATAAAGATAGTCACCAAGTCAATGTTGTGCTCAGCAAAGAACTTGTACTTCCTAACACCTTATTCTTTAGCATGGGTAAAGTTTACATTGGACTTCTCAACAGCTTCAATGGCTAACTTAAGATCATAATTAGCTTTTTAAAAGTCCTCAGACCCCATATAAAACACTTAATTCAAACTCTTGATCTTCACAGCATTGGTGTTGATTTGCTCTTTCAACTTTGTATTTTTTACCTTACCCTAACTCAAAGCTTCGACGTTTGCTATAAGTTGTTCGTCTTTTTCTTTAAGCTCAACATAAACCTTGTCATAGTCAGGCTTGGAAGCCTTTAACTCCTTTGACATGGTCTTGTGGGGCTCAAGGAGATCAGAGTTGGCCTCCTTCACCTCACCATATGCATTCTATATTAAAGCTACTTGCTCCCTTAGAACAATAGCACCCATTATACCCTGAAAGAAGATAAAGAGACCGACACACTACAAAACATACTTCGACGGAGTTTAGAAAGTATAAGTATGATTAAGGACTTACTACCAGCATTTGGTGCTACACCATATTCCACAGTTTATCAACATTAAAACCCCTTAAAAACTTAAATCGGGGATATACCCATGATAACCGACCACATCTACAGCATTGTGTGATAAAAGATAGAGTTATTATCTTTTTTCAGTTGCTCCAATATGATCAGGTGATCGAGGTCAAAAGTTAATGATATCACTTCACCACCTCGGACCAAGAGCTGAGAAGGCACCCTAAGAATCTGGACCCTTTCGCTCACGAACTTTAGATTTTTGGTGACTAGGTTGAGGCATGGGACTATCCGTAGAAATCTTATTACAGGTTGGTGTCTTATCATAAAAAATAATTGCCTTCCCCTATCCCTTGGCTTTGGCGACAACAACAATAGCATAAAAATCATCGGCATTGGCTTAATTTTTGGTAGCATATTTCGTATTCTTTTGGGTGTCATTAGCGGCCCTCTTCTCAACATCCACATTCTTCTTAGCTCTATTATCGACATAGGCCCTCTTCTTTTTGTTCTATGCATTAAGTTTTCTCTTTTGGACAATCTCCATAGTGGTATTGTCAAGTACAGGAGGGGCCATACATGAAGAAGGATCAACCCAAAAAGTTGATTAACTTGGATTGAAAGATGCACAAAAACATGTTATTTAGTAAAGTCAAAGTGCTAAATAAAAGATGAGCTAATAAAGGGCCTTATACATTATTCGACCCCCTACTTAGATGATGTTTCCTGTTTAGTGGGGCCCTCTTCTCGGCCCGACCCCTTGTTAAGAAGAAACGTTGCCCTCAACCACTAAGTTTATTTGATCCTCTCTAAGGGGAACACCTCCAGGAGGAGTATAATATCCAGTCTCTATGAATTTTTCACTGAGAAAATCTTCTCAAACTCAACCTGGTGGGGCATTCAAGTGCTCAAGACAATTTGTTTCAAAGTTTCTGGTAATTTTGGATCTCTCTTCTCTACAGAAAGGTTGAACAAAAATAAATTCATCCTCGATGATATCACACCCATTATTTCAAGCATCAGTGGAGGCTTGATCACAAGAATCAGAGTATCCTGAAGTAATATACTTGGAAAGAGGTACAACCACAGGAGATGTGGAATCCATAAGCCTTTTCTTTTAGGCATATCCCTCTTTAGACAAGCATCTAAGTCTACGATGGATATATCGGACACCGTTTTCAAAGATTTTCACCATTATAGCAGCGCCTGCAGTTGTCGGGAACTCAGGAGAACCAAGCTCTCCAGTTAGGGCTATGGTGCATAATCTGCAGAGGAGGCTATTATAAGAATGTATTTAGGGTGATCGGGTTTGTCCTCAGGACTAATAGCTTGGAGAAGTTTTGGGAACCTCCTAGTAATGATGCCAGGTCAAGTTTGCTCCAATTCTGCCAAATAGCCAACCACCTCTGAACATGAGGCTTATAACTCATCAAAAAATGGATTTAGGAGGCAAAAATAAAACCAATTTTAAGAACAGAGTAGATTTTAGGATAAAAACCTAAGACATCCTAGAAATAGGATACCTAAGTAAAACAACTCAATATCCACCTAAAGACTCATGATTCTCCAATTAAACACCAATAACAATCCAATCTAAAAGCAAAGTGTAAAAGAAAATGGAATTGCGTGAAAATTCATAAAAAACCCTAAAAAGTAGCGAAAGAAAGAGATGAAGTACTTGTAACCTAAGAAATTGAAGACCTAGATAGTGCTTAAACTCTTTTCGTGAATGAATGGAAGTGGAAAGACTCATCGAGAAAGAGTTTTTATATGCAAACTCAATAAAAAATGGCAGGTATCTAGTAGGAAGGTTTTATCCGTAGATGGAAGGGGTGAAGGCATGGACTATTTTTTTCTCTCTAAAAGAAATCACATATGGCATAGTGAAGTGAGAAAGTTTGAAACAGTTTCAAATTGGGGTTTTATACTTTTTAGGGTGTAATCATTACCCCTATTAAATGCGACACATAACACCATGTCTTGGAAAGTGGAATGATGCAGCATAGACTGACACACATTGCCCCATGCACATGCGTCATGATTATGCTAGATGCCATCCTTAGCATTTGACATGTGGTAAGTTCACTTCCAAATGAAAAAAATGTCATAAGTCAGTTTATTCTGCTCGTGCTGAAGAGATTCAAAGATGACCATAATTGATAGGTCCAACAACTTTCCACTGATTAGTACTTCACTTGCTCAATCTTCTCAGTGCATACCTAGAAAACGTAATACTTAAGAGATTCTGTTGTGCACCTCAATCAAAAGCAAAGTCTTGGGGGGCTACTGAACTATGAATATGGAATGGCCTAAAAACTAGTTAAAAGGGTAAAACTCAACTCATTATTAACCAGGATGAGGCAGGCTCAAGAAACAATGTGGTTAATTTAGATATTATCGTGGTCAAATGTAGGCATTCTGGTAAGCTTTTTTATCCCTCACAACACACATGAAATTATATGTCCATTACCAATGAATCAGACAGTGGAATGACGCTATCAATGCACTTCAACACTAATAACAAACGAACATTATTCTACACATTTTGGCCCATGATAACTTTATATTTATTCCTCCATTACCCTTTAAAGTGGGTATTTATGTGTTAATAAAGAAAAAGCCCCTAGCATATGCTAATGGATTAGCTATATAATTCTATTAACAAATACTCCCACACTGATATTTAAGGAGTCATGGAGTAACCCATAAAGGGAAGGCAACGAACCAACTATCCTACTGATAGAGAGGGAAATATTATAACATTCTCACTTTATGGAGAGACAGACAAAATGACCGTACTATTCCAATAATAATGATAAAAGATAACTTGTGGACGTAGGCTCATTCTTGAGGGTTGAACCACGTAACTCCGTGTGTAATTATACTTACACTTACCTTTATCTTCATACATCTACATTGTGTTATTTATTTATTTTTTATCTCATATTTGATCTCAATTAGCTAAGACAAAACCTTAAAACCAATTTTAGACGATAGCTTACGCTTCAGTGAGATTAACACGCATATAAATCAAGTTATGTCAAGTTTTTAGCACCATTGTCGGGGAGCATTAACTATAGAAATTAATTTTAGGTAGGCCCCTCTCTCTCTCTCTCTCTCTCTCTCTATATATATATATATATATATATATAATTTTTTTTAAAAGAAGAGAGGATTAAACCCCAAATAACATAAAATAGAGAAAAATAGCCTTTCTTCGGGGGCTTTCAACAAAGAGCAAGAAATTGAGAAATCTGAAATAAATGACATCATAAATCTAGACATGGGACCTTTATAAGGCCTAGATTTGAAAGAAAAACTAATCTCTTCATGGATAGCACCAATAATTGGCTTGGCATTCACATCAATTCCTTCAAAAGTAGCTTTGTTCCTGACACACCATATTTTCTAACAAATGAAGCTTGGGATAAACTTACAAAGAATAGACCAAATGTTCTTCCCATTAGAATTAAACCACCAAAGCAAAAGTCGGGATCTAAAATCTAGATTCTGAAAATTGAGACCCATTAATTTTTCAAAAATAAAACAAACTGAATTAGCAATATCACTCGAACCAAATAAATGTTGGGAGTTCTCTTCACTAGGATGTAAACAACAACGACATCTCTAAACCAATGGGATATTGATAATCTCTAAATTCTTATCAAGAGGAATAACATCATGAAGAATACACCATATAAATGTAGACACTTTTGGAGGAAGTCTAGGATCCCAAATCATGGTAAAAGAAAATTGAATACCATGTTTAGATCTCACCAAATACCAAGTATTTTTTAAAGAAAATCCATTAGATAACCAACCTTGATTAGGATCTTCAAAAATATTATCATCAACAACCTCATAAATCGCTTGCATCCTTTTCCACGAAACACTAGCAAATAATGGAGTACCTTTAAAATTCAAGTGAGCTAATTGTTTGTATTTTGAATTCATAAAATTAGCCCATAATGAATTGTTCTGAAGAAAACGAAATCAAAGTTTACAAGAGAACACCAATCTCACATAAAAAAGCTTTTGAATAACAAGACCACCTTCAAATTTAGGTCTACAAATAATATCCCAAGAAACCCAATGGTGTTTAAATTTTTCTTTCAAACTACCCAATTTTTTTTTCTCAAATACGATTGAAATCTTGAATAAACGCCTTCGTAGGAAAAATAATAGAAAATACATGAGAACCCAACATCATGAGGACTAATTGGATTAAAATCAACTGACCTGTCGTGGTTAAAAACCGAATTGCCACTGCTTAATACGATCCACTGCTTTGTCAATGATAGGAGCGAAAATGATGTTTTTTTTTCGACCATGATACAGAGGAATTCTAAGGTAATTAATCAACAGAACTTTAGAAGTAAACACGGTAGTGGACTGAATTTTTCTGCGATGTAGAGATGAATAGTTTAGGGTTGTTATAACACAACTCTTTGTTGCGCTGTAGCTCTAATCGGATTGGAGTTGATATCCGAATAAAAACCTCATGTAATTCTTAGCAGAACGCATATTACCATTCTGAAAGAAAATGATATCGTCAGTAAAAGATAGCGATAAAACAAGCGGATAGCTACTCGATATGGAATAATGTTTAAAAGAACCAACTCTCTTCAAATTATGGACACCTCTATTCAAGACCTCCGCTGCAATCACAAATAATGAAGCTGAAAGTGGATCACCTTGACGAGATCCACTCTTGGACTTGAAAAAACCACATGATTTTCCATTAATAAGGATGGAATACCAACAATTAGAAAGCAGCCTCCAAACTAAATCAATACACATATCTGAAAATCCAAAAGAATGAAGCACCTTAATAATAAAAAACCAAGAAATTTTATCATAAGCCTTAGCCATATCAACCTTGATGAAGACATTAGAGCCATGAATCTTTTTGTTGAGGTTAGCAATTAATTCCTAAGAGAGAAGAATATTGTCCGTGATGAGACGCCCTTGAATAAAGCCGGCTTGAGAAGAATATATAATCTTGGGAAGCACATTGCCAAAGCGGTTGGATAAAATTTTTGAAATAATTTTATTTGAAGTATTACAAAGACTAATGTGCCTAAACTCCGAACAAGTTAAATGGGAATCCACTTTAGGAATAAGTACAATGTTTGTAGAGGACCAACTTTTAGGAATATCATTCCCAAGGAAAAATTATTGAATAGCAAGGGATAAATCTACTTTGATGATCTCCCAACACTTTTGAAATAAGTACCCATTGAAACCATCCAGTCCCGCCACACTATCTTTATCCAAAGAAAAACAACCTTCTTGATTTCATCACTTGATGGAATTTTAGTAAGTAGTTGGTTATCACAAGAGCCAGCCAATTTAGGGATAAGTTGGAAAATACTAGGATTATCATCACAAGATATTTCCACTTGAATATTTTAAAAATGAGAAACAACACAATCCTCAATATCCTTAGAATCCGATACCAAATGACCATCAACATGTTTGACTTTTGAATAAAAAGTTACTTTATTTCTGTAATTTCAAAAAATCTAGATTTTTTATTAGCCCATTTTTTATTTTTCTTATTAATTTTGTTTTTATTTTTTATTAAAAAATAATTTTTTTGTTTTGTTTTGTATGTTAAAAAAATCTGAAAATAATTTTTACACAATGTTTTTTCACTATTAAAAAATTAGTAAAGAATTTTTTTTCCTCTTAAGAAGGTTAACATATTTTTTATTATAAAAAACTATTTTAGTAATAAAGATAGTTAGAGCAAGTGCTAACTGTTAGGAAAAAAATATCTTAAAAAAACTTGCAATATAAATTATTTTTTTGTTTCTTAGAAAATAATAGTCAGAATAATTCTACATATAAAAAATAATTTTCTTCTTATTATTATTAATTAGTTTTCACAATTAAAAAAATATTTAATTTATTTCAGTTTTCTTAGGTTTTTTTATTGTTTTCCTTTAAAAAAATTATAAATTTAAATACTTAAAAAATTAAAAATATTTTTTTAATTGGAAACAATTTCTTATTAAGAAAGATTCTAAAAAAGTTTGTTATTTAATATTGTTTTATTAGGAATTTATTTTTAATTTAAAACAAAAAATTGAAAACAAAATAAATTTAAAAAACATATTACTTATTACTATACTCGTGTTTTTAGTTTATTTTTTATCAAAAAAAAAAGAAAAAAACAAACATAAATTTAAAAAATATTTAAATTAAAACTAAAATCACTAAACTTATATTCCTTGCACATTCATTATTTTAAACTCATATGCAAGCCTCGACTCGAACAATTGACGGGGTTTTAGAATGAACAACCCCTCCATCTTCAACTTGTTTAAAGAGACATACATTAGAATCCAATTCATACACTAAAATGAACGATAATATGAACAACTTGCATAACGAGGAAGTTGGGCCATCCAAGAACCAATGAAGGGTAGAATTAATTCCCTAGCATCATGTCCCACCTCAACCTCAATCAATAACTTCATGGACCATTCTCTTGTTCCCAAGTGGTGAATAATTGGGGTCCTCTAATTGGGTTTCCTTTCTAGGAAATAAGTATTTGACTGTGGTATATATTATTCTCCTACAAATAGTGATTTTTTCCATGGGTTCATCCATTCCTAATTTTTGTTTGATTGTTGCTAGCACATCTGGATGTTTATTCATTGTACAAGGATATCTTTCAATATTTACTGATACGAACTGCTTCACCATTAACCAGCTTAACCACGAGGCAGGAATCGCCTTCTATGCAAAGGAGTTGTGACTTTTTTTTCTTAGTGTATCTTGCAATCCTAGTATTAGTGCTTCATACTCCGCCTCATTGTTCAAACATTTGAAGTAAAGTTTACAAGAGAGCATAAATTCTACTTTTTCCTTAAGAGTATGATTCTTGCTCCCCCAATGCCTTGCGTGGATGAGCCATTAAAATCCATCTTCCATTCTTCCATTTCTTCATACATAAAATCTTAGAAATCATCCCATGGAAAATCCTCATATGGAGGTTCGAACAACTAACTAGGGAAGTTGGCTAACAAATCAGCTAGAGCTTAACTATTGATGGCCTTAGGGGTGAGGCACTTTAAATCTTATCCAGGCAAAAGAAGGAACCATTTGGTTGGTTGCTCAACCAGGATAGTCCTAGCCAATAAATACTTGATCGGATCGCATTTAGTGATGATATGCACCATAAATGGGAGCATGCTTGGAACAACAAACCAATGAGAAAATTAAGGTAAATCTAGGACAATTCGCTAGAATCAAAACCTAAAATCAGTATTAACAAATTACTCTAGATCTATGTGAGATCTAAGTGTTGTGTGTGATGTAAGTAATCAAATTAACAATCAATACATACAAGCAATTCATAAGATGAATTTATGAGGAAAATCCCCCACCTAGGAGTAAAAAACCTCGATGCACTCTAATTTCTTATTCAATTTGAAAAGAGTTTTATACAAAGCAAAAAAGGTACCTCTTACTCATTCATGCACGAGTAGTTACCAATGAACTTCGAACTTTCTCCCATTGACATAAGAAATCCACCTTAAGATCCACACATTAAACGAGGTACTACATTCTCCTCCTTAGATCACACTATGCTCCAATCTCTCTAATAAAATGAAGAACCTTCAATTTTAGATCTAGGAGGGTTAAATCATGCAATTCAAATGTGAAATAGTTTGAATTGAATTTGGTTAGGGTGGATCAGAATCAAATCACTCTCAATTCTCTCTCAAATATATATATATATATATATATATATATATATATATATATATAGAGAGAGAGAGAGAGAGAGATTTAAGTTTTCTCTCAATTTGGAGGGAACAAGTGAATTTGAAAATAGATAAGAAAGGTTAAAGATCTCAACCTTGAAAATAAATAAGAAAGGTTAAACCTCTCAACCTTGAAAATACTCTCAGAAGTGTGTTAGAGTTATGATATTTTCAGTGTTTTTCTAAAAGTGAGGGAAATGGACCTATTTATTGGAAATTTGAAAACATCTACTTCGTCGTGTGCACAATTGACTTTTTCCATGTGCACGATTTCATTAAGTGCGAAAATAATGCGTATCTGTGCAAATGGGCCAAATCTTGACTGTGCATACGGTGATATGCACGCAGGTTAAAAATGAACCATGTGTACGGATTGAAGTCAAATGAAAAATTGGCTTCAAATTAAAGAACATATAAACAATTATTTTCCCAAATGGTTTACACAACACATTTTAGACATAAATTCATTTGTTAAGCCTTTTAAAACACATTTTGAAAAACATGCAATTGTTTGTAGCCAAAACATTCAATCATAAAATTATCAAAGGATGCATCTTCCCTATTAGTTGCAACTAAAGTCTTATTTTTTAGAGCCTCTTGATTGTTCGTCAAAGTCTAAAAGTCCATGTAGTCAAAATGAGCATGCCTCACTTAACGATCCAAGATTATATAGCTCAAATGACTCAACGACACAATGATTTGACAAGGAATTTATCCAACTTTTATATAATAAGAATGTTTACATTTTCAATATCCCCCTTTGGATATTCCGTGATAAAACCCCAAAACCACTCTCTCTTCCTGTCTTCAATCCCCTTGAGCTACTAGCGAGCGTGAGTCCCTTCGTTGCTTCTTTTGTTTACCATATCCCATGTGGTTGAAGCTGCTGGGGTTATGGCAATTGGTCCATAATACTCTTGATTACCAATACCAAACCCAATCCACGTTAGCCATATAATCAGAGTAGTAGGAATTAATGCACATAGAGTCCAAAAGATCGATGACGCATCGTAGTTGAGTCTGAAATGATGTGTATGAGTCAAATTAACATGTTAAAATCACATGAAATAATAGAACAGAATCATGAAGGTAAGAGTAACTCCCCTACTTTGGGAATCCAATAAAAAAATCAATGATATATAGATTACAACATCATCAAATATCAACAAAGATAATAATTATGTGTTCCACCTATATGGAAACATCTAAAAAAATAATGTTTCTCTTGCATAAATACATAAATTAAAGTTTCTCCCCTTGAAGTAAGAAACATGGGAATCTCCCCATATCTTATATGTTTCTCCCTTTTTTGAATACGAAAAGTAAAAGGAGAAGTAGAAAGACATTGATAATGGGTATAGAACAGAAATAATGCAAAAATCACATAAAGAAGTCCAAACTAGCAAAACAAAAGATGGATAATCATATGAAATACCAAAGATATACAAAGGGTATATTAAAAAAAATCATCATGAGTATGAGCAATAAACATGTGTAACACATTAGGAATCTCAAATCAAGAACTAATAAATATAATACATCAAGCAATAAGCATGTGAAGCAGGACATATTATATAAATCAATCTAATTAGAATGAGATCCTAAGTAACCATGGATATATCAATGAAAATCATCAAGATGTGGATAAAAAGATAAGAAATCCATAAAAAAACATCCAAAATGTACCAACAAGTATCCAAAAGAACTCCAAAATAGACAAAGGAGTAATAAGTACAAATATCTAAGTATAAATAGAAATATCCAAATACTACAAACGATATTACAAAGTCTCCACAAAAGAACCAAAATAGATATAAACAAAAAATCTCTAATCAACATTATTCATCTCATCACCAATATCATCATCCTCATCATCATAATCGTCATCACCATCACCATCATCATCATAAACTGGAGATAGAGGAGGTGGAGTAGTAACTGGTTGTGGTATAGAGTTAGAAGCTGGAACATTTAGGACACGACCAGTCCTCCTTAAATAATTATAAATGAAAATAAATGTTAGTACGTAGACTATCTCTTTATCCACTACATCAAAATAATGAAAAAAATAATCATGCATCTGATTAATTTATGCTTCCATATAAGTAAAATAACCATGCATACAGGCAAATTGTGTTTTCATGAACTCTTTAGTTCTTTAATGAGATATTGGTGGAGGTATGGGTGATGGATTTAGTGTTGGTGCGGGTGCGGGTGCAGGTGCAGGTGCAGGTGCATCAGGATTAATGGAATGGAGATGTGGTCATTGTACTGTCTGATTAGTAAAATGAGATGAACTCATGGTGGATATTGGTCCTAGAATGCTTGGGGCATCATTTGTGTAAAGGCGAGGAACACCTAACTCATAAAGGTAACCCATAATCATCCCATCATATGGCAAAGACTCTTGTGATGTATCAGCGCAAGCTCTCCATATAACCTGAATGACGAGACAAGAATAATCAATCGGATGATGATGAGGTATAGCGTACATCAGTCTACCTATGGCATATGGTAAATCCTGGGCATGATGACCAGGCATTAGGTTATAAATAACAAAAAAAAATAAAGTAGAGAATACCTTTTCCTCATAGAGATGTGTAGAAATAGATTCCTTACTCATGTCATCCTATACCCAATAAGAAATGACGTAACTATATTATGAGAAATCTCATCTGTAAGAAATGATAGAAAATCGGGATTATGAACACTTACCTTAACACCTGCATATGAAGCAAGACCCTCCTCGGTGATCTCAACATCTACCCCTCTAACAAAAGTAGATAACATGATCAGGGATGTAGAGGTCAAAATCATATTCGCATAAAATTTACGAACAAGAGATGCATTGGATGACTGGCGTGGTCGTAAAAAATGGTAACTGCGATGACCCTCTATCAAAGGCAATGAAAATGGTTCCTCCTCATAATGATCGAGGTGGTAATTAAAGTCTCTCTTGGATCTAATGGAACGATTCATAAAACACTTAGTGAGTGGGAAACCGTATCATGTATACATAATCCTAAATGCATTAGTCATGGGATTCATAACAAGTATATACGCTCTCGGGGCCTACCTACGAGGTGGTGACATAGTCTCTCTAACATAAGAATTCTAGAAAAGACTAGTTAGGGTTGAACTCTGTTCCTCGCATGTGTTTTTTCTCTCACCAAAATATCATAAATCACAAAGAAATTTAACACACAAATAGAATTAGGAAAGAATCCTAAGGTATTTTGAGAGAAGAAGTTATTTCAATCTAGAAATTCCTAAAAATTAACAACAATGTCAAAATCAAGCACCTAGATGTATAACGTTGACCTAGATATAATCTAAGAAGTGTAAATCATCAAACAAGAATACTTACCAAAAAGAATGTAGGGGAACTCAAACAAATTCAAAAACTAAGGCTTGAACACCAAATACACTCTAAATCTCACTCACAATCATCCATCTTAAATTAAAACACATTCTTGGATTCAAATCACCCAACGTTTATTCTCTAGGAGATCTCTGTAATACCCCCGTGATTATTAGGACTGCGAATTTAATTTAATTGGGAGAAATAAAATTTATTTAAATTGGAGAATTTTAAATTTGGCAATTGAGGTTAAAAATTTGAGAATGTTATAAAGTATTTCAGATGATGATTCTGAGTACACGGTTGATCCCGGATGGGTCGAGATAGTCCAAATGACTCTCCTTGGGTTTTATTTCGGTTTCGAAATATTTTAAGCTAGTTTGACTCGAATTGAAGTAAACGAGACATTTAAATTGTGTATTATCATTTAAAGTTTGGTATTTTAGAAATGAGGCTTAAGTAGGTCTTGTGAGAAGAAAATCTCATTTGTGAGATTTAGAAAGCCCTAGAGAGAGAGAGAAGAGGAAAGGAAGAAGAAAAAGAGAAGAAAGCTTGGGGGATCCGACCATTACGCGATTTCAAGGAAGATTAAACCTCTACAACTCCGAGGCAAGTGATTAATCTTGCTAAATAATCTATGTGTTTAATTTATTTCATGATTTATGGATAAAATTATGGATTGGGTTAATATGTCAAAACCTAGATTTTTGGGTTAAATCTTACATTTGATGTTTATATATGGGATTGAGGGTATATAACTTGATGGGATGAGATGTAATATGGGTTTTGAGGTTAGAAACATGTTTGGGTTCAATATTAATGGTTGAAAGTTGATAAAATGGGGTGGGTTTTGAGAATTTAGGTTTTGTATAAATTGAACCAATTTGTAGCAGCTGAACAGGCCGAATCGATTTAGCCCCTTCCCGAATCGACTCGGAAGGTTGCAGACTTACAAGTCTGAGTGACCGAATTGATTTGAACCCAAAAATGAATTGATTCGGCCTAAGACAGACTCACATGACCTTTGGACCAAATCAATTCACATTAGGGGCGAATTGATTCGCCTTTGGGACCGAATCGATTGGAAAACAGGGTTGTTTTGCAAAGTTTTTCTAAAGTGAGTTTCATTCCATTTCGGTTGGGTTTATCGATTAGGATCTTCCTAATATGATATGAGAAGTATGTTTCTGGATATTTTCAGGGAGTTTCATATATGAAGAATTATTAGGGTTGTATCGAGTTATTTCGAGAGAGTATAAATTGAAGTTATGGTATTAACTTAATGGGGAGTCTTACTAGCCTTGAGATTTACATTTGGAGATAATTCTGGGTCAATAAGAGAGAGGTAGTGTACACTTAGTCATTGGACTTTGGGACTTAATCACAATTGCGATAACGTTAAAGGTTCATATGAGTAGCTAAACCATAGTCTGAATTTAGAAGGATTTAATGTATCACTAACTAATAACCTGTGTTCGTACTCTTAGCCGAGACAATTATCGTAGACTTATGTGCCTATAAATGATTAAGTTTCAAGCAAGGTATTGTATAAGGAAATGAATTGGGATAGTATGCGTTATAGCTTTGGTTAGTATAATGAGAGTTGTATACATATAGACGAGTTTATTACTTTTATACCTAAGGACGTGAGATAGTAGGCGTATATATCTATCTATATATATATGGTGTAGATGTACATACCTTGTGTTATGGTTTGTGTGTATGATATGATTTCATATATATCTAGTGGCAATGATATATATATATATATATATATATACTTATTGTGTGAGCATATCCCTCCAGTGCTATCATAGGAAGTTACGCGATGTGGGTGAGGCCCCTGGCTTGAGAAGCAGGGAACGTATAGTCCCCAGGTCATAGTCATCCATTATTTATTGTGTGATTTTATTCCAGGTGAGAAGTCTTGGGTATGATTCATTCTCGCTTTCAGGTTCGGAAATATGACCGCTTCCCATATGTTGTGATTTGTTTTTATTACCAGGGCGGTGTCATAATAGTTCGGTGACTGGTATCCGGGGATAAAATGAGTAATTCCTGAAAGATGATAGCATTGTGAAATATATTTATATCCTATAAATTGAGATGTTTTGGATGGGGTAAAAGTACGTTATGTGTGTTATGTGTACGTGCTTGTTAAAGTTGAATGATGTAATAACCCTCATTTTTATGAGGCTAATTTTATATTAATTTACCGTATAAGGTAATTATATAAAATGCTGGGACTGGAGTAAATATTAATTTGAGGAGTAAAAGTTAATATTTACTGTGATCTTGCATATTTACCGTGTGTGTAGGTAAATATCCTCATGTGGTATGATTTATAGTGTCATGTATATTAAATGGCATTATGGTTTAAATGAAACTGGAACTCAAAATAAATTAAAAAAATTTCGGATGCCAGTTTAGAGGGTGTAGTTAGTCTCGGAAGGTGCGAGACAGTCAAAATAAGTGCCATATTGTGTTTTCGGGTTCTAGGCACTTTTATCTGGTTTTAACTTAAACGCGTATTTGGGAGTCATTTTTATGTGGTGTTACCCATTTAAGTTGGAAGTTTTAACTTAAGCCACGACTTAGTTTTCTAAATTCCCTTATTTCCCTAATATATGTCTTATACATAGAGAAAGAAAAAGAGAGAAAGAAAGAGGGAGAGGAATGAGGAGATTGAGACATAGATTGAAGATGGAGGAATTGGGATTGCTTCTTCCCCAAAGAAATCTGAGTTTGTAACCCTAAGGCAAGTTTTCTACTTGCTAATATGTGATTAAAGTTGAATAAATGGTGTGTTAGTTATGTATTTGATATTTATGGTTTAAATATGGAATTCATGGGATTTAAACCCTAATCTTGATTTATGATGATGAAATTGTGGGTTTTGGTGGTTAATAACTATGTAGATTAGTTTGGGGGTAGATTATTGTTGTTGGTTGTGTGTAGAAATGAAGAGATTTGAGTTGGTGGGAATTAGGGTCCATAACCCTACGAACCCATTCTTGGCAAAATTGCAGGGCCGAATCGATTCGGCCTATCCAAATCGATTCGTCCATGAGACAGCTTCTAGGTCTGAGTGGACCGAATCGATTCGGCTGGTCTGAATCGATTCGGAAATTATGCAGAATCCCAGGTCTTCATGACCAAATCGATTCGGCTGGTCCGAATTGATTCGCTTCCCCACCGAATCGATTCGGCTAGGCCGAATCGATTTGGAAATCCTGAATTTTTGAGTTGTTTTTCTTTTCCTTTTTCCTTTTTCTTCTTTTTGTCTATAGGATTAGGACCTAGGAACCTTCTTGAATGAAGTAAACTTAGAGTCCTAGAGTGATAGTTGAGTTGGAAAGCTACCCTAGATTAGAAATGGTTTAGGTGGGGTTTTCCGGGGTTAGGCCAATTGATGTTAGGGCACCCTTTTCTTCTAGTTAATTAATATAAAACTAGGAGATGTAGTATTTTGTTTGGGAGACCTTAGAAGCTCAATAGAGCTATGATTAGCCTTGATGGTCTATATTAACTTCATAAATAAATCTTGGGGGAATAAATTGATAGTTCATTTATTCATCGAGGTTGTAATATCCATATGATATACGTATGGCTCCGGATTTCATAGGTGAAATATTTACAAGATGTAAACGAATATGGTGTTGGAAAATAATATATACATTTGCTAAAATGTAAATGTAAATGGAAATGAATGGAAAATGGTAAATGATGATTTACTAAATTATGAAAACGGTAAATGATATTTTTTTTATGAAACACACCTCTCTAAATACCATCATAAGGGAAGTTCGCGCGCACAGGTGAAGCCCCCTGGCTAATGAATGCAGGGTGGATATAGTCCTAGGCCATGTGAGCGTTTGTTGTATATATATTTTTCTGCGATGGGTAGGTAATTTCGGGTGTGGTTATGACTACCCCGCAGGCACATGGCCGCTTCCCGATGTATTGCGATAGGTGCCCAGGTTGTCTTATGATAGGCCCTGGAAGATGATGGTCATTTAGGGGCGCGCACAGTGGGGAAACCCGGACGGGCGGTCTAAGAATTCGTTATATATATATATATATATATAACAGTTAATAATCAAGTGGAACTTGATGTATGTGATATGCCATAAAGAGCATAGTAAAGTGCCACAAAGAGCACAGTAAAATGCCACAAAGAGCATTTAATATTGATTACATTCCTTATAAGGAATGGTAATGCCAGGATGGACATGTAATTGAAATAAAAGCCACAAAGAGCTTAAAATTGAAGTAAAAGCCATAAAGAGCTTATAATTATAGTTATAATTTCCTGATAAGGGATAAACTTTGAAATGGATCGGTGTATTTGATGGAAGTTTTTAATTACGTTTATCTTTCTCTTTCCCTGTTTAGTTAAATTAAATTCATACTTTTCTTCATTTCCTTAGCTGATGTTTTAACACTGTGTAGATAGATTTTTATCTTTTCTAGCATGATTTTATTCATAACTTCCATACTATTTATTCATCTGGTAATTATATATAGAACCGGGCCCTGACCCGTTTATACTTCTTGTTGCCTATGCACCTTGTTTCCGCTCAGGTGCTCCGCCGCAAGGACGCCTGTTATGACTTTCCTATCCCTGTGTCTTTGACGAGCCGTAATGCATTGCGGGTGTTACGGGACATCTTGCAATAGGCACAATCATCTTTGTTCTCTAGCGAGGATCATGTCTTTTACTCGGGCGAGAGGCCCAAGCTTTGTAAATGTTTAATGTAATGAATTATGTAATTTAATTAATTTGTTTAATATTATTGTATTTGCCTGTGACCGACAGCACATTCGGTCCCTTATTTTACATTTATTTGTATGTAGCATAACTTAGTCCGGATTTCCACTTTCTATTTATTGGGTTGTTAAGTTGTTTCCTTCTATTTTCTTTAAAACCAAAATTTTTGACAACCCGTTTGTCTGAAATATGGAGTGGTTATCCCCCATATTTCTTATTTTGTTGTGATGCTGAGAATGATTCCATCCATGATTCCGTTATTTTGGAGTATCGGGCTGGCCACCCCCTATTTTGGATTGGCGAGCTGTCACAAATGATTGTGCTTTATAACTAGAATGATGTTATATAAACTATAAAGGCACGATGCAATATCTTATTTGTGTAATTAGAGATAGTTACTCATAATAAGTAGTCGAAGTTATGTGTTGGGTACTGATGGCATAATGGATCGCAATAATCAACATTGTCAAGGAGTAGTGTATCGGGGGGTTCCTTGTTTGGATTTTGCTTTGCGAGACGTCCCACGCACGAAACGCAGCGCAGTGTTGGGAGTGGAGAGAAGTTTAGTCCTTAGTACTCAGATTTATATGTTATAGCGAAACAATGCTTTATAAGAATATAAGGATGATGTGTAACTGTTTTGATGCTAATAACTTGTTTAAGTTAATAATTAGAATTCGATGAATTCCAGTAAACGACATGTGTGTGTGTGTGTGTATATATACACTAGTATATGCCCATGTCTGAAGGCACAATGAAAATTTCTAAAGTACGTAATCGCAAAACGATTTTTTTTTCCAAACTACGTAATTGAAAAATGGAAAAAAATCGTTCCCCAACAATACTAATCGTACATCTTGAACCTCACGTAAACAACATCATATCCATAAAAAACAAATTTAAGTTCTAAAGTTATTTTTACAACACCGTGTAATTATTTTAGAAATTTTGGACAGAATCTCCTTTGTTTGCAGGACTATCCCCCTGTTTAAAAAATAAAAAGTACTCCCAACAACAACAACATTAATAGTCAAACTTGGACATCGTATAAGCAACCTTTTAATTTTAGTAAAAAAAATTACTAACACAATTAAGAGTAAACAGTCTACAAAATTTGGGGAAAATTACCTTTGTTTATAGTCCATTCGGGAACTCATATAAATAACATAATCACATGGTCCTGCAACATGGAACAACCAAGAACAATAAAAGCATTATCATGTCGATATGCAACAATATTAAGCTGGGGAAAACCAAATTGACATCTCAAACCTAAAAAAATATTGCACACTTCTCAAGAATACACCTATGTAACCCCCATGTCCATTAAACCTTCAAAATGCATTAAATTGATGACAAAAAAGAAGCTACAAATTAGCTAATATATAATAATGCTCTACTTTTTATATTATTTTACAATGTGGAAAATTTTTATTTTTAAGAGGAACAGAAAAACTAATGGTACAAAGTAATAGTTCTCACAGACTAATAGTGTGTATAAACTAACTTATTGCAACCATTTTGTTCTCAAAGTGAATACAATCTTACTCGATTAAGAATGAAATAGGAAATATCTAAAACTACCTTGTTAGGGTCCAAAGGCATAATCATGTTCATTGGTTGAGTCGGCAGACTATTTTGTTCCTTAGTCCAAGTGAAGATCCCTTGTAGTTCCTTAGTCTAAGTAAAGATCCCTTATTGTTCATCTAAATAATATGAGAAGGAAAAATAAAAATAAAAAAGCCAAAATCAGATAATTGAATTTATATTTGTTAAATAGTAAACAAAATTATAACAGTGTCAACATTCAATAATCAAGACATTCACTAACTCATTAAACATTATAGTTCTGCATAGAGAAAGAACAAACAGTATATCAAATTCTGATAAACACTATTCGTCAATGGAAGATTGCGGAAATGAATAATCCAAAAATACTTTTTAATTCTAACATACTTTCACAACTACAAAACAAAAAGCAATTGTTAGTTTGTGCAAAAGGTTAAAAAAGGCTTGACCTTTAGGATGAGCCACCCATTTAAATGGAAATACAATGAAAAAATCCCTGCTTTATTTCCCCCCAACATAAATACCATCTTTGTTTTTATACATGTTTTCAAGCTGGTTCTATATTAAAACTGGTATGAGTGGATTTATGGTGTTAATATAAGTGTCACTAAACCTAAACAATTAATATACCATCTTATACTATAGATTGATATCGTAAATATCATAAGATGATGTTATAATACCACTAAGAATTATACATTCAAAACAAAAGGAAAGTAAAAAGAAATGGTTTAAGAAAAATCAGAAATTATGACACTAGAGACAACAAAAAATGAGTACAAATAAGATGTTGAAAACAACTTAACAAAAATAACGAAATAAGTAATTCTACAACCCCTTATTTGAACGTTGCAAAATTGGGGTTTCGAAGCCTTAATTCTAACTTGTAAATGGAGGTTTACCTGATTAGGTTGTTGAGGGAGATACTAAGATCATCTACAAAACAAAAATATAAGAAACACATTAAAGTTAAAAAACATTGATCATAGAAACAAATTTAAGATAACTAATTTTTACAAAACTTAAAGCTTCAGTACCCTTTCTTGGTTGTAACTCCCTCATGTCAACAACTCCATTTCTCTTATTCTCTTCCTGTAGGTAATCTTCAATTTCATCTGGTGTAAGAACTCTACAACAGCACAGACAAAGTACACCAGTATTATCACACAGAACATCACATCAAAACCAAAATAAAGTAAGATCTTACCTCTTACCAGCAGCAGTAGCAGTAAGTAGGGAAGGAGGGAAGCTCGATGAAGAAGCAGCTGGCATCGGTCGGTAGCAGGGATGCATAGGCAGGGTGTGTCCATGTGGAGTTCTGGATCGGTAAAGAGAAAGAGAAGTGGGACATGTTGGCTCAAGTACTTTCACCCAAACGCCAACATCTTGGGGTCTCCCATCTACCTTAACGCGACCATATCCACTTCCTCGGCCTTGAAATTTATCGAGTATTTTTCCAACACCATACACTTACCTTGTGAATGAATGATAAGAAAGTTAATAAAAGCTAAGAAAGAACCAAAAAATTGGGATGCAAATTGCTCTGTTAGCTCTAAATGTAAATAAATAAACATACCATGTGAATGAGTTCCTGAGCTAAATCATCCTCCTTGACTTCTTCTTTGGCTAAATTTTCAATCATTTCAACAGCATCTCTAAGCTTCGTATCTTTAGGAAGCTTTTTTCCTAACTCCTCAGCCAACTTCTCTACTTCCTTTTCTTTTTTCCTAACCATTTCCATTGCATTGTACACCTTAGCTAAAATAATAACAAAAACGTACATAAACAATCACAACAGAACTAATAGCAAGCTTACAACAGAACATTGGTACAGTCCCCTATTTTTCAACCAAGTACGCTTTGTTTTGGAGATGGGTACGCTGATTGAGTGAGTAGTCCACAACAGAACATAGGTTAGAGAAATTGAGGAAATTTAACAATGAAATAGCTAATACACAATCCAGAATCTAAATTCAAACCAAAAGAAAACTCAAACAACAAAGTTACTAAAGTAATATTCCCTAAAAGTTAATAAAGTTTCCAAAATAAAGCCCAACAGTTACTCAAATAATTCCCAACAGTAGTATTCCGCAACAGTTACTAAAGTTGCTCGAACAGAAAAGTAACGATCCTAAATAGTGGTAGGGGGAGAGGATACCTGAGATATGCTGAACACCAAATTGAAGATAAACAAAATTACTACATGCGAAGCCAAAATAATCACATAAATAAGCCTAATAAGCAAAATTGGTAAACCGGTGGAGTTTTCAAACTATGTTCAGACCAAATAATAATCACAAAAAAAACTTATGTTCGGATAAAATAAAATCAAAATCGTACACATGCTTTGTCATAGAAAATAATATTACATATCTACTTAGTAGCGAACTTCATAAGTATTCAAAAGAAGTATCTAACTTCATGTAAAAAGTAACTCAATCTACCTTGTACAATGCAATTACAATAAGAATATTGTAGTTGGCTTTGAGTATGATTCTGGTTTGGATACCAACCTCCCTATTAAGAAAGAAATGAATCGAAGACAAAAACGTTAAAGAACTTCATTTATAAAATAAAATGTGCACAATTTTGATCACATGACTCAACATAAATGAGGAAATAAAGCAAAAAACATATAAAGAGTCAGTTGGTTCACTCATTGCAAAATTAAAACTGAGGCAGATGTTACTTTTGGCTTCTTTTCTTCACTGAAGTCTTTGATGTGCTACCTTTTGAGAAAAATCCAAACTCTAGCACTTTCCTTTCATCTTGATCAGCAACTGTAGTACCACTTCTAAAGTCTTAATTGGGGAAAAAATAATTGGGGAAAATAAATCAACGATACTGAGAAAGATAAACTAAAGTCTTAATTGGGGAAAAAATAACAACATAACAGTAAAAGAATTAAGCCTCCTTGTCATAACACTTCTTATACATGATAAAATGTGCCATGGTTGCATTTTCAAGAAAAGGGGATGGGTTAGTCCAATGAGCATTCTGAAATACAAAAAATAGGATACTTTCGCTTCATGGCTGTTCACGCTTATTAATTCAAACAGACATTTTATAAAATGCAAAAGGGTATTATGAGTGCTGAAATAACACGAATCGCACAATGGACGTTTTCTCAATCATGTCAAGACAAATAAGTAACTCGTATAAATCAACAAAAACTTCTTATAAAAAAAAGATTAACAAAAACAGGAAGCATACCTGATTTGAACTCTGATGTGAGTTTGAATCGTGGTATGATACAACACAATAGAGTAACATCTAACATAATATCCCTCTACTCATCACATAAAGCAATATAACTATAAAAAAATTAGGAAAAATGTGTATCAAGTTACCTTTTTTCACAATAATATTAAACTGAGGGTCAATCTGCAAATCAAAATAGAAAAAAATGGATTAGATTTTTCAAACAAGAAACATTTTAACAAAAAAAATAAACAACAATTTTTATATAAACAAAAAATAAAATATGGTAAACCCTGTCAAACATTAATTTGAAATGCATAGTTTCACTAAAAGGTTTGTTAAATGCAAGAAAAAAATGAAGATATTATGTCCTAAATGCAAGGTTTGGAACAATATTTTGCAACTTGGAGTGGACTCACATATTCCTAAATGCAAAAGATTTGAACATTGAACAACATGGACCTAATCATTTCCCAGTGAGAATCAACTTTTCAAATACTGGAGGAAATATATGCACAAGGGAGGAAGAGGGAGAACAGGGACACCGAGATAACTAAAAATGCTTGCCACATAGTTATTTCAGCCAAATACACAAAAGGGAGTGGTTATTTCAGCACATTTGTGAACCTATAAAATATCACATACTAATGTAATTCAAATAATAGTATTGATGTAATTCAATAAACAAATTGGTGAAACGTGAACTACACAAACCTACATAATCAATAAACAATACAGAAATCATAAACAATCTGTCAAATGCAAGATGAATGAAACCTGTCAAATGATTGAAACCAATCTGTCAAATGAATGAAACTTGAATAAATCAATTAATAATATAGATTTGTTATTCGAAAAGCCCCCGTAAAACATTCAAAAACCCTTTTGATGTCTGAACACAACAACCCAAAACAAAATCAAAGTACACTGTAAAGAAATGATATACCCCAAACCTAAAAATCCCACAAACACCGTGAAAACTTTGGTTCAAACCATGTACCAAATGCGGGTTCAATACCCATAAAATTGAATCGTAGAAAGAGAGAAAAGGAGAAGGCTTACCTACACGGTCAAATCTGGAAAAAAATATACAATTTCTTTCATTAAATTCTAAGCAAAGAACAAATTTAATGTACATGATTATTACTATAATAATGCTAAGCAATGAACAAAGGAGAATATAAAATTCTGATAAATAGAACTAAAATCCTATCAATCTCTACATTTAACAGATTAAAACTACCTAAAGCATCCATAGAAAGGGCAACAAATCCCATGAAACAAAAACCTTAAATCAAACAATATATATATTAGGTGAGTGTGTAACAGAGTTCTACCTGTGATACATTTTCGTGGAGAGGGAGTGAAACAAACCAACTTTCCCAACATACCAATAGGCTAGAGAAAAAATAGAGATTGTACCTATCAAATTAAAAAAAAAGGTTAGAATAAATTAGTTTACACACTATAAATGGAAACCTAAATAAAATAAAAAATCAAACAAAAAATTAGTTGCATGTGAAATGCTTACAAATGCTTACAAAAAAAAAAAATGCTTACAACTCCATAAACAAAATGAAACCCTCTACTTTGAACAATAATAAAATGAAACCAAAAATTTAAACAATAGAAAAGGCCATCCGTAGAGATATAGACAAATAAACACAAATTAGATCTAACATACCAGGTATGAACCCAACCTCAAACTGATAGTGGAGATCTGCTTGAGATTTAACACATTTGAGTAAAAAAAAGAAATTATTAGATCCTCTTTCGCACAATATGGAGCTGAAGAGGGTGACAACTTCGAGCTGAGGGTGGCGTGTGTGCGCGGGTGAGACATAGGCTAAGACGGAGATGGAGGCAGAGGGGGAGAGGGACGGGCTGCGGATGGAGAAATGATCGAGCTAGAGGTTGTGTGAGAGGCTTGAGGGTATGGGGTTGTGTGAAATGGGGAGCGGCTAGGATTTTTTGGGGAAGAGAATGTGGAGACGGGTTGTGAGAGAGAGAGGGCATGTGTTGTGGGAGCTAGTGAAAATAGTTCTTGTAATCTTAACCCTTGAATTGTACACGTGGTAAAAATTTAGACCCTTTGATTACTTAGATAAGAAGAGATAAGAAGTCACTATTCATAACACCACTGTACCATATTATATAGATGTGTGTGTATATGTGTGTGTGTGTGTGCATGTTAACATAAGTTCGGGTGCACACTTGGAATAGGAAGTTATGGGTATGTTTTAGTGATGGGTTATGTGCGTGTAGATTTGGCGGAGGTTAATATTGAACTGTGGCTAGAATGCGTCGGGTAGTTTAATTGAGGATCATGTGCATACGCTTAGGTGCACGCTTTAGTCGAGGGGTGAGTTGAGTTCCACGAGAGTGCCACTCCACTTTAATTATGAAATGGTTCATTTATAACTATTATGCATTTTAATGCACTTGCTAAAAATATTTTCAAACCTCGGGCTCTGACCCTTTTATATTTCTCTTTTGCTATATATATATTGTAATATATATTATAGGTGTTCCTCCACAAGAACGCCAATGATGCTTTTCTATCCAGTGTTCTCGGAGCCGTGGCAGATGCGGACTGTTGCGGGATTTGTGTTATAGCCACCTCATATCTTATGTAAATATAGATAGGATTCATTTTGTATATCGGGTTTATACCCAAGGGTTATATGTAGAACTTTTATATCTTTTTCCTCAGGATGTTGTATTGTCTGTGACCCGACAACATATTCAGATATTTCATTTTGTTGTACTTATTATGTATTATAGGAGTACTTCCTTTTTATTATGGTACGCGTGTAAATTTTATCATGATCAGTAGTTATTATGTTTTTGGTATGTTGCCTCAATATATGATTTTATATTTATTGGTATCCGCTTATTGTAGTATTGGGTAGTTAACTATGTTTATCTAGTATCGACAGTTAATGCTGAGAATGATCCACTTGATATTCCTGATTTATTTTAGTATAGGGATGGCCACCCATTATTATTTTAATCGGGGTGTCATAGGTAGTATCAGAGCATCAAGTTCTAGTGTCTCTAGGATCTGTGCGAGTTTTCTGCGTTCTTCCATAAGAATTCTTGATGTAGAGCCCTATTATTAGGATCTGTGCGAGTTTTCTGCGTTCTTCCATAAGAGTTCTTTCATTACGCCTATTTTCTTCTGCGATGCATAAATCATTTGAAAGGCGTTCTGATACAGTTGTTCTTATGTCAGATGCCACCGAAGAGAGGTCATCCAGGAAGGGAAAATAAAAGGGCTGAGAATATGGAATCCCAAATGCCTCAATGGACTATGAATGCGGTTGAAGTTGCCAATATTATGGCGCAAGTAGTAACTGCTGCCATTACTACGATGGCACATCAACCTGCAGCTCTGATAGCCCAAGCCCGCCCAGGGCCATTTGCATGGGAAAAAGAGTATGGGAGAACTTTCGAAAAAGTCATCCTCCAAAATTTTCGAGGGGAGCTGAATCGCTAGTTGCAAGTCATTGGAATAAGGATATGCAAAGGCACCTTCGAATGGTTGAATGCAGTGAGGTGCATAAGAAGATACTCGCCACCTTTAAAGTAACGAGTGAATCTCTCCAATGGTGGGAATCAGTCACCACATCGGAGCAGAGAGATGCAATGCCCATTGCAAATTTTTGGGTATGCTTTGATATAAAGTATCTTCCTTCTACAATTTAGACAGAAATGAGGAGGAGATTTTGGGATGTGACTTAAGGTGATCGAACAGTGGCCGAGTATGAAGAAGAATTTAC